>BJKM01000081.1:1842500-2368256 GCA_015082035.1 Chaenogobius annularis
CATAGTGTTGTTGTCATGATATTTACGTTTCAAACTCCATTTCGATATTAAAGAAAAGGCAGGACAGATTTCAATACCACAACGATGATACAAAACAAGGTGGCAATATGATGACATCAATTTGGGATCTGACCCTGTGATAATAGCCAAACTGGAGATTATTTTATCATGAATCAGTGTCTGTTGATTGCGGCTCCATGTTCAAAAACAGATACCAAGCCAAAACTTCTATTAATAAGCAATAAATATAGTGAAATATACTTATAGTATATATTAAAGTACAGTAAAATGTAAATCTGAACAGTTAGATAGACACACACCGAGACATGCAGTGACTGAACACCATTACCTTTTTTTTTACAGACTAAAGTGTAAAAATGGTAGTAGAAGTAATATGGCTGTACGTTTACACAATCATACAACAAATTATTTTATATACCAGATAAACACATTCTGCTTTTATTTTTGTTATTTGTTATTATTTATTTAGAAGTGAATGTACAAAGGCCTACAAGTCAACGTACAATACATCTGTGGGCCTTTCTATGGATTTAAAAATCTCAATACCAGCATGGTCAAATATCGGTTATTGGCATCAGATATCGGATAGCATTATCAGCTCAAAAAAATCCATATTGGCCCATTCCAACTTTTCGTAGGTTCATAATCAACAAAATACAATCACATGATCCAATACAAGTAAGACGTCATTTTACGATGAAGACACGGAAACAAAAAAGCCAAATAAATAATCAGGGTATTGGTAACCTAAACACCTTTAACTGGACCAAAAACTCCAATCTGTGCAACTAAACAATGATGTCATTTGCAATTTCCCATTGTCGCACAACATGACAGGAGAAGGCCCTGCGTAGACTTCTCAGTGAATCTGCAACTTTCCAGAAATGTGGTTGGTTGTTGCCATATAAACATCTGTGGTTGAAAATTCCTCGAACGCACACATTTTTGTCTAAATGTTTTTATGGGCCTAGGTGATGTCTGAATAGCAAATAAATTATGTCTGACGTGCCTTTTTGACTTTTGACCTCTCTTTCCAGGAGCTCTGTTGCCACATCACCAACTACACCGCAAACTTACACCCTTACTGCAACCATAAGAGGAAATGAAAATGAGTTGTACCCAAATGCTCTTGCCCGGCCTCGGCCTCCCCACATTCACTTCCACAATTTTCACTCAAAGGAGGAACCGTGTCCACTTTAACTCTCTGCTCTCCAGCTTGAACTAAATAACTAATGATAAGTGAATAAACTGTAACAGATTTCAAGACATTTAAGACATTTAAGGAGCAACTCAATACTGCAAACATCCATATTTAAGGTAGCAGACTGTATACAGACTGAATCAATATCAAGTATATGATCCTTAAAAACAGTTATATTGAAGTTTGAATACATGGCTGTGTCATTGGCGAGTTAACATTATGTGTTGGTTTAGGAGTAGTTAACAAGTACCCCTGAAACTGTCTCTCATTGTTGTCGTTATTGTTAATTATTTCTATTATATTTTCTTGTTTTAATGACAGTGACGTCCACTTTCTCCCCATTAACACATTCTAAAGGACATTTTCTACAAGGACTTTATATTCAAGTATTCATGAAATCACTAAGTACCCATTTTTAGGAGAGTACACTGGCCCCTCTAAATGATTTAAATTTTTGCCTTTTTGAATCAAATTGTGAACACAACCTTTCTCCAAAACACGTCTCTCTCATTTGTATCCAGTTCAAACAAAACGCGTGTCAATGCGCCAGCTCAATTAATAAACCAAATGTCCATGCAAAATCAGATTAGACCTAATTAAATTCTGCACTTAAACACTGCTGCTGTTCCCTCTGCATCAACAACAGACTGGCGTGATGACAGGCAGCTTAAGCGTGCATTTTGATGGAGCTCAAGTGGGAAGAACATCTCCATATGCGTTACGTCAGCCCCGGGCGACTGCCGCGTCCGACCGCCTTTTCCTGCCACACTCATTTGGCCCCAGCAATCATCTGCGTCTTGTGCTAAAGGTCTCTTGTCGCTACGAGGCTCTTTGGCACTATCTGCGAGCTACAGATGAAGCCGATTAAACATGCCTTCATTAAAGTGATTATTTAACACGCAAAAGACCGTTCAATTTCCCACGGGCGGCCAAATAACGATGGGGGAGATGAAGGCGGCGTGTGAGGGAGGAATTTGGGTTGGAGCGAAAGGGGGTGAAATTATAAAAAGGTTGCTTGTTAGTGTTCATTTAAGAGGTCTGCGCACACTTAAGGAGGAGGGGGGGGTTGAGTCGTCGCCTGCTTAAGGGGACAGCCCAGACCAAGCTACCTGACTCACTACACCTACAGGCCGCTTCCAGGTCAGCGAGCTTCCCAGAGCCAAGACCTTGCCAAAGACGGAGGGGAAAAGTTACTTCTGGTTCATTTAGTTAAGGCCGACCAGTGTTTAGTGGCCACATACGCAGCAGAGGTTGGACTGGGGTCAAACAGGGGGTATGAAGTAGTCATGCTTAAAGCCTTTGAGGTGTTCACTTGGGATGTCCTCATCCGTCAAAAAGTTTCAAAGTCAGTCAAGTCGTAACCTTGAAGCGCATATGTCAGTTTAGACTACACGTTTGACTAAAACGTGGAGAACATTAGTATATTATTAAGGTTTTACAAAACTTTTTACCTATTTATCCCCCATTTTGGTTTCTTCCAGGTTGGACATGAGCAGCAGATGTGACATAGCAACTGTTACCTAGCAACAATACTCTAAACAAAGGTCAAATCCATATAAATCAAACATTAGTAATGATTTGACAAATAATAACAACTGACAACACCTTTATATACACCTTTATATTGTTAAATGATTGTTTAAATTGTCAATAAAAAATCTTCATAGACTGCCTCTTGACTGATGTAAAACTATGATAGATATTTACCATATTTACCCCTCCAAAAGTAATAATTAGAAATGCACTTTAAGCATGTTTTAATAGCTGTTGCAATAGCAGTAGAACAGGATAAAAGATTACCCGGTAGCATTATCTATGATTTATCATTAATTAATATTCATCTTTTTTTCTCATTTTTTTTTTAAACTTATGAACGATACTTCCACGTATAAATACATCATTCTTTTATGGTTAAGCACAGTTCAGATGTCAAGTTCCTGGTACACATTATTGTACAGCATGACTCATTTGTAAATACATTGGTAATATTTATGCATTTCTTATAAATGACGTATGTGAAGTACAACTTATGGATTTTACTGAAGTCTTCAGTCTGAATTGAGCTCTGTATAAACTCTTTTAAAGCTGGCTAAAGGGTCTTCATTTATTTATTTATTTATTTATTTATATGAACATATCTTATTTTTACATTTAGTATAGCCCCTTTGTCAATGCAGTACATTTGCCACTATAATAAAATATAATATTAGTTTACCAACTAAACTAAGCCAAAATGGGAACACATTAATTAATCGCCGTTTAGAAATGTCCAGTCCACTGTTTTGCACACAGCACTATTTGCCCTTTGTAACTTTTGTGTAGTTTCTTCACATTTGTGCTGGAGTAGCTTTTGTTTCTCAGCCTCCTCCGTGCAGCCTGTCACTCTGAATCACACCGGAGCTCAAACAAAGTGACACAATTGTATGTATGAGGTGCTGCTTTGGTAGATCTGTAGCGCCCAAAATAAGTGAAAGTATAAACAAGCATAACAGAGGCCATGAACGTACCATAAAACGAAAGTGGAATTTTCACTCCAATGAAAGATGGTAGTACAAACCAGAGCTGTAACTAAGGATTATTTTAATGATGGATTAGTCGAGACATTATCCTTTAATTAAACGACGGAACACACCAAAAATGTAACCACAACAACACTAAAGTGATGGCGCTTGAGGAAGTCTTGATGAAGTATATTTACAGACAAACTAGTTTCATGATCAAAAGGCAAAATGCATGTTTCTTAAGTATTTTAAAATATTTCCTGCTCTGTCTGAGTCATACAGTGTTGACGGCCATTTCAGTAATTGACTAGTTGCGATTGATTGATAAACCTAAGACATACAGTTGTTTATTTCGCTGGTGATAATGTGCAGTTGGTCAACATTTCAATCCGCTCTTCGCAGTACAGTTCTCCCTACTGGTCTTCCTCTGGGCCCAGAACTAACTTCATTTCATTTGTTCCTTATCTGAACTGGGGCTGTATTTAGTCAAATGAGCAGCATCTGATGATCTCATCCTCATCTTAATATGTAAATAGAAGTTGTATAAATTTGACTACTATAGGATACTATAGGACTATAGGATATACAATTTGAGTACTATAGGATCTATGAGGGAAACCACCCAGTCTGCATTATGTCAAAACCACGGCCACACTGACCTTTGCTGCGTGGATTAGGTCACTCTGAAACTGGAAGAGGCCAATGATACTTCACGGCGTATCCCTGACTCTGCTTCAGTTTCATTTCAACACTTGACCGGGACATTTCGATGAGGAGGACAAACACACGCCCAAAGTGACCACTCGGAGGCTGCGGACCATAAATAATACAATAAATGAGATGCAACTTGTACAAAGACATCGCTGAAGTCGACCAGCGCATCGAGAGTTTGATTTTGGCTCTGACAGTTTGCTTGATGTCGTTCTCCCTCTCATTCCCATTGTACGCTACACTGTCCTGTCCAATCTCCAAATTGTACAAATAATCAGCAATAACTTTTACTTGTTCAGTTCATCTATTCATTTAAATGTTTGAATGTGGTTTTTTAAAACGTGTTCAGATTAAGGCCCACTGACAAAACCTACACATGTCTTAATTTCATGTTTAGTCTACAGTAATTCAACAAGTTTAGCCCATCAAATCAAGATAGACTATAAACGGAGACAAACGCTGATCCGAGCATCCGAGTTTATTTGTAGTAATGAGAAATAATGGGATGGAAATTGTAAGTGCTGACTTTACACAAACTGCCACAGAACAGAAAAGTAATATAACACCTCTTACTGAGAAATATTATTTTCCATCACTGATAATAGATCACACGTGTCGTATTGATAAGGTTTTGTCAGCTTTACACCCCGGGGACACCAGACACCTCATGCATTTTTCAGGCCACACGCCCTGAACTAACATGTGCCCACGGGGCGAAGGAGGATGAACCTGGCTCTGCCTCCCACGCCCGGCGGACTTGGACCAGGGCCACGGGAGGATTGGCTTCCCGCTCCTCTCTGGGAGGAACCGCACCAGGATATACCCAAATAAGGACCGTCCGATATCAGTTTCAAACGCGTGACTCAGCGCCACACACTACATCCTCACCCCTGGGAATTGTCAGGATAAAACTGGATACATTTAAGAACTCTTTGGGTTTACGTGAATGGCTCCGTTTGTGGTGAGAGGAAGAAGGTTTCCTCTCCGGTGAAAAATGTGCTGACTCTGCTTGAGAGACTGATCTGATGAAACAGGCAGTTTAGTTTACCTGCGCAAGTTTCTTCCACAGCGAATGCGCCTCGTCTTGTTTTACGCTCCTTGTTCCTGGCAACAACGTCATTCTTTCTCAGGAGGCGGGGATAGTATAGACAAACTAGCCAATCACAGCGCTGTAGCCCAGGGCTCGTGCGCTGTAGGAGCGTCGCTGTGTAAATACTGAGGAGGAGCGAACGAGCGGTTCATTACCAAGCAGGAACTAAAGGGAGAAGTGTCAGCTTCACGAGTGGAATGAAAACAGCTGAATTAATCATTGGACTCCGCTGTACCTCGGTCTAAAGGTATATATCGACGCTTGGTACATTACTGTTCCGCTATTTGGAAGTTTTTCTCTGTTTTTGGTAGTTTTCTTCAGTGTGTTAATACTGAAAGACTTTGGAAATTGAATCATTTGGGACACTGAAGGCTCGGTGTCAATCAGCCTCTTTGCAGCGCACTCTTGTATTTGACTGTCTGATTTTGAAATATGTCCACAATAATGGAACAACCATTTTATGACGACTCGTTTCTTTCTGCTTATGGCCATCCAGGCGCAGCACTGCCAGACTACAAGCTGCTAAAGCAGAATATGAACTTGAACTTCTCTGAGTCATATCGGAACTCAAACTTCAAGACACAACACGGAGATTTCTATTCGGCCGGGGACGTGGGCTCTCTAAAACTAGCGTCTCCTGAACTCGAGCGACTCATCATCCAGAACAGCAACGGGGTCATCACTACAACTCCCACGCCCGCACAGTTCCTCTACAACCGCGGCATCACCGAGGAGCAGGAGGGCTTCGCGGACGGGTTTGTGAAGGCGCTGGACGACCTGCACAAGATGAACCAGATGGCGCCCCCAAATGTGTCTCTGGGCTCCGGTGGTGTGTCCTGTCCCTCAATGCAGCCCGAGCCACTGGAGTACACCACGCTAAACAGCTGTACAAATCTGACCTCTGCGCCCAGTTATCCGTCCTCGACCATCAGCTACCTGCCGCACCACCAATACCAGCAGCACCCACAGGCTGCGCACGGGTCGCACCACTTCCAGCCGCCTCTCCACGTGCCGCGCTACTGTGGCCTGAAAGAGGAGCCCCAGACTGTACCGGACATGCACAGCAGCGACAGCTCTCCGCCGATGTCTCCTATTGACCTGGAGAACCAGGAGCGCATCAAAGCCGAGCGCAAGCGTCTGAGGAACCGACTGGCAGCCTCCAAATGCCGGAGACGAAAACTGGAGCGCATTGCGCGTCTGGAGGAGAAAGTGAAAGGCCTGAAAACGGACAACGCTGGACTGTCAAACACTGCTTCAGTTCTGCGCGAGCAGGTGGCCCAACTCAAACAGAAAGTCATGACACACGTGAGCAGCGGCTGTCAACTTATGCTGGCGCCCAAAGTAAAGTCCTATTAGAAACTGAAATGCACTTTTAAAAACACTGGACAATAACTGCACTGCCGGCACACAGCAGGCACTTTGCTGCCTGGACTATGCAGATCTTGGGCCCTGCCAAAAATCCAAGACTAAAACACTTAGGGCATTTTTGAAAGTGTCGTGTCTTTGCCTGTTTACATTTTTACTTTACTTGTGATGACTTTCAATGTAACTTATTGGTGTTTATGAGGTTGACCCTGATAAACTTGTAATTTTTTACCTGTACAGTATAAATATTTAAGTAAATTAAACTATGAAACCCCATTTCGTATTGGTTCATTTTAATACCACAGATCAGTTAAATATAATTCCACAAGCACATTTCTAGGCACGGGCTTGTTGTCTACATTTCTCATCAGAAATATAGCAGGCAGTGGTTTGACGTCGGACAGTTTCCCAATTGACGTACGTGCGTCACACCATATTTGGTCAACTTTACCGGTAAACGTCACTTGAAAAAAATATTTCCGGGAACTCCCTCCTCCTACACTGCCAGTCAGAAGCTGCGTTTCTCCCTTTTCGTATCAGCGCGTGCGAAGTGGACGTTTGTCAATGAGTCTAACGAAGGTACTTTCCCCTTGTTTTAATTTTCCCACAACAAGTCAAGTGCGTTAGGCCAGAAAAAGGATTACAGAAAGTGCGTAGTTGGCACTGTGTGGAACGATCTGAAACAAAGGTGACGAGCTACACATGTAATTAAAGGGAGTTAATTTAATTATCGGTGTGGACTTTAACTGTGGTGTCCCCAAAGCTGTTAGTCTCTGTGGCCTAGTAATATATTCAGCAAGTCTATCTTTCACAATAATCCCGGGCTTTTATTTCGTGAGAATTGTTAGCCGAGTCAAAAGGCCACAATAAGTCGAGCATTAGTAAAGTATTTACAAACTCAAGTTGAAGGCTGCTACTTTAATGTAGCTGCCGCCATCTAGCGGTCACATTGTGAACAAATACATTATGCATATTTAAAAAACAAAAATTTTCACACAGCTTTTTTAAATGTATTTTTTTATTAAGATGGTAACACCAGTCATCATAAGAACAAATATGATACTTTTTTGAAAAAGAACAACTACCATTCAGTGCTTTAGACTATGAGGTCGCCCCACCGGACAAGAAAAAGCATGATTTAACCCCATATGTGTGACTATCAATGGACGCAACTGCTAGGAATCATTAGTGGCAAGTGCTGTGTTTGGAAACCTTCAGCAAGTGTTTTGTTTCTACTGCTTGGAGAAGTAAGCTTGGCTCTTCCCGACCTCTGGGATGATCGTGTCACTGCCAGGTTTCCAGCCAGCAGGGCAGACTGTGGAGCACAACAACAAAAATGAACACTGAAGCTTCAGTGAGAGACCTAAAAGCATAATACAAGTCTACGGGGACAAAGTACAGAGGGCAATAGCCAAGCGGGTAAACGAATGCTGCAAGGCTGTTCTCCCAGATAAAACATAGCCGTAAAAAAGGCCAACACAAGAATTTCATATACAACTCCCAATTTACAATCTCAGTATTGGTTATTCGCATACCTAAAAAATAGTCTTGAAAAAAACATTCTTAAGCTGTGGTTGAAACATTAGTATTAACTAGACAAAATAGCATTGAAAAATATCTTGATTAACCCTAACCAAAGTCCATAAAGTTTGCCTAACCTTCTCCATGCTTGTCAGTGTGCTGGAAGGCCTGGACCAGACGCAGGGTCTCGTCCACAGAGCGACCCACGGGCAGGTCGTTGATGGTGATCTGTCTCAGGATGCCCTTATCGTCGATTATGAACAGACCTCTGAAAGACGTGCAAAGTTTAAAAAATGTATGCATAACTCGTTTTTCTCTGTGTGTAGATGGTCATGGAACGGCATTTCATTTTTGTAGTCCCACCTGTATGAAATGCCGGCATCTTCCTTGAGCACACCATAGTCTCTGGAGATAGATTTGGTGAGGTCTGCAAGAAGAGGAATTTTCATTTTACCCAGGCCTCCCTGTTTCCTTGGTGTGTTGGTCCTGTAACAAAGGACAGCAGGTTTAGGTTAGTTGCAGTGAAGTATAACAAAAATTATTTTGTATCAAGCACAATCCAGAGTCAAAAAGGTTCTTATCAAAATGGAGACAGAAACACTGAGCTACGGCGATAAAGCCAAAGGGGCGTGGACAATGAGCTTTGCTTTAACCGTACAGTAATGAATAGCAAAAACGCAGCAGATGATCATTTCTTCATCCATAATTTGTTTGTGTGGTAGTGGCTTGTGACCATGACATTTCCCTTGTGGATCAATAAATCACACGTTTCTTCTCGATTGTGCAGTGGTTTAGTCTCCGTAGTAAAGAAATACATGGATAAAAACGTACCAGGCGAGGTGACTGAAGTGAGAGTCTACAGAGGCACCAATAACTTCACAGTTGATTTTACGGAACTCATCCGATCGATCACTGAAGGCCACAATCTCCGTGGGACAAACAAAGGTGAAGTCCAGAGGGTAGAAAAAAAGCACCACATACTTTCCTGTGACAGAGACAAGGTTTGTCAACGTCTTATACATTTGATTTATGAGAAGGGCACCATGCAGCATACCCTTGTAATCTGACAGCTTTATATCTGAGAAGGATCCATCCATGTGTAGTGCTGTGACCTCGAAGTTAGGTGCCGCCTGGCCAATCTTAGCGTTTCCAGAAGCCATGGTGGTGGAAATACCTGGGAAAAGGCGGCACTTGTTATCCGACAGATCCTTATGTTACAAGCAGAAAGATAAGAGGCCTAGGGTGGAACTTGACTTGAGAAGTCCGTTTATTTCTGTAAACGGCTAAGCTTACAGGCAATTACTATTAGAGCAAATATTACATGGCTGCATTTGTCACGCGCCCGGGTTTTCAGGTTTAGTTCTACAAACCTTAAGTCACATGCAAGTCATGTTCACTCAGGAGGAAACAATGGCGTTTAAGAGGCTTGTGCATGCACACTTTAAATTAATGCCAAGTTTCTCATACAAAATTACAATTTTAAGTACATAAGTCATTTGGCGTGTTGTTTGCATCTTACCCACAAAACTACACTTTTGTTCACTTTACCTCTCGTTATAGTCAAAACTGATCTTCGATTAAGCAGATTTATCTGAGTGGTTAACGTAAATATTACGTAAAAGGCCTCTAGGCGACGCAAGGCCAGAGCAGTTTGATCAGAAGTCCAATAAAGCGTTGGCTCGGTGACAAAACGGGCCCATTACTTAAGAAAGAACAAGTGTCCGTACTGCCCAGCTAGCTTTACGTTAGCTTTGAGCAAACACATGTGCTTTTCTTTTCCCCATACAATATTGCAAATTGTGAACATAAAGAGAGCCAATGTGTGACGTTGCATTCGCTACACAAGCAATGTAAACGCAAACATTTAAACTCACTTGTTTTTAAGTAATGCCGTGGGAAAGCGGTGGACAGAGCGGAGTCTGGAGCCAGAGAACAGAGAAGAGACGCAGCGACGTAACGGGCAAGAAGTAGGCGTGACCAGTGGGCGTGGCCTGCATTGCAACCGGAACTCAACTTTATTCTTTTCACAATAAAGCAACTCATTATCTCATTGTCTTATTAATTGTTCAAATTCACAATCGCACTTGATGTTATGCAACGTTACGAGACTAAATGTGATGCTCTACGTATCACAGGTCACATAAGTTTAAGCTCCATAGCTGTATATTTCATGTGTAAAGTCTAATTTTATGCTAAGATTTTATTTTATGCACGACCACATTTTATCGTTGTTCGTATTCTTCTATTTTTTTTTAATTTATTTCCATTATTCATTATTTCATATTTTCAAAAGTAACATAATTTCTATTCTATTCATTTAAACAGAAACCTGTTTCAATAAAACAGAAACACAGCCCATTTATTTTGAAAAGCGCGCTTATCCACATATCCGCTGAAAAATATTTCCCACCAGGCTGCCTGATTCTTGGTAGAGCTTTGCGAATAAAATGTAATCCTACGTTGACAAACTATAAAAAATAACTATTTGAGAACAAGAATTACGGGAGTATGCTGAATCTATGAGTTGACTGCTGTTTTATGCCAAAACAAATCGTATTTCCGGGTAAAAAGCTGCTTTTCAAAGAAACTGCTGCTAATGCTAGCACGCAGAGCAAAACAAAGGCCGATAGAAAAAGAGCTGTTTGTGGAAAGGCCAAGGATTTCGTAGTTTTTATGTATTTTAGACATTTATACAAGAAGCATATTTAATCCCCCAACATAAGTGCCAGCCATGGATCCACAAGGTAAGTCACATAGTGTTCACCTAAAGATGTAATTTGATTTCCGTCTTAGTATCATTTATTTCACCTAAATGTAAGTTCATACCCATTCGTTTTAAATTCATCATATGCTCTAACCCCATGTAACTTGTTTGTGTCATAATGTGCTGTTGAGCCAGCTAAACAAGTTTGTGTTGCTATCACTTTCTGTTGAGTTATTGTGTGAAGTCTTGTTATTACATTGATGTCTCATGTGAACTGGCCCACAGCACCTGCTCAGCTCATCGTGTGTGAAGTGTGTGGCTCATTCTTTGACTCACGACGGGGGCTCGCCAACCATGCCAGGGTGCACCTCCGCCAGCTCGGTGTTACTGAACCCGGTGCAGCTCCCATAGACCTTCTGTACCAGCTTATAGCAGAGAAAGATGGGGCATATCCAAGTTTCAAAGCACACTCAAGTCTTTCTGAGTTCAGCCCAAACCATCAAAGATCACACCCGAGGGACAGTCCAGTTTGTGCGGATGAGGGCACCATGTACAACGCAGGGCATAGAGTCTCGACAGCCCCCAAAAGCACCTCTCTTCTGACATTAACATCATCTGCAATTAAGATGGTTGAGTCTAGATTAAGTGACTCTTCTGCCTTAGAAACCTTAACCAAGCCACTGTGGGCTCCACTGGCAACAGACGCACCCATCACTTTAGGTTAGTCTGAACACTGGGGAGCCGTGTTGAAGTTACATGAAATTACATTACATTAAAACTGGCACAGTACTTCACATTTATTAAGGTGTGAACATGTTATCAACACTTTAAGTTGTAGTCTTATAGTTGTTTAGTTGATTAATCGGTCAGTGGTCGACCAAAATTTGTATTGATTGACTATTATTTCAAGATTAGAAGGATTTAGTCAGACCACAGTAGAAAAAAGAAGGCAGGGAGACAGTGGAGAGTTTAATCTGACTTTTCATAAGATACTGTTTGCTAGTATTTCTCTTTGTACATAGTTTTTTGTGTTTCTGTGAAATCCTAAACACTTTTTCCCCATCAGTCGATTAATCAATGCACAGAGTAGGTCTTAAACTGTCAAGAGCAGAACTGTAGTTGATTTAAGTAATTGCATTTTTATAACATTACATGCACATTAAAACTGTTTCATTAAGGTGTGAGCATTTTATTTACACTTTGCGACGGCGTAGTCAGTCAGTGAGACAACAAATAAACGTATTCATTGTTTGATTACGGTGTAGTTCCAGGGGTAGAGGTTTTCTAGCTTTTTGAGATAGACTGCCCAGTTTTGCTCATTTTGAGAGCAGATATTCTGTCTTTATCTTTACTAATTTG
This sequence comes from Chaenogobius annularis, assembly GCA_015082035.1. Lineage (NCBI taxonomy): Eukaryota > Metazoa > Chordata > Actinopteri > Gobiiformes > Gobiidae > Chaenogobius > Chaenogobius annularis. Next base: position 1,854,974 of record BJKM01000081.1, read on the forward strand.
TCTTTTCTCTTTCATTCATCTTGCATCTTCAGACACAACTGATGAACTCCATGTGTGCCATCTTTGTGGATGCTGGTGTGAAACTCGCAAAGGTTTGTCCAGTCACGCCAGATCCCACCTCCGCCAGTTAGGGATCCCGGACGGAGAAGGCAACCCTATCGAGACCCTTTATCAGCTGATGGAGGAGGAAGATCTCAAACCGGTCAACTGTGAAACAAATCCGGCTCTCCAGTCCAGCACTTTGGCTAAAGCCACCAAACGCCCGGCTGACGTCTCCTCGCCAATGATGTCCACACCAAACAAGCAGCAAAAAAAAGGAAATTTTTACTGCGTTCTGTGCGGAGAGACCTTTGAAAACCACAAAGGCCTTGCCATTCACTCTCGCTATCATCTGCGACACTTTGGGGTGGACGACTTACTTGGGAAGGAGTCCTCAATTGAAGCAATCCAGGAGTTGATCGAAAGTGGCGTGCTGAAACCTCTTCCTAAAAATAACTCCACAACGCCTGCTTCTTCAGTTCAAGCGCTTTCCCCAATCCCATCCAAGTCTCCTCTAACGCCAAACCGTGCTCCAAAGGCTAAAAAAGGCTTTCGGTTTGCGGTGGATCCAGTTTTTAGAAAACCAAAGCCGGAAATGACAGAAAGAAGTATCTCAGACGCACAGATGGGTGGCAGCAACTCTCCTCTACCTGCTTCAAAACTCTTTATTGACGGTAAATCTTACTTGAATGAATGTTTAATTTACTGTTTTGCAACTTCATGCGTCACTGGTTATTTTTTCTTTCATTTTGTTACAGAAAAACCACCAACAGTCCCTTGTGAATACTGCGGCCAACTGTTTGACACTCGCAAAGCCCTGTCTTGTCACGTTCGTTGTCATTTGAGAGAGCTGGGTGTCGCGTTGCCACTCAACACATCTCCAATTGAGCTCCTCAAAGAAATCATGATTCAGCAGAGTGGAGAGGGCAAAAGGACTGCCAGTGGTGCTTTGGGGTCCGCTAAAGTCTCAGGAAAGGCCCAGGTTCCTAAAAGGTCCCTAGATAGTGTCGTTTTGGGGGAACAGTCAAAATCAAACTCGCCTCTTGACTTTTCTATGAAGGAGAAAGCGCCATCTGGCAAGTTGGCTGCAGCAAGGACTGGTAAATCACTATTAATATTATTATTCCCTAATGCATTTAAATAAAAATAAGATACTGCTCCACATCCAAGCTAGAAAATTTAATTTGTCTATTTTTGTATTCTTTTTCGTGTTAGCCCCTGCATGTGAGCTTTGTGGGTTTGAGTTTGACAATCGCAAGGCTTTGGCGAGTCACGCCCGAGCGCACCTCCGGCAGCTGGGCATCGAGTGGAAGCCCGACGGATCAAGCTCACCCATCGAGCTCCTGAGTGATATCATCAGGAAAGATCCGGTTAAAGTAGCTGAAGTGACGCAGCGCTACAGAATGGGCGACCTGTACATCAGAAAGGTCCGTACTTTAGGCAGTTAATTCAGATACAATACTGGAGGGCGAAATCTTTGTCAAAATTACATAAATACTCCAATAAGACCAAACAAAACTTAGTACCAAGTATCTGGAATGAATTAATGATTAAATGATGAACAATAAAATATGATTTCTACTTCTTAATGATTAAACTGCTGTACGTGTAACTCCTCAATACAACCTTTGACAAATGTTATTTCAGACGCAGAGGCCAGCGTCTCCTTCTCTGTCGACAGACTCAGACTCTGTTCAAAGCAGCGTGAAGAAAGTCACTGTGACCAACTTCTTCAGACAGGCACAGCACCAGGGACCATCTGCGGATCCCGGTGTGCACTCCACAAAAGGTGACTTATAAAATCACTTTTATATATTGTCAATAGAAATAACAAAATAATTCACACTGTTGTTGTTGTTATAGCAATGGGCCACACTCCTAAACAACATCACTCTGTTGTGGAGGAGGTCCAAGACTCGAACTCTCAGCCTGCGGCGCGTCCTGGCAGCATCCCAGCAATGCTCCCTAAACCCCCACTCACCCCTCTGGTCAAAGTGGTGGGCAAAGTCTACTCCCTCAAGTGCAGGTAAGACTTTTTTATTTAGCCAAAAAAACAACTCTTAAGATGTGTTGCTGCTACTGAATTGATAATATGTCCCCCTAGAATTATAGGTTTCCGATGGTTTTGTCAAAATTGAGTTATTCATATCTTCTTCTTCCTGACCCTGAATACCTTCTGTACTATACATTTTTAGCTTGACTTTTTATTTTATTTTATTATTATTATTTTTTTTAAGGATTTTATGATTTTGTTTCCATTTCCATGTTCCTTTGTGCTGTACGATTGGTCAGAACATTAAACTTCAATGTCTCAGAACTTCACAGAACTCAGATATAACCCTATAATTCTAAGGGGACAACATTGTTTTATGCACTCTTAAGTCAGTAACATTTTATCTATTTTTCTTTTTGCTGTGCTCTTCTTGCCGGCAGGTTCTGTGATGAGGTGTTTCATGGCCCGGTCTCAGTCCAGGAGAAGTGGATCGTACATTTGCAGAAGCACATCCGGACTCTGGGATACAAAGGCAAAGCGTCTCCTCCCTCCGCGCCGGTGAAGGCCCCGGCTCTGGTCCGCGCAGTCGCCGTTTAACTAAAAAATACCTGCGTTAAAAAGAAAACAAAAAACAAATGTGTACTGAGAAAAGATCCTGTTGTGTCCTCCAGAGGGCAGTTGTGAGCCACAAAAAGATTATGATCACTGTGGTATTTTGTGTGTCATGTTAAATGTATCATGATATTTCTGAGTGAATTTTTGTGCTACTGAAGAGACCAGCCTGTGTTTAATTCTCATTTATTGTCTGATCTTTAGACATTTCTAAAGTAAAAATCTCCAGATGTTTTTATACTTTTTAGCTACAATCAGTTCTAAATGTCCGTAGTTCTTTCTTGTGTCAGTCAAATGGCACTTCAACCAGCATCAATGTGATCCTTTTAAACTATATGAACTTCACTGTGTCACTGCATTTGCCTTTACGTGAGAAATTAGTACTTGTAATTGCTATTTTCTTGAGGCATAATAAAAAAAAAAAGTTTACAATGATACATTTCTTTTAGAGTGGTGAATTCATCTTACCCACATATATTTGTAAATGCTCGGGGGAAACTGCCCTTTTCATTTAATTTTCTCCTCCATATACCGTTAACGTGGTCCTTGCCTTTACTGCCTGCAATGAGTCATTAACTTTTGTGATTGAGCTGGACGTTAACCTACCTCTGCACCTCAACCACAACCTGCTGCTGGAGAAACCGAAAACAAGATGTGTTCGAACAAACTGACAATATTTGCAATACAATGTCAACTGAATACAGATCAAGTAGAACATGATCTTTCTAGCGTTAGTTGTGAAGAGAAAACAGTGTTGTGATTTGAGTCTGACGACGTGCCCTTCATTTCACTTCATTTGTAAAGGTGGTTTTATAAGTGTCAATACATTCAGTTTCATGCTCTGTTAAAGGTGTACTGTGTAACTTTTCTGGTGGAGGGAACGACACCTGCTGGTCTCCATGGAGATGTTACTGCTTTGCCTGGAATGTTCCACAATTAAAAGTATACAGCATTAATTCAATATTGATGGTGATTTTATTACCTTGAAACGCATGTCTTCTCTGCACCACATGACGGTCTGCACGGATATAGAAGTTTAATGCCATACTGTGGAATATTCTTGGCAAAGCAGTAACATCTCCATGCAGGCGAGCAGGTTGTGTCCCCTTCATCCATCGGAAAGGTTACATAGTGTGCCTTTAGCAAAAGATGATTTGATTTTTCATGACCCAATTACATTATTTATCACATATTATTTATTCATCTTAAAGTTTATATTATTACAGAATGACCAAAGCCTGGTGCAAAGTTAATGTTCTGAAATGGGAAACTTAACAGTGGAAGAAGTGCAGATCCCAGGAATATGATTTATAATGAATGTGGCTGCAGCTCTTTCTGTTCACCTTTCCTCCATAGATGGTCCGAGCGTCTTTCTGCTCTAAGTCACTGTCTGTGGATGATATTACCTCCAATGGCCTCGGGAGACTCATTACAGTAACAAACTACTATTGGTCACGGCTAAGCTCCGAGTCAACCTTCAGAGTGACGGATAAACGTGGCTCTAGACCCGTTTGTTTATTTAGAGAGGCTTACCTGACCAGGCTGTTTGTCAAAACTCTCCATGCTGGATAAAGGTGTAAAGAGAACCCACATTTAAAACACATCTGTCTTCATGAATTTGGGAATCGAAATATAATAATTGAAAGAACAGTGCAGTTGGTTGAGGTCCTGAAATTGAAATGTAATCAAATTAGGGTGCAGTGACCAGGCGCAGGCATGAAATTCACTAAAGTTTCAGTTTTTAAAGATGCTCTGTCCAACTTTCTGTCCCTGCTCAAACTCAAATGTCTTTTTTTTAAACAATCTTTTATTCTTCCTTTGTCTTCGAACACAAACATTTCAAGTATCACACCCAAAAATAGGTGCAAAACTGTCATCACACAGTTCACACATCAATTATCATGATATTTTGGCTGTTCTGTGAGTGAACGAAACAGTTTTGTTCACATTTTGCATGAATTGAAAGCAGACTTGTAACAAAAGCGCTGCACGTAATCGCCACTGTGGTGTCTGTCTACTGGAATACAACCTCCACTTGATGATAAAAAGGTGGAGCTGATAATGTCTCTTCAAAGACTAAATATCAGAAAACACCTGATAAGTCCCAGCTATTTTAAGCGGGCACTAAACATCTGACAGTAAGAAACAGGGAAACAGAATACAGTTTTGAATGTGTTTCAATTGTTTAATTGTTGTTTAACTGTTAATTTGACTTTTAAATCCATTATGCTAATTTAATGTATGTTTAATTTATGTAGCAATGTTCTGATCACCAAATGTGTCAGACTATTCTGGTTTGTCTTTTTCTTCTTCTTCTTTTTTGCGAGACCATGTGGCGTTCTGGCGGTGCGTGATTCCATGGAAATCGAAAAACGTACTTTGAAACTTGGAAGAAGCTCATCCAGGCCAAATAATCAATTAATCTTTATTTAGAGAGCCCTTTACAACACTCAAAGTGACCAAAGTGCTTCATAATAAAAATCAAGGCAATACAAAAACATAAAACTATGTAAAAACAAACTGTACATTACTGATTACTGAGTGTTAAAAGCCAGTCAGAATAAACACATTTTGAGCCTAGATTTAAATAAGAGTCAATTAGATGTAAGGACACAGGTTTTTGTACATTTTTAGTGCAATAAAAACATTTTTTTTAAACAAAAACAACAAAAAACATACTCTGATATCACTTTATAATAACTACACCTTGATTTGCCTTAACAAAGCATGAACAAAGACACAATTTAGAATGAACAAATAGTTTATTAAGCAGGATTCAGATTCAGACTTAATAACTAATTAATTAAGGTGAGGAATTTGGGTTAAAGTGTTAGTTAACCAGTTACTAAGTCTCAATCGTTCTTAATAAACTATTTGTTCACCAAGAATGTCTTTGTTTATACTTAGGAATAAGTGTCTATTTTTGTGGGTCTTTTAAGTATTGTATTGATATAACTGGTGTTAATTCGCTGCTGGGCAACTCCTGCTGTTACAATACACAGCAAATTTCACGTAAGTATCACTTTTCAGTTTTGGGGCAGACGTGACCCCACACGACCCAGAGTCTAAACCGGGCCAGAGCGCTCACATTAAAGTCTGCTGGTGTGAGCGGATATTCACAGAGAAACAACACACTTGAACATTAGTGTAAGTGATAAGAATTCAGAGAAGTCTATTAAACACAAAGCAACTCTTAACATATGTTGACCCGTCTATAAACTATATTTTCATTTCCAGCCATTTTATTTGAGCAAACTCGCTATTGCAATTTTAAGCCAAATTGAGAAATAGTACCATAAATGTAGTAAATATACAGTTGGAAATTTACAAAATCCAAAATGTAATCATTTAAAACACAGGCCAATTTATTATAGCTACTATTACAGTAATGGCAATCTATGGGACATAACAAGTGTGAATGAGCACCATGTACTTTAAATGCAGATTAGGTTTGTTTACTAAAAATAGAAAACATTCAGGAAACCGATTTTGAGGTCAGATTTCACTGAAATAATCAGTGCTAAGTTTGTAGAACTTATGTCTTGCTAGTCAACAAATAAGTTCCCATGTAGTTTATTCCTTGTTTATTCCTGGTATAGTTACTGGTTTGGTCCTGGTTTAGCGCAGTGGATACTCTTTAAGAGCAACATAGTAAAGGAAAGTTATAATCATGTTTACACTTTGTAAGTAGCATCACTGACTATGTTAGTCTTTCTTGAAAAACTAAAATATGACTCCACATTTTTCAGTGAACACTCCATTTTACATCTTACAAACACATGTAACATTTTACTAGTCGGGAATACTTTTTGGGTTTACAATGGTAAATATCAGGTTGGAAATTGCCCAAAAATAAATCCAAAATGCAAAAACTAAATGCAAAAACAAGAACATTTGCATATAAATTACTTTTTAAATTGTAATATTTTGGATGCTGATCTTCAAAAGTAAATTGGCATTCATTATTGGTCCGATGACTTAAGCCAGAGCTCGAATGAAGCCTGTGTCAATAATACAAACAAACAGAGCAGGACTCAAGGTCAGTGGAGCAGAGTGGGCTCATAAATCACGATACTGCAGTGAAAAGTGATCCTCCACCTGCGCTGCTCAGACTGAGAGCTACACCACCAACTCTCAAACGTCCTGTTTATCATTTGTATCGTTTAGGTATTTCAAAAGAGAACAAGTTTTCAATGACAGTGATTACTGAGTCAACAAACAGAAGACAAACGAACAGAGAATGAAAGAATAAATAAATGTGATCCAAGTTTTCAGACCATAAAAGGTTTTAGCAATGTTGAGCTAGCAAAATGTCACATAAAGTCGAGCAATTTTTCAGTTCCATGTTCTTCATCTTAATCTTTATTTAGATTTTTTTTTGATGTTCGATGTGCGTTAAATAATGTTTTTGTTTTTATTTTATCGATGGAACAACTCAAAACTTTGTCATAGCTTAAAGGTCCACTATGTAAATTATTTGTTGGTCCGCTGCTAATGTTTACACACTGTTATTTACTGGGTTTATTGTATGGGATATTGCACCTTTGTATTGCACTTAACAGAAAGAATATGCACTGTTTGATGCTCAAAACAAAATGTCTTTGTTTTCTATGAAAATGACAATAAAATCTTTGCGTAAGAATGCTAAATATTTGAGTAAGAATGCATGTTTTTCTTAAAATGTATTTATCTATTCAAAAATTCAAAATATGAACACATAAAATCTAAAACAGGAAACACAACACAGAGAGCAAGCAGACAACATAAAGACAGCCAATTGAATAAAATGAAGTCAAACTAAAATAACGGCACATCTTCCTCGTCCAGAGTCCATCTGGTCCAAAATCTGTCAAAAAGGTCCATTTTCTAATTAAGTCTGATTGTAATTTATTTAATTTTTCAAATGTAATATAATTTAGGTCCAGGTCTTGATTGTTGGTGCAGTTCATCATACATTTCTTTGTAAGAATGCACATTTTTAAAGGCAATTAAAAAAGAAAAAAAACTTGTTACTGAACTACTGGATAAAAGCCTGAGCAGAGAGTGTTTAGGATTATAATTATAATAATAAAAACATACAAATACAAACTGTGATGTACAGACATACATAAGAAGCAACAGAAGATAAATAAGTAACTAATTCTCTATTTCAGAAACACAATGAAACCCTTACAACAGACAAACAGACATATTTATACCAAAACCATTGCTTGGCAGTCCCTAACTTAAATTCACCTACAAAAAAAACTTCTCAGTTGTAACATTCTTGCCCACCTTGTTTTTTTGTTTTTTCGGATTGAACACAAAGTTCTTCTAAATGATGTCAATGTTTTACAAAATGAAAAAATCCAACCGTACATGATTGGTTGACTAATTGATTCTACATTTTTTGCATTAAATTTGATTTATTTCTTTCCCTAGAAGAGTGTTTAGGATTATTACTGTCGGCCTCCATAGTTGTTTTCCATATTATGTAAAGTCATATTATAGAAACTAATGAACATGACTCATTAACCTTTATGTTTAAATGTGGTTAATTAAGCAGGTTTGAGTCAGCACAAGTAAAAGAGGTGATGCACAATGCTATTCACTCGTATTCTCAGTTCAAAACATAACAGTCCATTCACGACATCTGTGCTTTTCAGTCGCTCAACTTCTTTCAAACACATGTGCACATTATTATGACTCTTTAACCTTACCCTTCACTTCCCATTCTTGTAGTCTCTAATCTCATGCCCAATTTAATCAATGAATATTATTCTAGGAATTGGCTACACTTTCACAGATGTACGGACTCAAAAGTGCAACTCAAGCTTGTTTCCCATCCGCTAAGACCTTTCATTTGCATCGACTGAGGTCCAATAACAATTAACAGATTCAGTTTCTGGTTCATTGAGAAGGAAGTCATTTCACTAATCCATGTTGGACAAGCTTAAACCGCTGCACAAAGCCTACACAAAACGTCTTAAATCAGCAGAACGCGTCTGTAAACTTGGTGGAAAGGGCTTTTGGTTGATGCTGCCACATTTCACTTCTCCCATGACAAAGATGCAGTCCATGTGAGAGATGATTCAAAAGACTTTAAATGACCGAAAACATGTTTCTAAGCGAACAGTTAGCCCACTTTGGTGTTCAATTAAGTTAAATGGACAACATAAACATTCTGAAGCGTAGTAATAAAACTGGCAGTTACCATATTCCACATAAACCATCAATTTACGTCTAAACTGGCAAAATTTACTGTATTGAGTGAATGATCAGAGAGCTCTTTTTGCCATCTGTCTAACATTACATAGACACAGACAGACCGCAGTTTGGCTCATTTCAAAAGATTTCTGTTCTTAATGTGAACACGCCTTATACTTCGATTTCTTATTATAAGAAAGAAAAAAATTGGGCCAATCATATATGTCTATGTCGTCTGATGAGATGAAATAATGTGGTTTTGTCGGAATTATTGATCTTTTGGCGGAAAAGTTACAAATGAAATAGGACATATACTGAAGATGCTTGAATTCAGCACAAAGGACACTTGATCTCAGTAATTTCTGTGTCTGTCGTTGAGAAAACTGCAGCATCATCCTCGTCCACTTGACTAAAATAATACCACTTACCTTTTGATTTTTACATATAGGTTTGGGCTTTAGGTACAATCATGTTATGCAAAATGTACTTATATATTTATACTGAGTTCCCTCATCAAACATAATATTAATTTAAATAGTTCCCATGTATGTATTAACCTGGGTGGTTGTTTTAACTAACTATTCATATATTTGTTTGGTTTGAAGAAACACATCCAATGCACACCTTTGCCAAGACATACAAAATAATAAATCCTTCCTGGATCAAGATTTTACTTTTTTAAACACACAGAGAATAAACAATAAACATGATTTCCCCCTGCAGTGGCTTTACCTTAAATATTGAATAATAACACAATGAATTTTGATCTTATCTTGTATGTTTAGATCAATCATTACATTTATGCAAGATCTATGCGAGCGGAGATATACTCATGCATTTATTTTTGTAATGTTTTTATTTAGATCCACAGCATTAGAGTGTGATGTAATTATATTCTGCAGGTTTTGCTCGGTGACTCTGTTGCGTCCTCAAACAGACACTCCCACTCAGACTCTAACATTGAGCAGATCAACTCCACATTTGGAACAATCAAAATCCGGCAGAGACCAAAATGTCTGAGAGGCTCTGCAGTTATTTGGGCTGGTGTTTACAATAAAGTCCTGTGTAATGGTGGTTGTTTGGATCCTCTCTTGTCGAATGTGGCTCCTGACTGTCAGCGGGTTCATAACATCTCATTACAAGTCATTGCTCATTGCTGGATTTGTGTCCGGCCTCGACTTTGTATCCAGTCAACTCACAATGATACTTAAAAAGCTATGAATAGATTTGGAACTCTACACAACGCAATAGAAGTTTCCAACATGAAATTAATATGAAACTGCGGGAACAAACCTTGAAAATGCGCCTAAACCACCATAGATTTACATGACGTATCACTGGAGAAACAATAACAGAACCATGCCAAAGTTTAAATATTAAATTTAGTTACGGAATCGCACAAATGTGTCAGAGCATTTAATCAAAAACTTAAAAATAAATGAATAATACTAATAATAAGTAACCTCTATTTAAGTCCCACTGAGATTCAGAATCTCTTTTATTGACCCAAAATCCACAAACAAAATATAACCCTGCCATGCATTTTCCCATAGAGGTTTAAAATAATAATATTACGTGTCTGAAAGCTTGTTTGGGGCTAATCAGCTCTGTGATAAGTAATGACCTATAATTGTATCTCTTTCACAAAGTAAACTAAAGCTAAGTTACTTAAGATTCAGCTCTGTCGTGCTTTTTAATTCTTAATATTTGAATTTTTGTAAATCCCTAGGCAAAAATGTATGAAATATTTACTTCTTGCACCACAACGTACTTTGTAGTGGGCGGGATTGTGGAGCTCCAAAGGCCTAAAAATGAATGAATGAATATAGGTGTGCAGTGAAATGACTTCAGCCTTGTAACTTGGATGTTGTGATGGCAACATGTTATGAGACAACTCTTAGTCTTTTCATAGAAACATCTGCTGCTGACATGTGCAATAATCAGATCATGCCCTGTGAAAACAAACATGGAGCCAACCAAAGCTGCCCAGGTTGACTCTTAAAATAAGAATTGCATATATGCTTTGTCTATGTTTTTTTCCTCTTTTTAAATATACTTGTGTTTCCAAATTACGTGAAAGTGCCAACATTGTGTGGTGTATCATAACATGGTAAAGACCCCTCAAAAAGCCAGACCTACGTTTGGGTAGGAGTGATCTTTACCAAGGGCTTAGCCTTATCCAATATTTTCCACATATAATCCACCGGCACACAGACCTCCGTGTCATAAGACAGATGTGTTTGAGAGCCTCCTGAAATGGCAGCGGCTCCCTAATGACCTTTCCATAATGAATGCTGTTTACCCACTTGTATCGACGACCTGTTGGTGAAGTGCAATTTACTATGGGCCCCATGACAGCGGCCACAGACCTCGATGTGATTAAATAAAAGCAGGGAAACCGAGGGAAGATGCCAGAGTGGACAAAGACATGCCATCATGCCCTTCCACATTTGTCCGGTGCATTTCAAGCTTTTCAAATGTATTACAATCCCGTTTTAGACGATCTGGGAGGAATGCCAACAGACGGCGCCGTCTGATGGCTGGACTCATTTGTTTTCTGTCCACCCACAACTCAGGCGATAAGGGAGTCACTTGTGTTATATGGTGTTTTCTTTTATCTTAAAATGTGTTACAGGGAAACACAGCACCCAAGCGACTGTATATAAACTCTTGATCTAAATTGAGCAAAGGCATGTCTATGGCTTCAGGGTGGGGGATGTTGTATGGAGGAACCCATTGAAATAAAATAATATTACCCTTGAAAATGAAAGTTGGTAATTCATGGTTTCATGAATTTTAATTTAAAAAAAACAAATAAATCATGTTGTCATCTTAAGAGTATCTTGAAAATGATCTCTCTTCACTTTTCCCACGTGGACCATGAACAGCATTGTGTTTGCAGCCAGTGTGTTGCACAAACCTAATCCAATGAAACAGTCCAATACCCCACCTAACATTTGGAAACAGTGTTTCCATCACCCCTGGGCCTCTTTCCTCACTTTGCTCTGAAGAGTTCAATTATTTGGAAAGGCCTTAGAGATTGTCAATAATGGTTGGGAAATTATATTTTTATGATTTTACATTTTTAAGTTCAAAGTATTAAAGGAAAGTTCAGTGAAAAGACAAAGATTAATTTGAAGAACACCTTTTGCACACTGTTCAAGACAACTAATGGTTAAGTAGTGGTCTGAGGAAGGGCATCTGCATTTGGAAGATCTGACATTAGAGAAGAAAATGTATCTGTGCTTTGGATCAACTTAAAGGTAAAGGTTTCATGTAGACAACAAGGTATAGTGTGGAATTAAACATCTCCATGGAAGAAAGTGGCGCCACCGGGGCAAGTTACATTTAAGATCTGTGTAGAGGCAAGCCCGGTCACAGTTTTCTTTTGTTTTTATTTGTAATAAAACACTTTTTATGCCATTATTGGAACATTCCAGGTAAAGCAATAACACAGAGACAATCAAGAGTCTTGCCTGGCCAGCCTGACATTTGGTCTGGTCTCTCTTAAGCCAGTCCAATCGCAGGATCTAATTTGTAGCACGTGCTTCTCAAGCGCAGAAGACTTGTCCTCTGAATATCCTATAAACATTCAGAACAAAATATAGAACTTCTTTTACCTCAGACTTGCATTGTTTAGTGTTTCGCTTGTTGTCTCTGCAGAAATCCACTCCGTTCCTCAGTCCATGCTATTTTCTTTCCTTTTTTCCTCCTTAGCTGCCATGTTTATTCAGACACACACGCACACACACACACGATAAGGGGCTTCTTATATTCCATATCGACTGATACCGTCGATATTTTTCTCTCGGGCTGTAATCTGTCTCCTGATCGCCCACGTACGACAAGAAAGGTCAAACAATTTAACTAAGATCTTTGAAATGCAACATGTACTAACAACCTGCATCTGATCTGTTCATTTAGTCAATATTTTGTCCCAGTTTTACGTATGTGGTGATGCCCTTTCTGTCACAGCAAACCACAAACTGTGACAGGAAAAAGCATGTGCTAGTACGGGCTTGGAACTGGCAGCATTTCGGCTTGTTGGAACAGTCTTAACCCACTGTAGCGACCCCAAATGTTATGTTACAGCGCTATTAATATTGTTGGTAAGACATGACTTCAATAAGCTGTTAGACATTAGTTCAGGTCTATTGGCTGCAGATTTTGGTGCATGTTCATCATCATATTTTCTCACAGTGTCAATACTGGCAACACATTGTCCCGAAGGAAACATTAATCACACTTTTGACCCACTTCGTAACCAGCGACGAAGCGATTAAAACCACATTTCCATCAGTTTTCAACCAATCCACCAGGAGGACAGTGAGTAGAAAGAAGCGCACAAAGATACACCATTGTTATGGTGGCTAAACGTGGGACAAAAACAGTATATGTCAAGGAACTGATTGGAACTAGTCTCAACGAGCTGAAACTGGCAATAGCAAGTGTATCCGGCTGTTGCATTTACACAGAAATCGAGACATTTGTCTGAAATTCAATAGTGCAGTGTGGGGTTCAACCTTTTGCACAGAAGCTACTCGCCCTAATGTGCTGCTCGCTGTTCTCGCTGCAGAACAATGAAACTGAGAACAGCGCATTACAGTCGCTTTGACACTAACACACACTCAAAATCAAAACTCTTTTTGCAGAACCAAAAACACTATGATCAACTATTCAAACACAGATTGCTCTTTGCATGTTCTGCAGTCTGTCCACCTAATGCTAAAAAGTAAATTATTATTTGTTGCATAAATTATTTGTATAATATTTTATACATATTTGCAGCATAAACCTCACTCTCAAACGACAGAAACAGCGTGATGGTCCTATAGGTCACACACACACACACACACACACGCACACACGCACACACACACACATGTATACACACGCATACACACACACACACACACACACACACACACACATGTCTAAAAGTGTAGCATGCATTTACCTGGCTGTGTCTTTACGATGGTGAGATACAGTAAGTTTATGTTCACATTTAACCACAAAGTGTCCTTTTTACAAGAGCGTTCTAATTTTTGTTGGCAAAGTTAGATTCAAACATCAAACATTCTGAACTGTTTTGCCACTGAAGTGAATAGTTTTACCAAGCAATTGAAAAAAACTGTAAAGGGAACATATGAATGCACTTTTAACCTTGTTACAACCGTGTTTCCTCCTCATTAGTGTGCTCAAAATTGTATTTTGATTGATTCTTGAATATTTGAGTTAATCCTGTAATATTCTGCAATAGAGATTCAAGTGTCCCGAAAATTTGCAAATTCGAAAATGTCCCTTCTATCCCCGCCCACATTCCTCTACTTAGTTGCGATTATTCAAAAAATCCAAACTGTTCAATCAGGTCACAGAGCCATTTTTTAACAATTAAAACACGCACGTCACGTCAGTGTGAAGAGGCTTATCAGTTCTGCAGTTTTGAACAGGAAGACAAAGGGCTTGTTTCGTGGTCTACAATCAAGAAAATAAAAAATTATGATCTACTTATTCTACTACTTATACTTCAATCCTAAGTAGACAGAAAAGTGTTCAGAAAGTTCAGAAAGTTCAACAGCTCTGCATTTAGCTGCAGAGTTAAAACTGATTATGTTCTATAGTTTTTTTTACTCCAATACATTTCTGATGATCGTATTTTAAACGGAAAAGCTTTGTTTGAGTTGTGTTCTTTTTAAGTGGATACATTGACACTAGTGTGCATTTTTGACCCAAACACTGGAAAATACTACACTGCAAAGTGAGGGTCACTCCAGTTTGCAGCCTGGACGATGTGACACTGAGCTCTGCGGTGAAGCCCCTCAGCACTTGCCCGTTTGGTCAGACTGTGGTCAGGGGCCGTGTGCCAAGCGTGTGGTTAAGGTTTAGAGCCAGAGCGGGGCAAACTGACATCCTTTTGGTAATGCTCTTCAGATGGGACGCTCTGCTGTAAACGCACCTGTGTTTCTCTGGGACAGGACACTCTGCAGATGTGAAACTGTCTGGCAAGATTGTCGTCTAGATTTATTGACAACCAGCGGTGGAAGAACAACTCAAGCACATAAAAAGTCTACTTAAGTAAATGTTTTGAAGTACCAGCATAAAATTTACTTTAAGAATGCAAAGTAAAAGTATTTCACATCAATTTGAGACAATTAAAGCGTTAAATTTAGTCATTTTGATAAAGAATTGAGCTGGTCTTTGTCAACAGTAGCATTTTGAAAGAATTTCTTACATTTTTGTAGTTCATATTGTTGTGAAATGATTGACATGACAAATATAAGAGTACACTTTCTGTAATAAGCCTGTAAATAAGCTTACAGTAGCAAAACGATATTGACTTTGGTAATACTTTTTGTGCATTGTCAATCAGGCTTTGCTGATACAACAACTTCAAATATAACAGGCTCCTCCTCCAGGCCAAACAAATATGAAAGTCACTGCTTCTGCACTGCACGGTCAATTGGTTGCCCGATTATATCTTACTATGATTATGAAAACTAAGAAGAACTACAAAACAGGTTAATATGTTATGCAAATCCCATAAAAAACAACTACTGAAACATTACTAATGAAGTGGAAACTGCAGCAGTTCATTTCTCTAATGGGACAAGATAATCTATGTGTGGGTGAATTTACGTTTATCCCATGAATGATTTTTTGTTGTTTCGGAAGCAACACTCACTTTGGGGTCCAAAAACCAGTGTGCATCAGTTTTTGCCGTTATTACAGTTTACTTAGCTTTGGTTGTGATAAATGACCCTTTTAGGCGAGAGGACAAACCATCTATCAGTTTAAAAATGTAAGACAAGGACTTTAAGCACAGCATGATCGCCTCGATCAGCAAAACCCTGCTGGCTCAAAGACATCGCTGCATCAATGTTTGTGCCATAATGGAAGAGGCAGGAGAGAGAGAGGAACATCATCGTCATGTTAGTGTGGCCTGCATGCTTTTCTGGGTTTACAAACTTCAAATAAATTCAGAGAAAGTATTAGTATTTATTATAATTATTATTATTTTTCTTCAATTTCTGATAGTAATAGAGAAATAGTTCATCATTTTGTGTTAAAGGTGTACCATGGGTTAGACACTTAGTTATTCTCCTGAAATGTCAAACAGTATGTGAATAAACATATCTATCTTGAATTTATTGATTTACATGTTTTTTTCCCCTCAAAATTACAGCGAAAACATGCATTCTTACTGTGAGCTGCCACACCTGCCTCTCCACAGATCTGGAGTCTAAGTTTGAGATCTATATAAAGACAATTTCCAAAAACTCTAAACTTTGAGCGTTGGGGGTTTCAGAGACAAGGCAGAAGATCTGAACTCAGAGGCAAAAGCAGTGGAACTTTCCACACAAATCAATAAAATCTCCCTTGCTTTCAAGCAAGTGGCAGACCTTCAACCAGAAAAGTTAGAATATTGTACCTCAAAATAATACAGTTAACTAATTCAATATGCTATATCAGGTGATGGAATGATTGTTTTATAACTGGAAGGTGGTGCAATCCCAGTTGTGACCAGTGCATTTAGACCTCGGGATCACACATCAGAAGAATTTTCAGTTATCGGTAGAAGTCAAAAGGGATTTTAAGATGCTAAATACTAAACTCAGCCCTCATTTTGCTACTACTATTATTATAATCAATTATTGTGTGTTGCACCTTAATGCCAAAGCAAGTTCCTAGTTTGTAAAGTCTTTTCACTGACAATGGCGATAAACCCCTTTCTGATTGGTGAATGTATTTATCAGTAGTGACCCAAACGGCTATTGTTCCACAGCGCTATATTTCATTTTTTACAATATTTTGGCTAATATATCTCTATGAACGTTTTGCACACCAACAGCAAACATTTCCATGGTAATGTTTTCTTCTATCAGCCCCAGGGCAGCTGTGACTAAAGAGTTTTCTTAAATCCGGTGTAAATGTGCAAGTAAATTGGATATAAATGCATGCCATTATAGAGGGCCCTTGGGGGGAAAGTAAAGTTTGTGTTATAGCCACACATCTGCTCCTTCTCTGAATAACTTAATGGTTGAAGACAATTTACCGGATTGGGCCTATATTTTCCGAGTGCTTAACTTATATTTTTCTATATCGTTTGACAAAGTGATCATGGCGGCAGGAAGAATGAACATCTGTGCACCATTTGAGGCAAAGCATTTGAAGGTGCTCTATGTAAGATTTATTGTGTTTGCATGCCACCTGCCTGTTACCATAGATACGTCATTGCTTCGCCTGGAATATTACATAGTATGGCATTAAACTAAGCTTGTATTTATCCAGTTAGATTGTGTTTGAATTGCTAAAAACAAAACACATTGAAAAACAGCATTCTTAATGTGAGATACAGTAGACACGTTTAATGCCATATTGGGGAACATCCAGGCAAAGCAATAACCAGAAATAACCAGAATCAAAGTATGATAATACATTTGTTTGATGATCATTTTAATCATGTTGTGTTTTTGATTCGACTTATAGAATTTGGTCAGTCTTGAAAACATGCTATTGTCAAAGTGGTACATCACAAAAAGATGTACCACTTTATCTCATGAATACATTCTAGTATGTTTGTCATTGTCTACTTTTGCCTTTGTGCTGAAGGAGCCGACTCTACATTTTAATTACCACATCTTCACTTTAATTCACACCAACACAACCTCTCATCCATCACTTTTATTCCTGCAAACACTGGCAAACCTGAGCAGCAGTGGCCGGCGTGCCATGTCTCGCGGTTTGATTTATAGTGCTCTGTTTACATATATCAAACTTCCACTCTCGCTGAGGTGGGTAAAAAGTGTTAAAGTTGTGCACTTCCTGGAAATAGCCATAAAACATTTATCATACACATAAAATAAATGATCCTTTGCAGTTTTCCATCCGACCAAGTAGTACTCCTATAGATTAGAGGCCAATATAAACGGAAAAGTCTCTTTAGGATCCATCCACAGATCAACTGAATGTGTCTATTTAAAGCCACATAGGAAGAACTTAATCTGATGTGGTTAATTTGAGTCTGGTAACTTTATTATGTTTGAAAGAGGATTTATGATGCGGATTGGGCAGTTATGCACAGATGTTGAGGAAATAGCGGTAGAAACATCTAAAATGGATTTATTGGTTTATTTATAGCAACTAGCACTGATTGCCAAAACATTCTTACCAAGTAAAAACTCAGTTCCATTTTACACTAGGTGGTGAAAAAAGAAATTATAAACGGCAGATTATCCGTAAAAATGAAAGCTGGGGTACCTGATTTTCACATTGCAAAACCAATGTAACTCATCTCTTGCTCTGACAAACCCTTTGGCCCCTTGTTAATATTCACATTCATTCAGTTTTGGGCTCGTGCACAGCTTTAACTCTGCTTTTTCAGACAACAAAGTGAAACTAGTGTGGACCGCCCCAAGCGTAGCCAATCAGAGCCCTGCTTTCGGCTCTTACTTCCACGTCGACGAGACATAAAATACTTTATTATTAGCTGCAGACGGTGAACAGCGGTCTATTTTTTGTTGGAAAACACAAAAACTGACTTATTTGCATACAAACAAAAACTATCCAAACTAAACCAGGAAATGCACAATGTACCACACAACAATGCATTTTGAAAAGAACCTGTACCGCAGTACCACAGTTGTCAAGCCCTTTAACCTTTATATTATGAAACCTTTTAAGAGAAATATATGGAAAGTCTTGCATGCACCTTCATCAAGGAGCCAGATGTGCTCCACAGACTCGAATGTTGATGGTTTTTACAGCTGCATTTGGAAAAACATGTCAATTTCTTTCTTTGATTGACAGTGATGTCTGGGAGGAAACAGTGGCCATGTTTGTTTTCATTTTACAAGCATGGCTGGCACCGAAAGGCCACATATTACGCAGATTGGAGCTTGGACACAAGCATAACTCCAGGCTGGCGGCAAGTTCAGTGCAGAGTAGGGCACTGACACTAAAATTGGTTTGAAAACACATGAGAGAGACAGCGGATGGGAAGGCTCTCCCAGTTGGCTATAGACTTAGACCGTAATGGGCTAAATGGTCCCAAAGATTACTGCAGTATGGGGCTTTTGGCAGAACTGACATGTTAAGAGTCAGTTCCCAGAAGCAGCCTACAGAGTTATGTTTGTCTAAAGGACTTTTATTTTACATTGAAGAAAAAAACACTACAGTTGACTTCATGGACTGTTAAGATCTGTTTTGGGGAATTTTTAACGTTGACATTGGTATTCTTATTGTGGTAATTTAAAGTAACCAATGGCTGGCAGAGCTGTAATAATAATAATGGATACCTCAACGTCTGTCTAGTGTAGAACTCCACAACATTATACATGACAGTATGAATTGGTGGGGCAGGTTTCAAAGATGAACCCTTTATAGCCTCTGAACTACTGTTAGCATTGATTATATAAGAAACGGAAAGCCGAACTTTAAGAGCTGTGACATTTTGGCCACTGTATAGTCACTTACTGTTTCTAATTATGTGGTTTATTCCGATTCAACAAAAAACTCAATTGAAAACACATGGATCATAACAAAGATGGACAAGACCACCCAAAGACAACTCACTGTAACTATAGAGTAATCATTTCGATTTTGATTTTAATCATGATTTTGAAACGCATTCTACATTTTAATAATTCAGAAAATTATTGGTCTTGGACAATCACTGCCGTCTGATGGTCTTCCTTGCGGTTTCATTTTGGTCCATGCAAAATCAGAACCTTCTGCAGAGCACTCTTTGCGTCAAGTAGATTCCACATTTTTATTATTCCAAAAACTTGAAATGGACTGGTCCTCAGTTGCCAACTACCGGTAATATACTTTTTATATTGGGATTTGATTTTCTCATTATACTTTCCTGAAATTAAAAACTCAAATTCCCACAATCAAACATTGTACCAGATATGAAATTAATTTGGAGGTCACTCGTCTGCGTTCCTGACTGACATGTTTTTAGCACTTATTGGCCTTTATGATTGAAAAACCACCTTCACATACTAAGTGCCTTAATAATGCGGCAAAACAGAAATTGAAGAATGTTTGATACAGATGAAACTTCGCTGTTAAAATTAACTTTACATTTCGGGGGAAATGGTTGCACCAAAACAAATATTGCCTAAACTACCAGTCTACATACCTGACGTTTTAGTTAGTGAGTGAATACTGTGTCCTTAAAGTGCATATGACAGGTTAGACTATGCATTTCACAAAAACGCAGTGAACATGATTAATCATACCGATTGACTAAAATGTTGCCTATTTTTCCACGATTTTACCATTTTCGTGAAGTTTAACAATGCTACTTCCTGGTTGGACATGAGCAGCAGATGTGACATAGATAGAGGTAATTCCACTACAGTTACCTAGCATCAATACTGTAAACAAGGGCCAAAGTCACTATAAATGACACAATAGCTATTATTTGACAAACAGTACTTGATAACACATTCATTTTGTTGAATGGCTGTTTAAAGAGTCAGAAAATGGTGTCTGTCGTGCATAAATTGTCCGTAGTGCGTTGTGGATGTAATGTCGCTTGTTGATGACATCACAGAGGGATTCTGTTTCATAACTCAGCTCTACTTCCTGTCATTCGCAAAAATGTTTTCCCCCTTTACCTCTTTACTAACTTAACTGATGTAAAACTATGATACATATTTTTCACAGTTGCTATCCCACCAAACTACGTGATAATTAGAAAAAACGTGAGAACCTGTCACACACACTTTGAAGTGAACCGTGAGCTGTACTCAGAATGGCACCTGGAAAAGAACGCTGAAACTCATGAATCTAGAAGGAATTGATTGTTTTTTTTTACTAACTGATTGAATTAATTTGCTGCAGGATATATTCAGGTTTCTGTCGAGATACTAACGAGATGCCGGCTGCTTTTGGTGAATACCTCACACTCTAATACAATAACTCAAGATACAGCTGATATTTTTCCACAATAGAGACTGATATACTCTTTTCATATCCCTTCCACGTGGCTCCTGCTCAGCGCTGTGGATCTCCAAGTCTCTGCACCTGTTCACCACATGCTGCTCTTTTAGCACCTGGTTTGTGTATCTACATCTCTTGGAAACTTGTGTGCAGTCTAGTTAACAACGGTTAGCTCCCGAAATAGATCCAACTTCCAAAGCAAATAAATAATATACTAATTATTCACGGGCACAAACTATACATTTATAATATATTCTCATGATTAACTGTAGTTTTCCCCAAATGTCTTGTGAATCTGTTTAATAGCCCTGTTGTGATTGGTCATATTCTCCAGACATTTTCTGAGTAAAATCTATGTTGTGGAAAAGCTCCATTATATTGTGATCAAGTTGCGCAGTTCAGCATCTTCTTCCCATATGTCAATAATGCGTATACATTTATCACTGGAGTCAGCAAGATATCAACAGGATCCACTGGAATATCACGTTCTATTGATTGCCTTTAAATAGCGGGAGGAGAATCTATTATTAACTTTTTACGTCAATTGCTGTACGCAGAACGTCACAGAAGAATACAAAATGTTTACCATATTTGCAGGAGTACAAAGATATATCGTAATTGTGCTTTGACAGTAAATGTATTTGAATTGCATGTTGACCAGAAGAAAAAAGAAACATTCTGATGGGATTTCTGATACATGACCATCAACTCTTCATCCAGACTTGGGACTGGCACAAAAAGGTAGGTTACTTACACTTGTTTGTATTGAGTATATGAGTGTATATTTGTGGCAGAATAGGCTGACTAAAGACTCTTGACATGACTGCAGATAAGAAACCCGAGGAGCACAATGGGCCTGGTGATACAATCTCACAAAATAAATAAGTAAATAAATAAGGTGACTTTCTTCTATAGCAGTATGTAGGCTACACATCTTGAGCAGGTCACGTGACATGGACATTGCAGGCTACACAACATGATCTAAGAGCAGTAGAAGTAGTGACATTGTGAATGCTGTACTTACAGGACATGACGGCCAGCAGACACGTCGTGCACTGAAGGTTAAAACAGACGCTATTTAAAGAGAAAAGAAAAAAACGTGTGTCTGCGTTTGGAGTTGGCTCGGGTCCTTCACAGCCTTCAGTCTGCCTCGGGAGCAGAAACAGGAGCAGGAGCAGAGTGAAGCGGAGTCAGACTGTAGACATGGAGAGGACGCGGGGACGAGCGCATCTCACTGCGAGGGGCGAAAAGACACGCGCTGTTTGGGGATTCATTTGTGCCGTTTGACAAACTTTCTGGAAGCAAGCGCAGAGGAGCAGGCCGCAAGTTTCCACACAGGGTGAGTAGGTTTTTGTTTTTCTATCATTTATACATTGCACACCACTCACAATACAACCCATGTATTTTAATCGCAAATATCACAATTTTCTTGAGCATAGATCATGACTTTTGTTATTGAAATGTAATGTAAAGAGGTACAGCTTGTCATGTTGTTAACACCAGAGCAGGTTTTGACAAAGAAAATTATGCAAAAAGGCCAAACTAATAAGGCAAGGATAAAAATGAAATAGAGAATGTTAGACTGAAAGAGTTATTTTAAAATTCATTGTACTTTGTCTGGAGTTTTTGATGATCCGATTCATCTTGTGCATGTATACAGTACACACACACACACATCTGATTATTCTAGTTATTTGCTGTTTTTCTGGCCGTGTAAATGTAGAGTTTATGATGGAGACTGACCAATAGAAATAGTGGGAGGGGTTTGCGCATGGAGCTGAATGAAACAGAAAATCACTGAATTACAATGACAATCTCACCAAAACAGCATGACGTCACAGATCAGCTCATGATTCGATTTTAAACGCCATATCGCTGGTTCACTCTAATACGCTTCAATCACTGTCCCTTGTTCGTGCGTTTGTCTCAGTAATTGGATGCGTTCATGGGGAGCATATTTCTGAGGAGGCTGACAGGCTTAACGTCTCTGTTCAAATGTGATTCTGAGGCCCCAGTAAACCTCTGTCAGCGTAAGATTGAATGAGTGAAGGACTGTAGAACAATGCCATGGCAGTTCCCATGTCAAGTGAATTGTTTTCATGTCTCCTCTGGGGGTGCAGGTTGCCAATTCCCCCCATGTGTGCTGTAGATTTTTCTCATATGGCAATTTGCTTCCATCTTTGCTGAGGAGGATTAAGCAGCCTTTTCATAAAATAACCTCAGAGTGAGTCAGACATATTGGCTACTTCAACAATGGAGTCACTATTTTACTTCTCATTACTTCTAAATTAATCCAAAACACATTGCATACACTGCCAATCAATAATGTCCTTGTACTATTACGGCATCATTATATTACAGCAACAGTGATATCAGCAGGAAGTGAAATTCCACAAATTACCACATAATTAACCATTTAATTTACTTTTACTGGGGATATAAAATCGATATAGTATGCAGGTGTAACACATCGCAAAAAATCTGAAATTTGACCATGTTTAAAAACCAACTCAAATATGAACTGCTCTCCTAATACAAGGATAGAGTTTGCTGTTTGCTGATTCATTTGATTATGAATCATAATTCCAAATAATAGTAATGAAAACTGCATTCACCCTTTTATTCCTCTTACAGACTTCCTTTGGCATGAATCTAACCATGCGAGTTATGAAGTGATGTTAGCCCTGAGTCACTACAACTCCACCAGCTCCCTGCTCCGTCCACGGCTGTGCAATGACAGCGAAGGGAGCGTGGAGGCCAGGCTGGCGTTGGACCTATCCCAACAGGAAAACTTCACTTTTGTGCGCCCCACGACCAGTGGAATCATAATTGTTGTGTTGTCTATGACTCTGGGTATAGTCTCCAACATAGTGGCTTTGTTTATTTTGGCCAATGCCTACACACTCCAGCGAAGACGATCCAAAGCCACTTTCCTGTTGTTTGCCACTTCACTTGTTGTCACTGATTTCATTGGACATTTGATTCCTGGAGCACTTGTTCTCAGACTTTATCTTTCTGGAGGTGTTCGTCCTGAAGACCACAGCTCCACAGATGGGATGTGTCAATTCTTGGGGGGCAGCATGGTGTTTTTTGGCCTGTGCCCGCTGTTCCTTGGATGTGCAATGGCAGCGGAGCGTTGCCTGGGTGTCACTAAACCCCTTCTGCACTCGTCTTTGATCACAACAACACGAACAAAAGTCAGTCTATGTGGGATTTGGCTGGCTGCTCTCTCTGTAGCCTTGTTGCCCTGCTTTCAGTTAGGCTCCTACACCTATCAGGACCCTGGGACGTGGTGCTTTATAAAGGTCCTAAATGACATTGGAGAGGTGGATGTAGCATTTGTTGTGCTCTTCTCAGGATTAGGTTTGACCTCACTGGCTGTAGCGCTGGTCTGTAATACAATAAGTGGACTGACGTTGGTTTTGGCACGGCTGAGGAGGAGACCCAGGACGCATCCTTCAGCAAACTCCCACGACATTGAGATGGTGGTGCAGCTGCTAGGCATCATGATCACTTCCTGCATCTGCTGGAGCCCTCTTCTGGTGAGAACTGCAAAGTACAAGCAATGTTACTTATCAAGGTGGGGCTAATCCAAGTTGCTGTAGAAAGAAGAAAATAAATGGCAAGGATAACAAAACCTACTCACTACCTAAACTAATGTGTGCATATTTCTGCTTTTTTTAACACAACATATAAAAAGACAAAGTACATTAAAGGGTTTATTTACAAAAATAATTCATCCATCTATTTTACTTGCAGTTAAGATAAGATATTAGTCCCACATTGGTGGGCTATAGGTATACAGAGCTATACAATATTCACATTGTTACAAATTAACAAAAAGATTGTGTATAGGGCAAAAAATATTAATGATGGACATGTACAAATAATAAGCGATGCAGTGCTTTTTACAGCAATGTTTATATCATTTTCTCTTACAGGTCTTTGGCTTGATGTCAGCGTTGCACTCGTATACTGGATATATTGGAGAGGATTTGTTGACATATAAAATTTTAATGCTAAGGGGCGTGAGACTGGCAACATGGAACCAAATCCTGGATCCTTGGGTCTACATTCTGCTACGTCGCACTGTCCTCCGGAAGATCTACCTCATAGCCAAGTGCCAGGCCGGTCTGAGGAGCAGTGTGCTGGGGCGCTGGGAGCCCACGTCTTACCCGAGCTCGGACAAGAACCAGGTGGATCAAGTCTAACTGGAGAAGAGGCAGTAATGTGTACTGTCAACAGCTGCCTAAAACTATATCAAAATCAGTGTTCTGCCAGGAGCCCTGGAATTCACCCTGTATTTGCAAACTAAATAATTTTACTGTTGGTCCAGGAATTCTGTCAGTCATCAGTGAAACATCATACTAACCTAACCCTATCTCACTACTAGACCTTCATTTATGTAAAAAATGCCTCGTGTCTAGTGGGTAGTTCATTACATGTGCATACCATTGACGGGTTACATAATGGGCTGTATTCACATTATGTCAGTTAACAGTGTGAGGTGGATTGAGGAACTTTTTATCTTTTGAGTTAATGTCTTTCTTATTGAAAAAATAAGTACTTATTGTTCTGTCGGCTCAATATAATGTGAGATTAGAGGCCTACTAAAAAGACTGTCTCAAAAGTCTAAATGTGATTCCAGCATGTGCACTGAACCTCGATAATCAATTGAAGGCGAGACACTGCAGGTGAATATGGAAAAAAAATTACATTTAGAGATATCAATTCAAAACTTCTTCTGTGGTTTAAAGGTGAGAAAGGTTTTTCATCACGTTTTCAGATTTTAAAAAACAAGGAATTTTATGTACAACTATTGATCACACTGCACATATTTTATCAGTTTTTGAGTCATCTTAAAGAAAATTGCCATAAATAATAAAATATTTAGGCTTAGACAGGCTTAGAATTAGGCATCAATAAATCCTGTACGAATCATGAATATATTGGCAAGTCCAAAGTTTTAAATGTTGTACTTCTTTAAGAGGCAGTCTTTATATCCATACGGGACAAAATTACATGTTTGAAAAAACAAGTAAAGTTACAATGTCCCATTTATGGATGGAATTGGATTAAATAATAAAACAATGTTGTTTTAGGTAAAAGCTTTTATTTTGAGACAACAAACTGACCGTTCCAAGCCTCCTTAAAGGTACAGTTTGGTAGCTCAGTCAAAGCCATGTAAAATGCATCCATATGAAGAATTTTCTGTTGAACATTTGCCTGTGGTCCCCCGGTGAAAAGTTTGGACACTGCTAAACATTTGTTGACCAATTACATTTTCAATGGAAATAAAACTTCCTAAAACATGAGTCTGTTTTCTTGTGTCTAAATGTATTAAGGTTCATACAAAAAAGTTCAACTTAAGAGAGACAAAAGTAATAGAAGAAAGTCATTCTGTCTCCTCTTGCCCCTGATGGGGGCGTACGTAGGGGGCGTGTGGACCAAGCGTGACGTCTACACTGTGCGACTGTGGATCCGAGCAGCAAACAGAGGCTAAAGGCTAACATTATCATCATCTAGAAAAGGTTACCTCTGCAACAACTACTTACCTTTTTCTTTTGAAAGGGTAAGTAGCGTTTGAAAAGCAAATACACACAGATGCATTAGTAGTTGTTTGATGGCGTTCATCCGTTCCATATCTACGAAGAAGTAAAAGAACCACTGCTCAGCTGAAGATGTAGCGCCATTAACTATAAAACCGTCATTTGTGCATTATGACTTATTGATTCCTGTTTAACTCTCCCAAAGTACTGTACACTGGATCACCTGTTCATCTGTCAACAAATAACCCTGAATGCGTGATTCATGTCTTTATTCGCATGTCGTGCACAAGGCTCCGCCCCTTGGTTTTTAAGTGTCTGTTTTCTTTACACATCACGCATCCGTTTCAGTCAAGCATCATTGCAAAGAGATCTGTTTTATTCACAGTTTAGTGCTGTTGCGAGGAGCATGGCCGCTCAGACAAAGTGGGACGAGCGCGAGGCGTATGAGGAGCTGCTGTACTGGGACGAGATGATCCAGAGGGGCCACCGGCTGCACCCACACGACTATGACAGGTACACTGCGACCCCCTGCGCTTAGAGAGAAGTTATATTATAGATGGGAGTCAAACGACATATTGATTTCCCCTTTCAGATATGAAGAGTTGAGGTACTGGTATGACTGCCTTTGCTATGAAGAAGATCTAAGACAATACCATGACTATCTTGCAGCTGTAGAGCAAATTGAAGGTCAAATGCAACAAGAGGTGGGTATAAATTATACAGTTTTGTTTCTGTCCCATAGCCTTTTTGCTAAACTTGACTACAATAACTAAATACAATCTCGTCTAAAGCAAACATGTCCTCGGCCGTATGATCGTCACGTGATGGCCAAACATTCAGATATCTATCCTTCAGCAAAACTCCTGGATGCTGTCCAAATGATCATCTCCCATGTGGAACACGCTATGAAGTCTGTTTCTGATCAAATGGATGCTACGCCAAGGTAAGAAAAGCCTTCAATTTCACACTCTGTATTACAGAGCAATTAAACGTTTGTGTGAATAACTTGTTCTGTTTTCCATCATTTTAGCGACTTCAGTGATGAACAAGGCCGTGTCTTGCGTGGCGTTATGAGGGTTGGGTTGGTTGCTAAAGGACTTATACTGAAGGGTGATAAAGATCTTGAGCTGGTCCTGCTTTCATCAAAAAAGCCAACAGTCTCTCTCCTCAGACAAGTAACAGAAAAGCTAGCAGTAGAGCTAGAGGTATATAATAAAAAAACGATTTGTGCTGTCACCTCCAACATTTAGTAATACCTAGTTCTTTTGCGTCTTAACTTTCAGACTATTTCACCAGGAATGTACACAACAGCTGACAGCCCTGAAAATACAGCTATTGTTGTCCAAAGCACCACTAAGCCTATCCTGACTCTTCAGGTCTATTTGACGTCGCCTCTGGTCAGGATTGTAAAAGACACAGAGACAAATGAAGGTATGTTTAACATGGACCTTATGTGTGACGCCAAAACACACCTCCACTTCACTTCATAGCTGTATTTCATCAGTGGAACTGTGCAGTGAATGTCTTGCCCCTGAACAATTTAATATTGGCTCGTGCCAAATTGGTCGTCGACTTACGATAACCTTGGTTTTGTAAACATTTAGATTTTAAATTCCAAATTTGTCTGATGTCTTATTCCAGTCAAAGCGCGGCTTAATTTAGTAGTAACATTTGACACCATCTGCAGCAAAACTGATTTTAGTGTCATTCAGGGTTTCTGTTTTAAAAAACATTCTTTTAATTTTTATCCTTATATTTCTTCTTGTTCTTTTACATTGCTATGGAAGTGGTCAGGTTTACAAATATAGATTTACAGTAATAGGAATTATTAGACCAACTTTAGGATGCAGTCCTAAGAGATCCTGTTCATCAACAAGCTGTGGAACTTCATCAAGTATGAACTCTCTAGGTCAAAACAGGGACTCAGTTTTGCTGCACTGAAGGGGAAGTCAAACTGTTGAGTGCTTTTATCTTGTTACTGATCATCTTCTAGTTTGTGAAGTTTTTTAGGAAAGCTGGACCTTTGACCAATTGGATACACTGTCTCAGGAAAGGAGGAAACTGCCAACCCTGACCAAAGGGATGTGGAAAGGAGAAATTAATTAATTCAATTAAAAATATTTAAAATGGATTTTATTTTACATTTCATCAGTTTTTATTTTTATGAAGATGAAACGTTTGGTTAATTTGTTAGGAACTTGGTTTCTCCTTTCCTCAGTACCTCTGGTTTGGGAAAGCTGCCACTCCATAAACTTCAAGACAGAGCCAAGCCCTTGGTCAAACTGTACCTTTTCTTCTTACTCCACCTCGTCAATAGAAACGCAAACGGTCACCGATCCGCCGGACATTCTGGACAGGCAGAAATGCCTTACTGCCTTGGCATCTCTTCGCCATGCCAAGTGGTTCCAGGTTTGCATTCACGTCCTTATTTGTACGTAAGATTGTCTAGTCTTTAATAATATTAACTCCTCTTCATATCCAATAAAAAAGATCAAACTTGATTGAACGGAATAAAAAAAGAAAATACTGTGTCATTGGTGACAACATTGGCATATTAACCATTCTCCAATATGAACAAAGTCATAGTTGAGCCATCTCAAAATCAACCCTGGTTTTCACTTTGTGTATTGCAAATTAGAGTTGATTGTGAGATTTGCTCATTTAACTGTCCTTAAAGGAATCTACACCCTTTGTCTTTTTAATTGTATTTTCTCCATAGGCTAAGGTCAATGAGCTGAGCTCTGCGCTTGTTGTGATCCGGATCTTGAGAGACTTGTGTAACCGCGTTCCCACCTGGCAGCCACTCTCTGGATGGGTATGTTTTTCTTTCTAAACATGGCACATCCATTGATATTTGTTTTGAATTTGCCTGATCATAGAGCTGTATGTTTTCTTTAGCCTCTTGAGCTGCTGGTGGAGAAAGCCATTGTGACGTCTGAGAGACCTCTGGGAGCTGGAGAGGCTTTGCGCAGATTCTTTGAATCCATCTCTTCTGGGCTACTTTTAGAAGGTTGCTCACTGCCTAAAGTGTAAAATTGAAGGTATTATGTGACTGCTAAAGTCATTTGTTTTTTTGCTCAAAGATGGCCCTGGAATCAAGGACCCATGTGAAAAGGATCCTATGGACGCCATTGAACACTTGTCAACGCAGCAGCGTGAAGACATTACAACGAATGCACAGGTAAATTATTATCTTTTAAAAAAAAACAAAAAACACTTGTATCATCTTGACAGTTTTTCTTTTCTTTTTTTTTTTTTTACAGCATATCTTGAGGCAGTGGGCATTTGGACAAATGCACAAGGTCCTGGGAATGGGTGCAAAACCCAAGAAACCCCAGAAACCTGAGGCCTCCTCTGCAAATGTTTTAGGTATACTATTGGTACTTCTTTCACTTTGAAAGGCTCAAATTTGACAATGACGTTCAATTTGTGTTGTAGCACCAGGACCACGCTTTTACCCACCATCTAAGAGACCTTTTTCAGCTATAGATGCCGTAAATGAACAGCCACATCTTAACAGCAAACAACGCAAGTTTCAAAAGCGCTTTCAAAGAAAACCATGTTAGTAACTAAATCAATCATCAGGTCACATTGGGGTGACAAATGTCAATGTTGATGTGATTGTTTGCCTCCCCCACAGTCAGTGATGACATAAACATGAATGCTGTGATGCGTCTAAACCAGTACAGGCCTGGCCTGGCGTATCGCCTCACATCCCAAAGCGGACCTGTGCATGAGCCGGTGTTCACGATGGCTGTGGACTTTGATGGAAAAACATATGAAGCTACAGGTCCTTCCAAACGATCAGCAAAGATTAATGTAGCCACCAAGGTACATTTTAATTAGACCTTTAAACTGTGTATACATGCATCAAGCAATTTTGCTGCAGTGAAACAATGTAAACCTTGACTTTTAGGTCTTGCAAGATCTTGGTCTTTCAACTGCTCCCGCAGAATCGAATGGTTCAAACGGAGGACAGGACAAGGGGAAAGCCACTGCCACAACCACAACTACATCTGACGAGGTGGGCATGCTTACTGTAACTGTAATCTGTGAGACACAGTTGTATCTTTAACAAAGATCACATTTTTGGGGCAGGGAGGTCTAGGTCCCATATTGACCAAAAATGGCAAGAATCCAGTGATGGAGTTGAACGAAAAAACGCCGCAGTTTGAGGTATGAGCTCTCTGCAGAAACTGGGGGATCCCATGAGAAGTGCTTTGTTATTGAGGTCAGTGTCGTTAATGTTTACTATAATTGGCCACGTTGAGTATATAGACAAAATTATAATGATTTTACTGCATTTTAGGTCGATGTTGATGGACAAAAATTCAAAGGAAGTGGCTCAAACAAGAAGGAGGCAAAGGCCCGTGCTGCTCTGGCTGCTTTGGAGAGCTTATTCCCTGAAGATCCTTCGAGATTTTATCAAAAGAAGAAGGTCACGTACACAGATATGGTAAGGGTTCTTTTTAAACCTAGAATATACTAATTACTGATCTTTTTAATGTTTCAAAGGGACCAAACAATAGGCTAAGTATACTTTGTTCCCAGCACATCCCGGGCTTCGGCACCATCCGTGGGATCCCCACTGACACTGGATCTCGGGGGAGAGGCCGGGGCAGAGGTCGGGGCAGAGACAAACCCCACCTCTGGGCCCAGCTACAACAAAAGTAAGGAAATGCTCACATCTTAACGCTCAACTAAAACAAAGATGCTTTGGACTTCTTTGACTTTTCTTCTTCCTGTTTTTAAAAGCCAACTACCGCTATGAAAGCAGCACTGGCTCAAGCTATCGTACGTGTCTAATTTAAGCAAAAATATTAAACCGTACCTTTGGCTGAACTTGCACCCATCAGGCATAACATATTAATCTTGTGTTATGACCATAATCATCTTCATATAAATTTCCAGTTGTTACTATCAGTTTGTGAGTGAGCATCACTGTCTTCAATCAATGTTAAAATCTATAGGACTTAAGAATTTGATTTTAAGTGTAGTTTATTCGTACAATGGAACAGTGGGATGTTGATCTTAAAAATAATAATCATTGGACTTCTGGAAGCAAGTCAAGGTGGGTCAAGTGTCTTTGCCCTAGAACAGGGGTTCCCAAACCTTTCAGGCCGGGACTCCCAAAACAATCATACAACCAACTCGAGACCCCCACAGTAAAAAATTAAATGGACGTCTCTAATAGTTTCAAGTTATAACTCTTCAAAAAATAAGGTTTATTTGCGTTATTTTTTCTTTTTTGCTGTGTATTGTGCTATATGACCCGATTTCATTAAAACATACTGTTTTCTATAAAAAAAAATAAAATTGAAAACGACTGCCTTAGAACATGCAGCAGTGTGCTTTACCAGTAGAGGGAAGCAAAGAGCCCACCTCTGGGTCTGTGGCCAAACTTCAACTCAATGCGTAAACACCTTCAGAATACTAAAGTCTCTGTTAGTACTGTGGTCATTATGTTATGCCTGATCAGTGTATTTGTAACTTAGAAAAAAGAAAAAAAAGTATGCTATTGCAAGCCTGAACTCAAAAGTGTCTCATTTTATAGATAAACTCTATGCGAGCGGGAGTGACAGCAGCGCGACGGAGACCAGTAACAACTATGGCACTTTTTACCCGGAAACCACTACACAAGCAGCAGCTGCTGCTGCTGCTGCTGCTGCACCACCTGCCTCCAACACAGCCCCCACTGCCACTACCACCGCTTCACAGGCCAATTACACAGCAATGCCGCCCCCTGTTGACCAGCAAAGTCCCTACAGCTACGGCTATGGAGGAGAGAAGAAGAAGATGCTGACTGAAGAACAAAACTATTCCATGTACTCCACTGCTTACCCCAGTTCAGTGACCAGGAGGGCAGGACTATAGCACCTATGGTAAAGATATTTGGATTAATCTTAAAATAAAATGGTGCAGCTGGTTGTATATATTTCACCACACTTGATACCCGTGTGTTACTATTTCAAAAGTTTTTGTTCAAGAACATTAGTTTTATGGGTATGGGTTATAGGCATCGTTAAGGGATCTACTGTTAACAATGTTTAACGATTGGCTTTAAGATCTTGATTCTTGACTAAAAATATTAATATGAATTATGAAGTGACCGGAAATGTGTTCAAAGAGCATAGTTTTTAGCTGTCATGTATTACTGGCCAAATTTACATGCACACAAGAAATCTGATCATATGCTTTCTGACGTTGTCAGATTATTGAATTCAACTCAAAACGGCAACATTTATTGACTTGATTGATGGACCTGTGCATGTGTCAGTGAGGAATAACTACAGGGAGGAAAAAGATAACTAGTGTAGCAAATGCGATGTATCACAGACAAAATATAAATTAAGAAAATCCTTTTTACTTTTATGTTCAAATATCTTGGTTAATCTATAATTGGATTTCTGCCGTACAGAATTTATTGCATATTTTAGTGACATTTTATCTTGATAGTCTGTACTTGTTTTATGTGTGCTGTGACACAGGGTTCACATGAAAAAGAGCTTCTCTCATTTAGGCCTTCCCCTCTATAAAAACAAACATGTAAACATACAGCAATAGTCAGATTTAAGTTATCTGATTACTCCAGTTATTGGATTTTAGCATGCAAAGCAATGAATGCAGCCTAATCTATTGAACTTTGCTTAGGTCATTTTTATTGTGCTGCTGGCGAACACAATGAATCCATGGTTAATAAGTGTCATTCTCACACAGAATAGTTATAGGTCTTTTGGGTTTTTTTTCAGGTTGGGGACCGCAGACCTGGGACGCTCAGAACTACACGTACCAGAGTTACACAGGACAAGACCAGACTTCATACCCGGGTTACAGTGGTACCAGTTATTAATTGGCATTGTGCTGCATTTAAAGTGGATTTGTCAAGTTTTGTTTCTCTCATCACCTTTTACCTTACTTGATGTGGGATGTACGATGAAAGCAGATGTTTTTTCTTTTTACCGGAGGACTGCGTCATATCGATGTTGAATGGAAGTACCTTAATAATCCCTTTCTCTTTTGTAAAAGTCATTTTCATAAACAAATTGTTTCTGTTACACTTTCTTTCACTCAAACACTGTTTAAGCTAAGAGTATATTTGTGTGCTCTACCCCTTGTCAAATAAATTATTTTAGTGGAATTGGGCTTTGGCTCCTGTTTTGATGAATTGTAAATATAGCGAGGGCTGTAATAACTTGATAACTTAGATGTTTGGATACTGGTTAGACAGACATCACCGCAGGGTGTCGAGTCAGGACAGCGTTGATATATGTTCAGGTGAGTGAAGAGAATGAGGAGACACGGCGCCGGGTCAGGAGCTATACTACACTGTATTGCAGTACACACAGATTGCTTGGTCTCTTTCTCCTTCTCTATTCTCCCATTCCTCCTGATGATCTGGTTGATCGAATAGCTCGAATAGACTGGTGTATGATTGAATAATCATTAAACTTTTGACATAAAACTATCAGCATTGTTGTTGTTGCTTTAATGGCGGTTGGCAGCCAAAAGGTGCATTTGCCTCCACCTATATACCGCTGCTTATATGTCAATATCTTCAAGGCCCATGAGAGATCAAAGCGGAATGGAATGGAACGCTTCGGAATAATTGCCACAAGGCACAAGGCTGCAGCACCCTCCACTGGACACGTGTCCACGCAACAGCTACAAAGGTATGTAAACATCAATTGAACTGAAGTGACAGTAAAACAGACAAGACCGAACAGGTCCTACAGAGAGAACCTTTTGTGCAGTAATGTTTTTTACATAAGCCAGGAACCATTGTTATTGCTACACATGCTTGTCCAAGATGTTATGAATAGTGGGAAAATAAGGATTACAGCAAAACTAAACATGCTGGTCAAATGGGTTTAAAGTAAGGATGGAGAAGTAGATGTCAATGGAACAATGGAACAACAACTGTGTTTGTCCTTCTTTGTTTCCAAAATCTGAAAATAAGAGGAAAGGGAAGGAAAGGAAAAGGTGATGATAACTTCTGTGGAAAAGTCTGGACACTCGATAATAACATCCACAGAGGGTCACATGTTGCCCTGAAAATGCGTTAGTCTCGACTGAGTCAAAGATATGAGCCATGATCATGCCTCGTGGGTGTGGGCTGCCTCTTATAAAATGGCCTGAGAGAGAGCAGACTGCAGATGTAGAGGGTCCACAAGTCCACACTTATCAATCGTGAGTCGCTCGACATCTTTTGTAATGCATTTCTAAACTCCACATCAGGATTAGTATCAGTTGATGTATTGAGATGCATTGTGACCCTTCACAACTTCTCAGTTGCATGCAACAACATGCTTTGATTTACTTCATTAGTTCCAGCTTGGATTTGTTTGCTGGAGCCAATGACATGGCAACTAAAGTGTTGTGTAGTGTTGTTTGGGAGGAGGAGGAGGAGGAGGAGGAGGAGGAGGAAAGGGAGGAAAGCACAGGACTTCAGTGATTCTGCAACAGCTGATCCCACACTATTTAGGCTGCGCTTTACTTCATTGTTATATGGAGTATTTGTTTGCGTTTGGGTTACGTCTGAACTTTATATAGCTAGAGCTAAGTTTTAACTAGATGTAATTCAACTGTTTTTGTTTTTAAGATGGTACTTGCTGGTCTGATCTCCATCCTCATTGCCATCCCAGTTAATCTCCTGCTTCCCAGCGGCCTACCAGGAACTTGTAGAAACTGGCAGTAAGTATCAAAATCATGATTAAACACGGGAAATATTTAGCAAAACATTACTTATCAGCTTTAAACCATTAAGCGTTCCCTCATCATTAACTCACACAAAGTTGTATTTTGATTGATTGGTTAATCCTGCATTTAAGGCTTGAATGCTCCGAGTCCTACATGTAGGGTTAAAAAAAAAAATTAAAATCAGTTTTTGCAGTTTACAATATTTAAAATATCTAAAATAGATGATCTAGTATGATATTGTTTATACTAAATACTGAGAAAAAAACATGTCTTTTTTAAACACATCTCTGTTTTAATGCTGTTTTTTCATCTGACAGAGAACAGGACTTCTATAAAGTTCCTGGCCATAGGGGATTGGGGCGGTGTGGCCCTATCCACCGTATATCACTGCTGTTCAGAAGACTACAGCTCGAGAGATGAGTAAAGTAGCAGAGCAGGTGGGAGCGGATTTTGTTCTGGCTCTTGGAGACAACTTCTACTACAAAGGTGTGGACAGTGTGGACTCACCTCGATTCAAAGCAAGTTAATTCTTTTCAGTCTGTTTTTAATCTCGTCTGCTATGTATCACATTGTAAATAATGTTTTTGTGCAGAACACGTTTTGAGTCAGTTTACACCGCCAAGTCACTGAGGGGTCCCCTGGTACGTCATGGCTGGAAACCAAACGACCACATTGGAAATGTGAAGGCTCAGATTGAGTATAGCCAGAGGTCCAGCAGATGGTCTGTTTAATACAAAATACATGTAAAGCCGATGGTCCAACTTTGTCTTAATAGTCTTTGTGTGTAGGAAGTTTCCTGCCTATTATTATAATAGAACTGAACTTCCGCATTCCCAACACTCATAAGACCCTGACCATCATATCATACTGGACACTGTGATGCTGTGTGGAAACTCAAACGACTACTCAGACGCACAGCCCAAAGGAGTCCTCTGCGGGCAGGTGGATGCAAAACCGTCAGCTGGTGTGGCTTCAGGACAGGATCGCCCGCTCTAAGGCAGACTTTCTATTGGTGGCGGGACACTACCCTGTGTGGTCCGTGTCTGAACATGGGCCCACCCAGTGTCTGCTGAAGCAAGTGCATCCTCTGCTCGTCAAACATAAGGCTACAGCTTACCTCTGCGGGCATGACCACAATCTGCAGGTCTGTACATAAATCCTCCTGATTGATACTGGAATATCAACAAATCAATAATACATCTTTTTCTGTTCTCAGTACATTGAGGAGTCCGGTGTTGGATATGTAGTCAGTGGAGCAGGTAACTTTCTGGACCCCGATATCCGTTCACTGGAACCATGTTCCCAAAGGCTCGATAAAGTTCTTTACAGGACAGTCCTCGACTTTGGGAGGGTTTGTTCATGTAGAGGTGGCACAGGACAAAATGATTGTTACCTTTTACCAGGCCAAAGGCACTTCTCTTTACCATCGCACTGTTCTTACCCACAGAGGAAAACTCGACTAACACTCTTATTTTTACTTTTAATTAATAAATTAAATTCCATATATACTTTTGCTATCTTCGTCTTATGACCTGACACAGCAGTTTTTAATAGACATAACCTTTGAATAGGCTTTATTCAATTGTTAAACAGTGCTATACACAGGCTTTTTTCTGAGGTTATTTTAAACTGGTACTACGAGACACTTTTTGGTGGTGGCATATACACTATAAATTGATTTCTAACATGTTATTTTGGTCTGATTCATTTGTGTGTGCTACCCTCAAAGATAGTGCGTAGGTTAAAAACACTTTTTCATGTTGTGGAGGGAGGGGGGGACTCGCCTTCGTGGGTCATCCAGACCTGAAGATAGTGCGCAAGGGCTGAAAAAAAAAAAAAAAAGAAGGCTTTATCCGTATCTCTGTCGAGTTTAATGGCCTTTGCGGTCAGTGGTATCCCTCTGACCTCATGCCGGCGCTCTGGTGAAGGACTAATGCCAGATCAGGATGGTGTATTACATTTGTTAGTGTCATCACGTCAGGGCTAAGAAGTAAGTTAATGGCCAATAAAAGGACCGTCCAGTCTAAGCCATCACCTGAGATAAGTCAAGGACAGGAGGGTAACCACCAAACCCAGGCCTAGAGAATGTAAACCTGGACCAAGGCCAGTCTTAAAGGAAAACTAATATAAGATACTAATGTACTTTGACTCATTTTTTACTTCAAGAGAAGTTGAAGTTTTTACTTAAAGAGTTCCCATAAGAATATACAAATAATCAGTGATCAAGAGAAACTGTTGAAAGCATTGTTCCTGTTGTCGCAATTTGAAACAAATGTATCATTAAGATTACTTTATACAAAGTTTATCAAATTGACCTGTATTAACCTCACACTCACATCCTGAGGCTGCAACAAATGATTGGAAAATGTTTTAATCAAAACGCAATAACTTCCCAATGTTGTTCTACATAAATTCTTATATGTTGTGAGTTTATGGATTAATGAACGTTGTCTTAAACGGAGAAGCAGGCCAAGTATAATGATCTAATTCTATAGCTCCAATGAATTAAAGAATTAAAATATAAACTTTCTCTCAATCCTTTCGCTCCTAATCTCAGCCTTGACTCAATCCTTAGGTTTCATGATCACTGGAAATGTTTAATCACATCATGCAAATAGAAAAATCCTCATAAAAAAGTATTCTTTTTCATCAAGTGAAATCATAAAATAAACAAAGACTTAATAATAATCGTCAAACAGACCCGAAGGAACGTGTTTTATGTTGTGTAACAGGGAAAAAGGTGTGTTTAAAATGGGACTAAACAAATCCATTGCCCAGCTGTGTTCAAGCCGCACTTCCAGCTGTTGCGAACAAAACCTCAGGATTACGGTCTCCAAACACCACTACATTTACGGACAACGTGTGCTGTTGGAGAATTTTCAGACAAAATGTATAGTGCATTTTGCCCCATTGTTAAACACTTTTACTGCCAGAACCACAGATATTTTTTGAGTAACTTATTTTGTATATTAACAATGTCTATGTTGCTTGTTTGTTTGTTTCTCAATTTTGACAACCCCAATCATTCGTATAGTGTATTTATGTAACATCTGCTTGGTGAAGCAACAAAAAAAATTTTATTAGTGTAATAATTCGAATTAAAGTACCATTCACCATACATCCCTAAACCTAAACCCTACTAATAGTTGGACAGACTGTTGCTTTAACCCCATAGGTGACGTCCATTCTCTTTGTAGCCTCAGTATAACTTCACAAACCTAAACCAACTTTTCTAATTTGTATTTAAAAGGTTTTTTTCATGTTGGACAGGGCCAGTAATTACAGAGATATGAACCATAAAACCAGTCAACAAATTTCAACAAACCTAACTATAAATCCTACACAAAAATGCAAGGATCACCTCATTAAAAGAAACTTCTGTGTATGTGAAATGTGTGCAAGAAATAACCAACTGATCGTATAATGTTCCATCCTAAGCGTGTGTCGCAGTATTGAAAGGCCTCATTGCCATAGAGATTGAAGTAGACAAAGGAATTCACATTAGAGGAACACTTATCTCAATGTAAAAATAAGAGGTAGGCCTCTTTTTCTCTTCTGAATAACACTCGCATTGTGCTATAGTCCGCAAAATCAATAACAAATGATTTAATATAGGTGAATAGTGAAACAATTGTATCACGTTGAACTTCAGGTTGCACAGGACACATACTTGGCTGAGGAGAGTCCAAAACTTGGCCAAAACCCTCAGGAGAATTAAGAGGCTGTCCCCACAAGTCAGAACATGTCACAGCAAGCTCAAAAAAAATCACTTTCCATTTTGCATGTTTGCAGATTCTTTTATCCTCAAAAATTAAATTCTGGTTGGACGTGGCAAGTTTGACTCTAGGCCTTTCTGTATGAAATTACATTCCATTTGCATTTTTTCTAAAAACAGAGTCCAGATGGACTCACGAATTTTTCTACAATGACACTCCTACAAATGAGGAATCACACCCACCACAAGATTCCCCACACATTAATTTGTCTCTTCTTTCTTCATCACATAATTCATTTTGTAAAAAGTCTGTTTGAATGTTTCTCGTTGTGTTCTGGTGGGTTTTGTCAGAAGCTCCGGTTTTCACCATTAAACCCAAAACTTGCACATAGGTTAAAAATTCCATCCACGAAGGTGAGTTGCTGTGGACCCAACTGGTTGCCCCAGCGGCATTGAAGTCAAATGAGAGGACAAATAAAATTAACCATGCATTATAATCGCAAATTTGTAGATTCTTTTAACCACACAAATGTAATCGCTCCCTCAGTGATGACTTATCTTTATAGTTGGCAGCCTTTCCAAGTGAAAAACACAACTGTATAGCACGCGCACATGCCAAGCTGTTATTGTTTAGGCTTACTTCTTTGGGGAACAGATTTTCTTCTCTGTCCTCCAGCTTACTATTTGATTGAATTTCTTTGCGGACACTGCATCGTTTAATCTGTTGTTTTAGTATCTGTTTTGCTTCACTCTCCCTTGGGTGCTCAGTATCTCCTGATTGCAATGGCTTGTCTGATGTGGTGATGCTGTGGGGGAAGAAGGTGAGGGTATGTACAGGGATCACAGCCACATAGGGCGGTGGCGGGGTGTCGTTGTGGGGCTCATGGGATGACGACGTCGTCTTTTCCCACACGTGAAGGCGTTTGGTTGGATGGGCCACGGAGCTGTGATGTGCAGCGAGCTCAGGGCCTCTGTGTCACCATCCTTCTTCAGGTCATCCTCTAACGGGTAACAAACAATCTGACGGAAAATAAAGACACTATATCCTAATCAGTGCTTTTCTGCACCTATTTTACCGTACAAATATGCAATTATGAGCATTGTTTCGCAAGATGATAATTCTGGCCATTCTTTCTCAAGTTTATCAACACCCGTTCATTTTGACTAGCCACATACTAGTTAGATATGCTGAATACCTTATATCCAGCATGATGTCGTTGATAGATGACCACAGATGGCAATAAAGCCACAGCGACCACCACCAGAGCAGGCCATGAGGAGGTACAAGCACAATTTAGGCAGCTGGATGCAGGTCTCTGGAAGGGGGGCTTGTGATTCTTATAGATGGGGTTCCATGCTGCGCTAAATACTGGAATGAGTGTCCGCCTTTCATCTGTTAGTTGAAGTTTCCATAGTCCGTTGACAGATTGAATTAGTCGGGGTTCATTTAAAAGATCAAACATTTAAAAAAATATTAGCCAAAAGAGACAAAACTTGAGAAAGTAAAATAGATAAGATTAAAAGAAGGAAATCCCCACCAGTCCGGGCACTCTATCCATATCCAAAACAGACACATTTAAATAAAGGGACTGTGACTAGCAACATTGGTACTTTAAAAAAAAAAAAAGATAACTTCTGCTGACTACGGCTGATCCTCATGGTTTGGCTGTGTCAGGTTAAGTCCACTGCCTGTGTCGGGCGGTTGCTCTCCAGGGGATTACTGAGTGAGAAGAGTGAGAGAGAAGACAGAAGATTACTGTCCCCGTCACCTCACCAGATTCAAATCATGTCCCTGTCCCTCCACAATCTGCACTGCCCTGCCCACGGCAGATTAAGCCAATCCATACAGCAATCTCCACTTTCTACACCGGGGCCCTCTTTCTTAATCATATCGCCACATGGCACCTTACCACGAGGAGCTGGATCAGGTCTCTGGAAGGGGGCTTGTATTCCTTATAGAGGGGTTCCATGTTCTGCGCTAAATACTGGAATGAGTGTCCGCCTTCATCTGTATAGTTGAAGTTGTCCATAGTCCCAGTTTGACAGATTGAAATTAGTCCGGGGTTTCAATTTAAAAGATCAAACATTAAAACAACATATAGGCCAAAAGATGACAAAACCTTAGAGAAATAAATAGATAGATTAAAAGAAGGAAAATCCCCACCAGTCCGGGCCACTTCTATGCCATATCCAAACAGAGCACATTTAAATAAAGGGACTGTGGACTGGCAACATTTGGTACTTTAAAAAAAAAAAAAGATAACTTCTGCTGACTACGCTGTCCTCATGGTTGGCTGTGTCAGGTTATAGTCCACTGCCTGTGTGCGGCGTGCTCTCCAGGGGATTACTGAGTGAGAAGAGTGAGAGAGAAGACAGATTACTGTCCCCGTCACAGCCCAGATCAATCATGTGCCCTGTCCCTCCACCAATCTGCCACTGCCCTGCCCCACTCAGATTAGCCTAATCCAATACAGCAATCTCCACTTTCTACACCGGGGCCCTCTCTTCTTAAATCATATCGCCACAGGCCCTTTAAAATGTTATGCCATTATGCAAAAATCCTCAATTATGGCAAATAGAGGCGAAAGGAAGATCATATAATAGGCTACATTTTCAAAATCAGACATCAGATCAAAATGAAAATGATTTCAAGTCTTTATAACAAATAAGTAACAAATTAGAATTTTCAGAGTATTTTTAGTTAAGTTAATTTTACTTTTCATTACTCTTGAGGAAGTGAAAATAGGATAGCATAGATAAAATGACACTTTTTTTGTGGAGGAAGTCTCATATTCTCCTACTAAATGTAATTGTAAACGTGTTTAAGATCTGATATCGTTCACATGTATCTGACAGTGGTTTTCATTTGTCA
This sequence comes from Chaenogobius annularis, assembly GCA_015082035.1. Classification (NCBI taxonomy): domain Eukaryota; kingdom Metazoa; phylum Chordata; class Actinopteri; order Gobiiformes; family Gobiidae; genus Chaenogobius; species Chaenogobius annularis. Next base: position 1,896,586 of record BJKM01000081.1, read on the forward strand.
ATCTCTCTACGATTTATTTTTGTTTTTTTCCTATTTTGTGCTATTGTGTTTGCTTAATCCCAGTGTTGCCATTGAAATCACAGCATGCTTCACTTTCTTAGATAATAGTGTTCGCGCGCGTTACACTTAGTCACCGGTGGTAACTAACTAACTAACTAACTAACTAACTAACTAACGGTTGACTGCAAGGCTACTAAACTTTGCTAATTTGTTTGTTACAGAAGGTAAGATCTTTCTGTCATTTAAAGTAAGCACTGTCGTTCAAAAAAAGGGTGAATGTTTATAGTTATATGTACTTTTCAAAGGTAATTGTTATTTAGTTTTGATGGTGACGTTAGCTAGCATAAAAGTTTAGCTAGCCGTCAAAGTCAAGCCCACGTTAGCTCTATCGATTTGAGTTCAATATTTTCTCACATTTCACAGACAAACGACCATGAACTGTTTCTTTGGTGATGAGTTACCGTCCACTGCCAGTGCCTTAGCCGCTTCTCCGGGAGCACAGACGGTGAGTTCATTCCATACACACCAATCATCAGCATTCATCACTAATTATGAGACTGCTAAATCGGTCATTATATCACAGACTGTGCTAAAAACATTGTAGTGCGTTACGTTTGTGTCTTTAAAATATTTGCAGATGACTGGAGACACCAGCCACTCCTCCACCATGACTTTGGCTGAGCAGCCTTCCAGGTAACACACCACAGTGAAGCTGCAGCCATTTATTTTACACCATTTATTGTGTTAAGGTAATAATTGTAAGCTATTGTGGTTGTATGTTTATGATAAGCATGGTTCAACTCCGAAATAAAGTGGAAGAACTGGTGGAAAGGATCAACACAAGCCGCTCCAGTGATCAAAAAGAGATGGACAGCTATCAGAAGAAATTCTCTGACAAGGTGCATTCTCCTGTGAATGGATGACTTTTTCTTCTACATCTCAAATGACATATATTTATTGTACACATTTTGCATTGGCCAGTTGGCAGAGATGTGTCAGCAGTTGAAGGATCATCTGTACTCAGTATATGAAGCCAACAGTGTTAAGATAGAGGAGAAGTTGACAGAGCTGTCTGTGATTTTGAACAACTGCGATCAACTCTATCAGGAGCTGCATGAGGCCACCCAGGCCCTGTCACACCTCAGAGACACATTCTGAACATCCACTGAAATACACACTGCACTTAACTGTTCATTGAAGTACGCAAATGTTTACAAGGCTGTTTTTTTATATTCAATATGGAATGCTTATTTTATCATTTTATGTGATGTAATTTCAACAAAAATAAAGAAACTTTTCGATTTGTGGTATTATTTAGCACATTCAAAGTTAATAAACAGTATACACATTATTCATCATTAAGTTCAAGACCTTTACAAGCTCTTAGATCCCTGTGCAGAATGTCCAAAAATCGTTCCTATGAGGAACAATGCTTCATCCCAAAACAAAATGTTACATTTGAAATACTTAATTTAACTCAATTTGTACATATTTGACCTACAATACATTGCACAAGTTTGTCATGTTTAATGGAAATCCAAATTTACATTCCAACAGTAAATGACTGAAGCCCAGTGATAGCTCTGCCCAAGATCAGTGCATGTATGTCATGGGTTCCTATAAGAAAAAAGAAAAAGTAGGCATTTAATGTGACTTGTACAATGGACCAATTCAATGTTGCAGTACAGTAGAATGAATATCAGAAGGACAGAGAATGAGACGTGTCACATTTAGAAAGAAATATCAATGCTGCCCTCTGGTGGTAGAGATGCGTCAGCGTCGTGAGTAGAACCAGAAATCAATACTATTTTATTTACCCTCATATGTGTTTACAGCCTCCAGGTTCATAACGTGGCGGATGATGTGGTACTCGTCCGAAATCCCATTTCCTCCCAACATGTCGCGGGCCTGTCGCGCAATGTCTAGAGCTTTGCCACAACTATTCCTTTTCAGCATTGAGATCATTTCAGGGGCCGCTCTGCCATAATAAAATATCAGGGTGTTTTAGCAATTCCATGTGCAAAAGATTCATTTTAAGACCAGCAGAAACATACTTTTTCTCATCAATCAGCCGCCCCAGAGCCAGGCATGATTGTAGCCCAATTGTGATTTCAGTCAACATATCAGCCATTTTCTTCTGCATGAGCTGGTTCCTGGCAAGAGGCACACCAAACTGGATTCTGTTTAGAAAATATAAAATTACATGTTTAATTGTCACTGATAAGCATTTAAAATCTGTTTATGTCCTACTTTACAGCACAATAATAGCACGGAGATAGGATGGAAATAGCATGGTACACGATAACTGGGATAATGAAGGATAAATGCTTCAAGTAGTAGTCTTTATACTGGGTTAGGGTCAGGACTAATTATTAGTACCATGAATTAAAGCAGAATGATAGTTGTGCTCGTGCTATTTCCATCATATTACCAAGATAGTACTATGCTGTATAGTTAAGTGCTACCATTGTTTGTATAGATATATGATCATAAAATGCACCTGTCCAGGGAGTACTGTCTGGCAGCATGGAAACAAAACTCTGCTGCTCCGAGGGCTCCCCACGCGATGCCATACCGAGCATTGTTGAGGCAGCCAAAAGGACCCTTTGTGGCCACAGAGAAAGTTATTACGATTTATGTCTTTGATCAGAGCAGCAGTAACGGCAGAGACAAAGCACTTACAGCCAGACCAGACACATTGGGCAGCAGGTTCTCCTGAGGGACCTCTACTTCATCCATCAGGATCATACCAGTCGCAGAGGCTCGCAGGGAAAATTTTCCTTCAATTTTTGGAGTGGTGAACCCTTTCATCCCACGCTCCAAAATGAAGCCCCTCACTCTGTTGTCCTCACATTTAGCCCAGACAACGGCAATGTCTGCTTCTGGCGAATTTGTGATCCTTGCAGGAAACAAAATACAATCATAATTTTGATTGTACTGATTGGTACTTCTTTGGTATTGTACATCTATCACAATAATGACTCACCATGTTTTTGCTCCACTGATGCTGAAAGTGGCACTTGAAGGGTTGTACTTAGCTTTGGTCTCCATGCCGCTGGGATCACTGCCGTGGTTTGGTTCAGTCAAACCAAAACATCCCAGGATTTCTCCCCGAGCTGCAACACAAGCCAATTGATTAAAACCCTTTATTGATTAAAAATATATGTGTAATTTTTAAGTGCACTATGTAACTTTTCTGGTGGAAGTTCCGGCACTTGCTTGTCTATCATGATATTATTGCTATTTATAAAATGTAAGATAAGTTTAATGCTTTATTGTGGAACATTACAGGCAAAGCTGTAACATCTCCATGGCGACAAGCAGCAGGCCGACACCACACAAAGAAAGCTACAAAGTGAGTCTTTAACATTAAGTACAATTAAACAGAGTCACTTACCCAGCCTGGGCAGGTACTTGTCCTTCTGGGCCTCTGTGCCGTATGCGTTGATTGGATGCATGACCAGTGAAGACTGAACACTCATGACTGACCGATACCCACTGTCCACTCGCTCCACCTCCCGGGCAATTAAACCATACGCTACATAACTAGTGCCTGCGCAGCCATATCCTAAAAAACAGACAAAAAAACAATGTTATAAAGCGTTACAAATGTCACTAGAATAAAACATCTCACATCTAAACCTATAAAAACAAATCACCTTTAATAGTTGGTCCCAAAACTCCCAGCTCTCCCATTTCAGAAACAATTTCACGGTGGAAATCTGAAAGACAAAACTCTGAAATATTTACACCTATTCTCCAAACCAAGGCTCTAATCATTTATTCATGTGGCTGACTCACTTTCATGTCTGTTCGCCATCAGGATGCGAGGCATGAGTTTGTCTTGACAATAGTCCCTGAAGGAATCCCTGATCATAACCTCCTCCTCTGTCAGCTGACCCTCCAAATTCAAAGCATCCCGCCAGTCGAAAGTCACCTTAGCTGTGTGGAAATATAAGAGCGTGCCCTCACTGATTATGTCACACATTATATACGCACGTATGTAAAAAACAAGAGCCTATGAACCAATGTTTACTTACGTGGTTTAGAAGATGACTTTGGAACTTCTTCAGCATCTTTAAGAGAATTTCAAGTGGGTTATTAAGTGTTAAAGACAATATTGAGGTTGAGTTTATACTTAATTTACAACTGTATTTATTTTAAGGAGCCTATTATGGTATTTCCTCAACCGTTTTAACAGAATTATGAATACATACCTTTAAGTAGTGCTGAAGCTGTGCCTTGTGCTCTAGATGTTAAAACTGCTGCACATTTTTGAGAATTGGCCAGAAGGCGAAAGGCAGCACTTTTAAGGGCCATTTAGCTGAAAAGATAGATAGAATTATATAAAATTAGTAAGTATACATGCAAGTGAATTATTGGTCACAGATAATCACAATGAATAGATTTGCACAGCAATTTGACTAAAAGTAACTGAGTGTGTCAAACTCCTTGTGCTTAATAAGTGGTTATGTCATGGAAGGCTTGTAACAAAGAGATGTTTTAGCACAGACAACCACACAAAGAGCTCAGTATTTACTGTAGAGACCAGAAGAAAGCACAGTACCTGGTGGTCTTTTCCCGGACTGGACGGCTCAAAGATTGACCCAAACGATTGGAAAACGCCTTGTGAACGTTGCTTAAGTAACTCCTGCCCAGTGAAACGTCACATGGATACGTAACATTACTGAAGCTCGTTTTGCTGCACGACAGTGGCAGAAGCAACACGAGCTCTGGAGTTGAGCAACTCTTCTTGTTATACAACTGACCTTCACCAAGTTCAAGCTTTGCTCTAAAATACTTTTGTATTATTTAGAAGACCCTACAGCTCAAGTAACGTGAAGTATCCCACAGTACAGTTTATAAACAATATAAGATTTTTTTTCCCGAACATTTGCTTGTGACAGAGACATGGGAAGTGTTGGGTTGCAGCCTGCAGCTGATTGGCTTTCAAAATAAGACACCCCTTACAGAAGAACAGCGCGTGTCTGTCCCATGGATGTATTATGGTCTGTCCCTCCCACTTCAACCTACAGAGAGAGCGTCACTATAACGGTACAGCTGATTATGGTCACCTCACTGCTGACCACAAAGTACGCTGGTAGTAACAGTAGTAGTAGTAGTAGTAGTAGTAGTAGTAGTAGTAGTAGCCTAGTAATCGTAGCAGCCCGATTCTTCCACAAAAATAAATCCATAATTAAAATGATTCGGTTTTATGGTTATTCTTATTTATTGGTTCTAATGCTCGCGTTCTGTGCAGTAGCAGAGGACCGCCGCCAGCATAAACAGGGGCTCCCTAAACATCTGCCTCCCGTTACGTCAAAATAAACTTTAAATCAAAGCCTCGTGTCTCAGTTTATCACATTTCAGAGTGAAGTGAGCGGCACATTCCTTTGATTCCGTCCCAAAAAAAGATTCTGATTGGTGCCGCTCGTGGTCGAATGTGTGGCACACGTTCCTGCCGCGCGGTGCGGGCCGCGGCGTCGAGAGTTCGAGACCGGCTCTCAACAATTTGCTGCATGTCGTTCCCATTCCGCGCCACAGTTTTCTGCCTTATAGAGTACGAGCCAAAAAAAAAAAAAACCTTAAAAAAAACTTTTAAAAAAAGTAAAGATTCTGTTTGGCTAATAGAGCTGTCATTCTAAAGAATGACGCCTTCTAATTGGTTCTCACATTCCGAGGGCGGCTCCTCCCGCAGTGGTCTTTCTGCTGGGATGGTCCTCACTCCGCTTTGTAGTGGCAGCAGCGTGTTAGTTATTGGTGTTTTTTTTCTCGACATTTCCATGGTAACTGTCCTGTCCGCTTTAATATCTTAAACAGTGCCGTGTGCAAGAATGGAGATGGAGGAGAAAAACCCGGACAACAAATATGGTGAGAGCAGATTGATTTGACTCTTTGGTCTTAATTTTCTTCGGGCGTACAAATGGAAACAATGACTGCAATGGATGGATGGGTGTGGACTTGGGTCCGCACACAGATCTAGCGGACCATCCTGAGCAGAGCGGAATAGCTCTGTTCATTATACAGCACTATTTCCCTCCGTATAAGACCTCGCCTATTTGTTGTTGTGCCAAACAGCGTTGAAAAGCGATATGTGATGTCAGTGAATTCATATCTGCGCGTTTCCTCCTCTATAGAGGCCAGACCATGATTTGAAGGCAATGACTCTCTGAATAGAATTTTTAATTAATTGCCTATACTTTTCTTCATGAACTAGGGAAACATTCATTGACTGAGGAAAAGTAGTTTTAAAGAGACCCCCATTTATCGTAATAGCCCTGACCTGTGTTGTGTGTGTGAGTAGGCCTACAACATCAGTATGGTTAAGTGTGTTGTTTTTTTCACTTGTTCTCCAAAACCATCTGTCGCTTGTCAAATAGTGTCTCTATCCAAAGCCACCCACAAACACGCAGTTCCAATAGATTATATTATTATTGTGTAGTAACAGTTTTGTGCATAATAGAAGAAAATAAAGGAAAAACAATCCCTGGTTGCAGCTCCAGACATGACTCACTCAGTGCTGATTATCATGTGTGTCATGCATGTATTTTCTCCACTGGCACAGACTCTGACCATAGCTGACATTCTGTGGTCTTATGTAGAGTACGTTCTGGGTAGTTCATGTGCACTGTCGAGTCATGAATTCTTGATAATCAGTGCTATTGCATTCAAGAGAGAAAATGCCCACTCAAGAGAAGACCACAGCCTAGACTCATGTTACAGTGCCACTAAAGCCGCCAGCCTCCAAGATCTATCCATTCTTTCACAATAAGATGCCTTAAGAGCCCACACCCACAATATGAAGTGCACGTCTTCCTCTCTATCCATAGTATCTCCTTGTTACTTCGCTGTTACCATGCAAACACCCTTTTTCCCTCCCCCCCCGAAGGCTAAAAGGTCACAGACCATCTGAAAATACAGATAAAGCAACACAAACAATGCACTTTTGAGTTCACACGTCTCAATAGACAAAATTATTTGAAATTTTCATTGCTCGTGTCGGCAGGTCTGAGCGTGCTTTAATCTGCTCTGTTCAGCCTTGTACTCGTCCCACTCAACAGACACGCTCCAATCCCATCCAACAGAAAGTGCCAAGATCTTTTACCACTTTTTACACACGTTACGTACACACACTGTCTGTGATAAATATTTGACAGTGATTTCCCTCGGATGAAGACAATCTGTTACGATACTTCACAGAGTTAAAGAGAGGGGTCCGCTCATCCAAGGGAGAGTTTGTCACTTTTAAAATATTTATACTTCCGAAGAGGCTTTAGTACCTCCTCTTGTCCTCTTCATGAGGCTAATGAGTGCATTAGTGGCTGTCAGAGGTTGTAGAAGATGTAATTCAGAGTCCAACCGAGTAGTGCTTTATTATGCTAAATCTCAGCGTATTAAATAATCGAGTAAAATTAACTCAAACAGAAAACAGCATTAAAGCAGCTGGTTCATGCTCAACCTCAACGGACCTTGAATATAATCACTTCTGTAACTCGAACACATCAGGCAGCGACTCTCAAATCTATGTCGTGAACCCAATTTAGCACACAGTTTTTAGCGTAACATCTAATTAGCAACTGACAACGGTGAAATGGTTAAGAAACTAATCAGATTATTGGGTCATGTTGTCGTTCTAAAGTACAGATTGTCCCTGAGTATTGGCCATAATTAGGCTATGGTGTCATTTTACTTTAAAACATATTAATTTAGTTATTATTTGAGTTATTTGAGTTAATTATGTGTGTAAATATCTTGCAGAAGCGAAATATCACTTTATACTGTTTGGGTGGTAACAGTAGCCGTGTCAGCTCTTTTTGTCGTCATTTTTAATCGTTTTAATTGTAGACACTGACACGCTCTCCAAAACAACAATTATGATATCCATTTTTCTATATATTTCCCAAATACCCTTACAATTATATAGGGATTAGGATATATTAGGATATATTAGGCATGATGTTATGGCCAGACTCATTTGAACTTGAAAATCAGACATGCAAATGAGGAGTGTCCACTGAGTTGTACGCATCCTCTGTCATCTCACGCTTTTCCAAATGAAGAAACATGAAACGCTCTTGTTTTAGAACTTGGTCACATCTTCTGTGTATGAACGGTGGCGCAATGTAATTATCTTCTAACCGCATCAACTTGGCTAATTACAAAAACATGCTGGGCCATTTACAAGACGTTTAGCGGCTGGTGGGGAGCGAATTAGCCGCTGGGCTTTTTGAACACAATTAGACGTTGTTTTATGACACAAAACAGCCAAAGAGACAGCTGATTGACTGGTTTAATAAGACCCCTTAGATTGACTGATTCGCAAACAAAAGCCGCACAGAAAACAAGATTGAAAATGGACGCTTTTGTAAATTCGGTGTAAACAAGCAGGAACGTCCTTTTAGACATTTCCTCACAGCAATATAGGATTTTTCAGCCTTTCCTTACCCTTTTTTTTAGCTGTTTGTGCCTCATGTTGTAATGTAATGAACATGCATCAAAAAGTTCCACCACAATGTGCCTCTCTCCATCTTTATTTGGACTCTCAAGTGACATCATGATGTTGAATTGAAGATAACATGATGTATTCTAATGACGAATAGAAGATTATAAAGGTTCTAGTACATAAAAATCCATTTAAAACACATAAACATAACAGTGACTTTTTTCAATATTTATAGTTCTTTACATTTTTGTTTTTGGCGTGCTGCTATGCCCTTGTCGCAGGTTGGTGTTTCCGATCAATAGTTGGCCTTGTGTTTCTTGATACGGCGTACTGCGGTCCCATCACATGCAGGAGGTGGGTGTGTGAGTGCCATCCAAATTACAGGCCCTTGTGTGCTATATTGTGTACACGCCTCCTGTGTCAAATATGCAGAGATCGAGATAAGTGACTTCACAGCCATAAGAGACATTTAACTCTGAATGGTCAAGCCAGCAGAGCGTCACTGTGTTGCTGACAGAATAGTGAAAGATATTTTTGATATTAATTTGATTTTTATAATTTAATTAACATTTTATAACATTCAGAGCTGTGTAATTAATAGAATTTGATCCAACTCAAGATCATTTTAAATTGTCAATGATCCCTGCGTCAGTATAAGCCTATGGTTTGGAGGAATTCATTAGACATTGGCACTGACTAAAATTCAGACTTGTTCATGTTCATGAAATGAAGATTAAAAGTAGGGATGAGCAATGCAGACAAAAAATCGTACAATATTCAGACAATGTCAAGTCAGTCCTACAGAAATGTGTTAAAACATTCCTTTACAAATATTATTTGAAGTTTAATTATCAAACAAATGTGAAATGTCTGTAAAATGAATCACAAAAGTGCAGAAATTTCACCTTATGCCTTTATTTACCCTTTTTTTTATTTAATATATAAACATAATAGTAATAATAGTAATAATTTTGAATATCTTCAAACCAACATTCACAATATTATTTAAATTCTGATATCTTGCCCACCTCTAACCGAAACCAATTTTGTTTGTTTTCAATTAGAAAAAATACAATACAATTGAAAATTGTGCTCAATCAGTATGTGGCAAAATTATTATTATTATTATTTTTTTTTAATCCCATGTTGCCCAGCAACATTCAGAGAGTTATTGGCACAAATGAATGTGATTTTATATACTTCCTTCTTTGTCATTATAACACTATATACACATATATATGTGCTAAAATCCACAGTGCCTCTGCCTGCTGGTTTCCTAAAAAGTATTGAACAACTGAATAGTTAATTTGTCTCAGGTGTCAGCAGTGTGAATTATTAATTCTCCTTTTTCGGAATAAGTACTGACAATTCATGGAATACGATTAAATAATGAAACACAATTAAAATGTTTACTTGTTATGCCATCAAAAATAATACAGTAAAACCAGTTGAGATAATGCTTTGGAGTCCTTATTAAACAGTTTTGTCATGTTTTCTTGGTCTCAATATTTGGTGCTTTGTCTAAACAGTGTCTCTTTTTACCAGTCCCCTGACAGTTGTGACACCTGTTGTGTCTGTTCCCCCGACGCTTCCAGCCACAAGAGGGACCAAAGAGAGACAGAATAATACAGTTGTCTGAGAGGGAAGTGAGAATTAGCGGGTTAAGTCATATAATGAAAGAAAGCAGGAAATGCGAATTCACAGCATAAAGAGACACTGAAACAGGAGTACAACAAAATGACAAACTATAAAAAAGGTAAGATATGACTAAACATTACAGTTCATTGTGCCTATTAGTTAGCTCTATAATGAGTAGTATTAGTTTTTTGGGGTTTGTGCGTGAGTCTGAATGTCTAGTCACTTATTGCAGTGGTGTTACAGTTAGAAACAGTAGAGCTACGTGTGTGTATCAAAGTATTATAGCCAAATGTCAACACAGCAGATATAGCCAGAACTGAAAAGACATAGTGCCTGGTTTGTGCTGCCAGAGCTTGTACACTATAAGTCAAAGGATGTGACACAGTAGCATTTTGCAAAAGGATGTCGAAGCAAAACAGGTCAACTCTGACAAGCTGCTTTCCTGAATGAACAGACGGGGGACGAATGAAAATACGTAGTTAAAATGGTAAAAATAAAGACCTGTGATATCATCTACATAAACACAGAGTCAAAAGTAATGGTAGTATTTAGCAGTGAGGCTTAAATTGTGCTCAATTACAATGGAAAAGGCAAAGAGAAAGTGTATTATGTATATATTTGCCATTGTTTGAATGATGGTGGTCGCTGGACATGTGTCTCAACACTAGATCACAGGCTTGAGTGCAGCCATCGTAAACTGTGGGTGAGGGTTTGTCTCTGCTGCGTCTGAGGTGTTTCCATGGCGCCTGCCGTCTGTAGGGAGACATTTTGTGGGTTGTTGCTTGGCATGACAGTGAGGCTGAAGAAACCCTTTGTGTTGCTCGATGTACTGCAGGTTTATACTATTATAAATCGAACGCTAATATGTGGTTCAGAAGAAAACATATCAAAGTCTTACTGCAGGAGGTTATGACGAAAGAGTGGCATTGGTGTACAAAAATGCACATTGTTGGAAACAAGAAGTGAAACCTAAACACATTTTCACACAGGGAACATCTAAAAACATTGGTCCTTTTGCTTTTTGTAACAATAAAGAGCTTTTAAGGGTTCCAGGTCATGGTTGAAAAGGAGAATTAGTTCTCGATTGACAACATGATATAAAGATGGTTGGCATATTTTGCTGCTTTTACTGGGATTTGATCCAAAACAAGAAAGAATATGCCTAAATTGTGAGGCTGAAAACCATTGAATTAATAATTGGCTTGAGTTCATTATAAACTCTGCCATTGGTCTTAATGGAGTGACTCAGAGTCAGCCTCGTGAGTCATATATCACTTTACACAAATGTTTCGGTCGGGTAATGTAGAGTGAAATTGTTGATTTGTGGATCCTTTGAGATGTCTGACCCACTTAAGCTGTCTGTTTATACATAATACATTGTTTTATCATCGTTATCGTTATCGTAATCATTATCTTATTTCGGACGCTTACTTGGTCCATAAAATAAAAGACAGTACACGGACAAACTCACAACAAAGACAAAAGGTACATTATTTTTCGTCAGTGTTTGTTGTATGAGTTATAATGAATAGTTAGTGATTAGGAGAAATTAAATAACTTGTTCTTTGCAAATATATAATTCACCTTTTTCTATGTGTTCCAGGAGAGGCTCGAAAGTTTGATCCAAGTTTCAAAGGACCAATCCAAAACAGGTGAGTCGATCATGATGTTTTGTATTTGTTACAAACAGTGTTTAACTCTCTCCTCCACGACAGGGGCTGCACTGACATCCTCTGCTGCATCCTCTTCATCCTCGCCTTGTTGGGATACTTCGCTGTGGGTATTCTGGGTAAGTCCCCTTGTGTTTTTTAGCGTTACATATTGCAAAGCTGTGAATATTGCACTGAATTGATTTACAATTTTTATCTAAACCAAGAATAAATCTTCAGTTTGGGCTGAAATACTTTTTAAAGCTGTATTTTGAGTTTAGACTATGTAAATCTCATAGCATTAAATATCTGCCATTTAATAATGACATTTAAACAAATTAGTATTTATTTTTCTTTTGCATGTCTCTTTTTCTTGTTTGGTTGTCGTTTTGCAGCCTGGTCCCAAGGTGATCCCAGGAAGGTGATCTATCCCACCGACAGCAGAGGGCAGTTCTGTGGACAGGCCGGGACGCCCCTCGCGTGAGTCAGATGTGTGCCACTTTAGGATGTGTGCCACTGAAAGCCCTGGTCCTGGACAACAATATAATGTCATCAAATATCTCTGAGTGATGATGATTTCATTTGATATCAATTTCCTTTTTTACAGGAACAAGCCATTTTTGTTCTATTTTAACATCCTAAAATGCGCCAGCCCATTGGTTCTGCTGGAGTTACAGTGTCCCACCACACAAGTCAGTATTTGTAAAAACCGTTAATGACTTTATTATATTTTTGTACATTGTGTTTTCAACCACATTTATTTCTGTTTTCTGGGATTCAGCTTTGTGTAGAGAAATGTCCCGACAAACATCTGACACTGATAAAAGCCAAACTTACGGGCGAGCAGGAATACTACAAACAGTTCTGTAAGGACGGAGTGGACTTCAGTAAGGTAAATATGTCTTCTTTGATAACAACAATTACACATCACAAGTATCTAAACCTGATGTATGTCATGGTTTAGAGTCCTCCTGAGCTCCTGAGAGACGGCCTCTGTCCTGCCATGCTGATGCCAAGTAAACCCTGTAAGTCTGTTAGAGCAGTTTATCATGTTTTAGCTTTTTATTACTAATATAAGGAATTATGACAACGCTTTCTTTGTGTAGTCACGCGGCGCTGCCTTCCTGCTTTGGGAACGATGAAAGGCGGGGTCATTGTCGTGGGCAATGAGACCAGTTTCGACACTGGAGAAGGAACCAGCATAAACGCCACTGATGTGCTGGAGGCGTCAAAGTCAGTCTCATTTAAATTATTTCTTTACATTTTTTTAAATTTCAAATTTCATTTTTAAATATCAAGTTGGAGGCCACACTCACAGTGAAGAGTTAAATGTTTGGTGTCTCATGCGGTATCATCTGACATTGCACGTTTGTTTGATTTTATGTTCCATTTGCGTTGCTCTATTTTTATGCCATCGGTTAGTCGGCTTCTACCATTAGTTCTTCCCTGGTTTAGTCTTAATTTAGTTTTATTGTGATATGTTAATCGAGAGGGCTAGGGTCAGTAAAAGGATAGAGATTAGAATTTGAAAGAATAAATTGGAGTATTTTTGTGTTAAATTGCAATGATTAAAAGTCTGTATTGTTCGCGTTCTTGGAATCACTATCGAAAACTGTATTTACTGTTTTTGAACAGGAAAAAAAATCAGGACATTTTTTTTTATCCCCAGCCCTACATTGTTGTTCAGTTGACATTTTCATCAGATTGGAGTTAATGGTAGTCCACTGTAGATGACACCTGAGACACACACAGTTATCTGAAACCTTGAGCGGCAGCTGTACCGACTTGTTTATGTTTTTTCAATACAGGAAGTCAAATGCGGTTGTCGAAGCACGGCAAGTCGCGATGAGGATCTTTGAAGACTACACACAATCCTGGCACTGGATACTGCTGTAGGTCTATTATTGTCCTCACTCTCTCTTCACAACACTGTACGGGCCTATGATATTTAATAGAGATGGGTGGGCAGGTAAAATGAGTACTGCTTGTGTGTACATTTTGTTGTAAAATGGCAAGTTTAAGTTTGCCTGGCCAGCCAAGAGTACATCATCTTACTACATCTTAGACTAAGGCAAACGAACGTATCCTGTTTTCACAAATTACAATTAGAGAAATCAGGCAAACACATGGTCTGTGCTAAAATAAACATAGCGGTTTACAAGTAAAAAAGAAATAACACAGAGGACTGACAAACAGTGTGGGTTTCTGCATAATCAACAAGCGAAGCACTAAACTCTGTCAATCTGAGCTAAATGAAGATATTCTGTTCAGAACAATACACCGTGCATTTGAGCAACGTGGGCAACAAATATACGGCTGCGATTGGATCGTCCCAAAATTTGACAGCTGATATTTCTCATGCGTATACCAGTGTTATCTGTGGAGCTCGCAGGAAAAACGTTACATTACTGAACAGATCAAACGTCAAAAAAGCGGTGCCAAATATCCATAGTGATAAATAAGCAAAAGTGATATAAAAACGAGTGGAGCAACCCAATAAGCTGCTGGATCACAACTGGTAAATACATTTATTACACTGTGGAGGCAGAATACTTTCAGATGAATTTTAACAGCATCTTAAAATCTCCTTTGGTTTAACATTAACAGAAAACGCTGACGATGTGAGACGACGTTTCTTTTCTTTGGGAAAATAGTCTCTTGGCTGTAGTATGACTCCCTCTAGACTAGGAAAACCAAAGTATCTGTACAAATATCCAAAACCAAGCATAATTTTCTTATTTGTAGTGGGTCTGTAACATTTCTAAAGCCTAATTGCTACAACTGACATGACTTTTCCATCCCCCTCACAGTGGACTGGTGATCGCGATGGTTGTCAGCTTGATCTTCATTGTGCTGCTGCGATTCTTGGCTGGAGTTATGGTGTGGGTCATGATTATCCTGGTCATTCTCGTCATTGGTTATGGTAAGGGCTGGAAAAGTTTGGTACCAATTAACAGCGTTTTATGCGGTCGTTAATGTGGAGCACTGCGATTTGTTTCCAGGGATTTTCCACTGCTACATGGAGTTTGCCAGTCTGAAGGGCGAGCCAGGAGCCGATGTCACCATTCGAGATCTGGGCCTGCAAACTGACTTCTCTGTGTATCTGCAAATCAGGCAGACATGGCTAGCTTTCAGTAAGTTCATTTAACCTTACACTTGTCATTTGACATGTAATAATCCTCAATAACTACTCTCTTACAGTGATAATCTTGTGTATTGTGGAGTTTGTCATCATTTTGCTGCTCATATTCTTGAGGAAAAGACTTCTTATTGCAATTGCCCTCATCAAAGAAGCCAGCAGGTCAGTGTCACTTTGTAGTCACATACTTCCACTGTCAAATTTACTGTTTTCATTCTATGTAATCCTTGTTTTTCAGAGCTATAGGTCATGTGATGTCAGCCCTGTTTTACCCACTGCTGACCTTTGTCCTTTTGGCTGTGGTGATTGCGTACTGGGCCATTACTGCTGTGTATCCTTTCATAAATTATGTTGTATTAGTTATAAATCATTTTCCATCAGTAGTGTTTTTTGTCTAGCTTATAAAATCTACATTTAATATTAACAAACACATTTTACGGCACTGCAGGCATTTTTCTGAACCCTTGTGCCCAGATTCTTGTCCACGTCTAATGAGCAGGTGTACAAAGTGTTCAATAACTCGGAGTGTGAATATGCACGGGACACTTGTGACCCCAAGGTAACATTCACATAAAACGCTGTATCATTAGTTCAACACTGACAAAACATGCAATGGAGACTTCACTTTTGTGTTCTGTTAAAGTAATATGATCATTCTCTCTCCAGACTTTCAACACGTCCAACATCTCGATGCAGTGTCCCGACGCTGAGTGTCTGTTTGCGTTTTACGGTGGCGAGACCCTGTATCACAAATATCTCATCCTGTTCCAGTTCTACAACGTCTTCCTCTTCTTCTGGTGCGCCAATTTTGTGACCGCCCTGGGACAGGTCACTCTGGCAGGGGCGTTTGCCTCGTATTACTGGGCCTTTAAGAAGCCGGAGGACATCCCTGCTTACCCCATTTTCTCCTCATTGGGACGAGCGCTAAGGTATTCACATAGAAGTTTGCACGAAGACTTTAATTTATTTTAACTAGGGCTGCACAATACACTGCAATCAAATAAGAACCAAATGTCCCATATTTTTATAGATATGTTGTCCCTGTAGTTTGGATTATTGTATTTGTTTATTGGTCCATGCTTCAGTCTTCTCTCAAATGTTTCGGCTTCTGGAGTAATTTTTTTACAACGTGCACTTTGAACATAGCAAATCTAATCGCAATGGCAAATCGCAATTCCATTTTTTCCAAAGTTGTTCAGCCTTATTGTATTTGTACAATTTGTACGTCGTGCATTTTTCAAGTGCCCCCAAAGTGACCTAGTATGGAAACCCAATCAAACATAATATGCTTCTCCCGTTGTTCCTTCTATAAATATTCTAGCTGAGTTTAATCTTTGTTGCGTCCACTGTTGGAAAGAACAGAGAAATGCCTGGAAGTTTTGGGGAAATTGCCTCTGCGTGTGACAGATGGCATCGTCTGTAGGAGGACTGGCAACTGTGAAAAGAGTGTTTTTGAGCTCTCAGCCAGACTCTCTCCTTCTGTTCAGATACCACACGGGCTCCCTGGCGTTTGGCTCCCTCATCCTGTCTATAGTCCAGGTCATCAGGGTCATTCTGGAGTATCTGGATCACAAACTGAAAGGTACAAACATTTAACAAGAAGTCCAAGTTGTAGTCTTAGATTTGTGAGGTTATTACAAGTGTTTCCCTCATTTCCAGGGGCTCAGAACAAGTGTGCCAAATTCATGCTGAGCTGTATGAAGTGCTGCTTCTGGTGTCTCGAGAAATGCATCAAGTTCCTAAACAGGAACGCCTACATCATGGTGAGTTCACTGACCCCATTTCAAACCCTGGACGTTTGTGTGTGCGTTGGGATAAGTGGTGTATTTTTCCACACAGATCGCCATCTATGGGAAAAGCTTCTGCTCTTCTGCTAAAGACGCATTCTTCCTCCTCATGAGAAACATTATCAGGTCTGAATCATTTATAACACAAAAACTATAAAACTTTCCACACATATAAGCTCAATTCAACTTTTTTTTGTTTTACAGGGTGGCTGTTTTGGACAAAGTCACTGATTTTCTGCTGTTTCTTGGAAAACTCCTTATTGTTGGAATTGTTGGTGCGTTTAAACTTGAGTCTTACTTTCCCCTTTAAGAGCTTATGGCAGATTAAACTACCCATTTCACTCAAATGTTGTTAACACAATTATATTTAAGATTTAACCAAAAATGTTACCTAGGTTTCATATTTTGACACCGGGCCACAAGGGCCAAAACTTGTCTAATTTATACAATAGTTATAATTTGACAAATAAAGAAAAGCATTGCATGCAGGTGTGTACATTGTGCAAAAATACTCCCTACATTTTTGTGTATTGAAGACATAGAGGATTTCTCTCACTCTAACTCACCACACTTCCTGTTATATTAGATAGACTGATGTAAAACTATAATACGTATTCTCACCAAACTAAGTAATAAGTAGAAACACACAAAAACCATATGCACTTTAAGTTCAACAAAAAGCAGCATGGAAAACAACAATATCATTATTAATTGTTTCTTTTCTGCAGGAATCTTCTCTTTCTTCTTCTTTTCCGGGAGGATTAAAGCAGTTGAAGATGCTGCTCCATCTCTCAACTACTACTGGGTGCCAATCATGGTGAGATGAACACTGATGGACACAGATGATCTTATATTGTTTGCGTTCTGAAGTCTGATGCACTGGGGATTTGACAAAGGCCAAACACTGCCGCTCCATTTAACCTGACAATTGACACAAAATCCAGCCTGTAACGGCTGCAGGAGCTTGACACTTTGTGGCTGTTCTTGAGAATGGACTGGTGCGACTGAGACGCTTGTTACACAAGCTGTAATAAGAACTCTCATGTACACTTTTATTTGAAGTCCTGTTGTATTCAGTGCAGTACATTATCAGTCCAATGTGTGGAGTCACTGTGTTTTGATATCTTAAAATGGCCCTAGAGTCCAGAATAAAGTTGAACTGATTTAAATGTATTGAATTTATAACTACTGTGTTTTATTTTTCAGACGGTTGTTGTGGGGTCCTACCTCATCGCACACGGATTCTTCAGTGTTTACGGCATGTGTGTCGACACACTCTTCCTCTGTTTCTGTAAGTACCTTTATGTAACAAAAAATAATTATTTTATTTCAAACTACTGCTGATTTCTTTGTATTGCTACCTTTTCTAACTCTCCTTCTTGTTTCTCTCTCCCACTAATTTGGTCACATTAATTTTCACACTTTTAATATTGTTTCTGGCTTATATTTTATCTATTTTTCCCATTAACCAACTCAATCACATCACATATGTGCACTTAACACTGAAAAGGCGAAGATTTAGAAAGAAACGACGGCTCCTCAGACAGGCCCTACTTCATGTCGCTCGAGTTACATGAAATTTTGTCCAAAACTAAGAAGGTGGAAGAGGAGTGTGATGGCGTCGAGCCGCTAGAATCGGACGTAAATGTGGATGAGGTCAAGTGCGAAGAAGAAACTCCACTACAGCAGCAGCAACAAGATGGAGAGATTCAGCTAAAGCAACAATCAGTGCTCACGAAGGAGAATGAGGAAGAGCAACCGCTGCAGGCCAACGGTGATAATACAACAGTGGAGAGCAAGGTGGTGCAGAACGACATCCAAGCTAACAACATCGAGCAGAAGCCTGAAATGAAGGAACCGGAGGAAAAGGAAGAGGCAAAAGTTGAGGAAAAGACTGAGGAGGCTCCGACTCCAAAAGAGGAGGTCAATACAGAGGAAATAGTTGACAATAAAGATGAAGATCCCAAGCAAGACACTGATGCAACGTCCGCTTCTCCAAAAGAATGAATTGCAGGAGCATAAAAATGAAACTACAACCTTTTTCGTGGTATGGACCTGTTCAATGTATGGCAAATCACTTTAAAATTCAGATTGCCTTTTTGCTTTGTGAGTGTTGTACCGTCTCAGCTGAAGGAGTGGACTAACCGTGATGACTGAAGCAGGTTTTATAAAAGCCCAGTGCATCTCTGTAGCTTGAAAATGGCTTTTGTGGCTCAAGGTTGGTTAGTGTTGGTTTTATATTGTGAAGATCTGTCCAAAACAAAAACAAAAATCTAATCGTGAGTGCTGAACCTGTGCCTGATGTTCTGTTGTCTTAATTAATGCAATTCAGGATTGCCATGTTTACAGTCAAACAATACGTCGTAATGGTGAAGCTCCATTTCACCGTTTACAATAATACCAGCTGACGCCAAAATGAAACGGACATATTTGATAATACGGTCTTGCTTTTTCCACATGGGACTTGTGTATAACCTGAAGTGTCATTCACATTTGGCCTCAGGCTTGTCAAAATCAATATTGGGGTCCCGAGTATTGTATTGCCACCTTCTTGCCTCTCAGAATGGTGTAAGAGTGCTGTGATTGTAGAACTAACTTTTGTGACCTCTCGTTGCTGACTAAGGCTGCATAATATGAGAACAGTTGGGATTTGAAATTAAAATGTTGACTATTGCGGTGTGATTAGTAGTAATTGTATATGCTGTTGTATGCTTACGTTATTCAAATCAAACAATTCTAAACGAAGGCAAAAAGGATCAAAGATAATAACCAAAACTTGTGACAATAAAATAACAGTAACCAATCAGATATAACACTGTAACTATTATGCAATGTTTTTTCCTGTCTCAATATGAACTTAATGAATTTGAATTGTATTTGTATGAAAAGGTAAATTGCCGGACATATCATGCAGCCTTGAGAGATACCCACGTGTTTACTGACCTCCGCCGGCCTTGCTCTGTCTCTCCTCTCTGTCTCTCTTCTTTCTACTGTCTAAGTGCTGCATGATGTCAACTTGGCCTTTGAATGCTTGCTAACATTTTGTCTTGATGCTTTTGTAATTCTTCTTCTTCGTCATCTTGTGAAATGTGTACAATGATTTTCCAACTGATGACATGCCATATTTACTGGACAATGTATATCTTTATTAAAAGTGATTGTATTTAATACAAAGTGTACATTTTAACTGGGGGGTTTCTAACTGTGAACAGGTAAGTTGATATCATAAAGGGTACAACAATAAACTGTAGATAGTTATTCATAAATATATAACCTTCTGTGTGTGCCACAGTGGAAGACCTAGAACGTAACGATGGGTCATCGGAGCGGCCGTACTTCATGTCCCAGGGCCTCCTAGAGCTTCTGAATAAAACCAATGAACAGCCCAAACAAGTGGACTGACTCGCACCTGTCTGACAGTCATGAATGTGTGTGCTTTTGTATGTCCTCAAATAGTACAATTACTAAAGGGGTCCAAGTGCCGTCTTGTTCAGGGAATTAAGATGCACTCGTCTATTCATGGGGTTCAGCTTCCTGTTTATAAGTGATATTTTGAGGAACACTGGCCATTCAAAAGATGTAATATTTTGTTTTGAATTGTTAATTGTGATGGCAACGGTGATAGATCTCCCTCTGAAACCCATTGATACTACCCTCAAATACTACCACCAGGACTACCTGGTAGGACTACCTACAGAGGACTACCACCGAAGGAATTAGGCTGTAGTAGAGTAACTACTGCTTGATTTATTGTTTTATTTTTCTTTGGTTTTGTTGACATGTTTACATGAGTGTGTTATTTGTTCAAACTGCCATGCAGTCTGATTATGCTTTGAAGTCATGTGGCAGAGAGCCACTATGAATAATGTAATGTCAGTTTAAAAAAGCCTTTTGCACTGTCTTGACCACTTACCAAAGCTTAAACTAAAATTAAAATAATGCTTGATATATATATATATATATATATTGATATATATGATCTAATATGGCCTTAGGAGGTTTTACGTGACAGAGTGCCTTAACTCAAGCAGTATTGTATATTTTGTATTAACATTTTTATCATTTTCTGAAACAAGTTTGTTTTACATGTTACAATAAATGTCTTAAAAGTCATAATATTTTGTGGAATTAATAAACTTGCCAATATAAACGTGCTATTTCACTTTGGTGCAGTGACTTTATGCGGCCGCAGAGGGCGCTCAGGCTTCTCTGGGTTTGTGACAAGTTGCTTAGCAACAGTCTGGGCTGATTTGGTTGAGTTTGAACTAAAAACACGGATGGTTTTCGCTCCATCGCTGCTAAAACATCATCATGCCGTTGAGCGCAGAGACACACAAACCTCCACTGAGCGACCAAATAACCGATCTGCAGCGGAGAATTCAACTTTTAGGTGAAACTACGTGTATTTATTTCTCATTAACTGGTAATTTGGCTAATTATACGCCAAACTGACGCTAAGGCTAAGTTTATTTGTAGAGCACGATCCGTACACGAAGTAGTTCAAAGTGCTTTACAAAGGAAAAGGTGCATTCAAATGACAATCCAAACACAAATAATGATTATAAAATGTACTAGCGTTAAGAGAAGAGAGCAGATGACGTCACAATCCTTTCAGTCATGCGCTGCTAAACAACTGTTTTGAGCATTAGCTTTGTGTTACGTTCTTTATGGCTCATAACATCATTACCATATTTTAGTTGCACATTGAGTCGTCGATTAAGTATAGAAAGTAAATGTAAATTTACGTTAAAAGAAATGCAGGTGTTTCTCACTTTTGATGCATGTGTCCATCAGAGGGCGACAGAACTGCGTTTTATGAAAGCTCACAAGCCTCCATCAGAAAGAACAGAGAGACCGTGCAGCGACTGAGAGAGGACAACACCAGGCTGTACAAGAAGCTCGCTGCAGCCACTGAGGTGAGTCAGGGCAAGTCAGGGCAAGTCGAATAAACTCCAGTCAAATCAAGTCAAATCAAGTCAAGTCAAATCAAGTCAAGTCAAATCAAGTCAAATCAAGGTCAAAGTGAATAAACTCCAGTCAAATCAACTCAAATCAAGACAAATCAAGTCAAATCAAGTCAAGTCAAATCAAGTCAAGACAAATCATTTCAAATCAAGTCAAATCAAGTCAAATAAACTCAGCAAATCAAGTCAAATCAAGTCAAATCAAGTCAAATCAAGTCAAATCAAGTCAAGTCAAGTCAAATAACTCCAGTCAAGTCAGTCAAGTCAAATAAACTCCAGTCAAATCAAGTCAAATCAAGACAAATCAAGTCAAATCAAGTCAAATCAAGTCAAGTCAAGACAAATCAATTCAAATCAAGTCAAATCAGTCAAATAAACTCCAGTCAAATCAAGTCAAATCAAGTCAAATCAAGTCAAGTCAAGTCAAATCAAGTCAAGTCAAATAAACTCCAGTCAAGTCAAGTCCAGTCAAATCAAGTCAAATCAATTCAAATCAAGTCAAATCAAGTCAAGTCAAATCAATTCAAATCAAGTCAAATCAAGTCAAATAAACTCCAGTCAATATCAAGTCCAATCAAGTCCAATCAATTCAAATCAAATCAAGTCAAGTCAAGTCAAGTCAAATCAAGTCAAGACAAGTTGAATAAAGTCAAGTCAAATAAAGTCAAATAAAGTAAAAAAAATTCAAGTGAAATTAAATCAAATCAAGTGCTTTGTATTTAAGTCAAGTGTTTTGTATTTCCAGGGGGATAAACATGTTGTCAAAGTGGCTTTTCATAATTTGGACAATATCTCTGAGAAAGAGGCCTTCCGCAACATGTCGGGAAAGGTAAATGTCCTTTTCTCACGTAAAACACACCTTACATCAAATCATGTTTACATTTTCTTTTCACCTTTTATGGAGACCGCTCTTGCAACTCTGGACAGAAAGCTTCAAACAAAGAAGAAGCATCTGAACGCTCAAAAGCACATCACACAGTCAATGCAGCAGCGCGTCAGTGAGCTGAAGTCAGAGTATGACCGGCGGAAACCCCAGCGCAGCCCTAAAACCACAGACTCCCGAGCTCAGAAAAAAGAGGAAGATGCGATGGTGATTATTATGCCAGCATGTTGTTCACTGAAGATATGTTTGCTTTATCTATTTGAGCATTTCTATTTATGTTTGTCTTTCTGTTAGAAACTGCGAACACTGGAGAATAACTTGGAGAAGACTCAGTTGAAATGCAAAGAGGCGGAAAACATCACTAGGAATTACCTGACGCTCAAAAGCCATCTACAGGTAACGGCCAACCGCTACAGACCCATCTATTTATTTTTAAATTTATCTACTTTACTACAGTCCAATTATTCAGAAAGTCAAGTTTTTTGGGTCATAATTGTGATCACAAATTATACTGTAAAAAGCTGTACGTGAAGAACACACTTCGTTTTGTGATTCATGTTTTAAAACAGTAGAATAGACCAGACCATTCTTCTCCTCAGTGGCATGGGGCAAATGCAGCAGACAAATTCCCCTACAGAGACAGTAAAGTGCACCCACACACATGTCTTACAGGACGAGAGTCTGAATTTCTCGGGTCAGCTGGACAGTCTGGAGGCAGAAATCCTGAAGCACAAAGAGGAGTTTCAAAACCTGCAGGCCATGAACCGTGCAGCCCAGCTCTCCGCAGAGACTTCCAAGGTAACGTTCTCTCCATATATATATATATATGTGAAAGTGTATGCTTTATATTTAGCATCTTTACCGTGTTGTGTCCAGGCTGAGTTACAGCAAAGAGAGGAGCTGCTCTACAAAGATCGTAAGGAGAGAGAGCACTACAAGAACAAAGTGGAAGAGCGCAAAATCCATGCAGAAAAAGTGGAAAGAAGGGTAATAAATGTGTCACATTAAGGGATGTCACGATATCACGTTTTAGTGTTACGAGTATTGTGAGAAAAAACATCACGATGATTGAGACTGTGACCAAACAACAGGGAAATCTTTCATTTTCTTTCATTTGCAACATGTTACTATTCTTCAAGTTTGTGACCAGCTTAGCAAAATTGTACTTTCTGAAAGACAAAATAAGGTTAAATATGACAAAATAAGCCAGTTAAAAAAAACTTTATTTGCATGTAATTCCTTTTTTTTGATGATAGATTGAACAAAAAAATACTTAATTTTGCTTCTAAAATTGTCACGATTATTATTTTTTGGTTCTCACGATTATATTGTGACCTGATTAACCTAATAATCTTGACATCCCTCGTCACCTATGTGTGCTTGAATCAAGTATCTATGTTTGAGCGGAGACTGAGCTACATTTGAAGTAAAAACACCCCTTTACGAGACACTTTACTGTAAATGAATGATGGTTGTAATGGTGCAGGCGCAGAGGACGGTGGTGCCGGTGGACGACCTGAGCAGCGAGGCCCAGCGCAGCACCACCAGGACGGCCGGAGACGAGGACAAAGCCATGTCCACTTTTGAGGACGTGTTTCGACAAATCAAGGAGGCGACAGGAGTCACTGACATACAGGTGACGACGGCGCACAGTTATTCAATTACATTTCAGTTTACAAGGGCCATGCAGAGAATTCAGTGCATTAAAGTAATGCAGCCAAAGCATCAATGTGTTCATCATTTAGTTAGAGTAAGTTGGTTCTTAATTTATTCTGTTGTTTTTTGTAGGAGGTTGCCGAGCGCTTTGCCACGCAGAAAGGGATCCGCGAGCATCTGGAGAAACTCGCAGAAGAAAACAAAAACACTTTGGCGCAGCTGAAGGAACAGAAGGAGCAGCTGAATCAACAGTTTGAGGACAAGAAATATTCTGGGGAAGCAAAAATATCCAGGTAACCGCTGATCCTGTCACAAACCCTAAAGTGTTGGGGATCATCATATGCACGGCCTATCAAGTTAAAGCTAAATTATTGTCTTAGCAATAGTTGGTTTCATTTTTTCAGTCCTATCTCATTGTATTTCACAACCAAACAATTCATACAACATTAATTATATATAATACCCTGGGCAGATGACACAAAATCCAGAGGGCAAGAAAGTATTTACTTGTCACACTTGGTCACTGATCACGCTAAGATAAGGAGGTCCTTCTGACGTCCTCTGCTCGGACAGGGACCAGCACATCCTGGAGGAGCGAGAGCAGCAGCTTCAGGCCGCTCAGAGGAGGAGCGACGAGGCCAAGGAGAGTCTGAGCGTTCTCGACAAAACTCTGAGCACGGTCCAGGCCGGAGTGGAGCACCTCGCGGAAAAACTTCAACACGTCGCCCTGGTAAGCCGGTCACATATCATGAGCAACACATTACGCCGCGAACTCAAGTACGGAGGGAGAAAACGAGCGGGATCATTTGAAGTAGACAAATGACGATAACAAACGCTGCAGGGCTTCATATTGCTACGATAACACTGAAACTGCTTTATACTACTGACTCTAGAGCAGGATAAAACCCTTTCCTAAATGTAGAATAGTTTGTATTTATAATAAGTCTTCAAAGTTACTTATTCGACCCTTGACAGCTCAAACCTTATCTTTCCACCACTAAAAGAACATTTTCCCCCAAGAGCAAAGAAAAGGCTCACATGATGAATACTGAGCCCCAAAAACTAGTCAGTTTAGTAATTATTGATTTGACGTAAAATGATAAAATTGTCTTTACCATCTTGTGACATTTGGAGGTCAAGGCCAAGCTTTATTTATACAACACATTTAAACTGCAGATTCTACTGTCCAAAGTGCTGTGCATATTCAAAGGTGCAATGATGCTTCTTGTTTATCTGCGACTTGATTGTTTATCTGCGACTTGATTCCGGGCTGAGGAGGACGCTGCCACCACAGCGTCCACAGACTCCAGGCTGGTGGATCTGCTGAGCCAGTGTGAGCTGAAGCTGCAGGCTCTCCACGCCGAGCTCCCGGGGAAAGACCTCTCTGCCATTGTGAAGTTGATGGAGGACGAAAAGGTAATATTTACGGCACCATGATTCAGGCCTTCGCTATTTCGACATTCAAATCCATCAGAGAAGCCTTCAGAGACTCACCCGAACACATTTCAAGCCACCGCTGATTAAAGGGGAATGCTTGGCACGCCGGTTTGTATTCTTCTTGATGTCACGTGCAATCACTCATTCATATTGTTATAATGTCAGTGACGCACATGTAGTTAAGAGCGCGAGTACTCCTTTTATATCATGCTCTGTTTATATTTGGTGGTCATTCAATTGCCTAGAAACACTGTTTAAATGTACAGAGAACGAGTTGTTCGATTCTCAAAGTCACGGTCCGCCTACACGGCTCGTCCGGTGGAGTCTGTAACGATCTGGAATGACAAATCAAAGAGTTCAGTTCATTTCTGCTCAGTTTTCATACAGTGTTGAATAATGTTGTCTCTCATTTGTGCTGTGCATTTTCATCGGAGCCATTCTCAGTCTGACCCACACACGGAACATTCATATTCATACGTGCACATTTTCTGAACAAAGCGGTGTCTTACGTGCTGCGCAGAGATAGTAAACAGAAAAAAACATAAGTTATACATGCGCAATTTGATCTTACGAGTCATAAAAATACAAAACTAGTATGATCAAATATAGGAAAAACCATAAAATAGCTATAAATAAGCTGCTTTTACAAGGTGAGCACTTTAGTTTTGTTATGATTGGAACAAAATGTAAAATTGAGTTTGTTATTTTGCTCTATCTTTATAAATGTTGTTGTCCTGCTCTCTTTAGGATTTGAGCTGTAACACTGGTTTTCTTACTTTGTGCAGTTCTTTCTGAAAATCGAGGGGAAGTTGCCGACCTTTAACACTCGAGTCCTGCTGCCCGAGGATCAGAGACAGGAAATGTTGGATGAAGGTGAAGGCGCAGACACAAACCTTATTCAGTGTATTTAGCAAAGTATTGTTCTTAATTCTGTGACTGTGTTTCAGAAGAGGAGAGCGACGAGGACGAGGCAGGAATCATCTCGCGAGAGGCACTGAAGAGACAATCTCAGATGATTGTCGACTCCAAGTTCAAGAAAAAGCCTTGGAAAAAGAAGAAGTGAAAACACAATATAATGTGTGATGTTCATAATGTGTACGATTGTTATGTGTAGCATCTAAGACGTGGTTTACGATTAATTACTTTATCTGTGATTGACGCTGCATCTTGAGGTAATAATTAATTGCAGGAGGAGGAAGCTTCTTTTTTTTGCTCAGTGGTGACGCATTCGAGTCCTAATTGGGGGAATGACTCATTGAAAACCTCATCAAAGACATCATCAATATGTCAAAATGTGGCTTAATTTACCTGGTTGACGATTACATTTTCAGATTTGTTTGTTTTGATTTGCTTTGTAACCATACCAAATAAACCTTGAACCTTTTTTAGAAGGTGGATTGGTTGCACACCCTCTTTTTTATAGTTTTGTTTGTTATATACTAGTATAATGAATGAAGCATCATTCTTTCTGACTCTTTAGTTGCAGGGAAATATTGTAGCATCCAATGACAACAAATGGATCAAAAGTTAAAGTGCTTAGGACAAGTTTTTACAATTTTCAAATTTTGACTTTATTTGGTGTATTTATACCTGTTGTACATCTAAATGATAGTTTTACGCCAATAATCGAGTAGGTATTTGTGGAGAAAACAGGAAGTGTCCATTCCAGCCAAAGTTTATGATGCATAATTTACACACAGGAAAACTTTTTTTGACTCTCTAAACATTAATTCAACAAAATAAAGGTGCTCTCATACAGTTCTATTTGTCAAATATAAAAAAGTGACATTAGATGTGTTTTTGCCCAGTGTTTGCTGGGTAATTTCAATCATCAATTACAAACAGGAATTGAAATAATAAATCTTTAAAAATTGCTATTCTTATAATTTTTTAGCAAAATACTAAATATATTTATCTTAACTGCATTTTAGTTCAATGAGTAGTCCAACATGTCAGAGGCACTTTAAAATAACATTTCAAAATGACTGCCCCACCTCCAAAAAAAGGCTAAATCAAATGATAAATGGTAGTAAAAATGTACATATATTGACCTAAAAAGACTATCTATCAGTGAAAGTTCAAAAATAAGACGCTGAAGCGAACAAAAAGCAGCCAATCAGAAGCAGAGGCGGACTTGCGCTTCCTGGTGCGCGGGTTTTGAATGGACGCCAGAGCACGAACGCGGATGTCTGTTTTTATGAGTCTGACAATAAACCGCAGACAAATGTCTCATGTATTCACCGTCATTCCTGTCTCATATCACGTGTAGTTTGTGTCTTTGCACGTCTCACTTCTCAAAACGTCCAATTATAGCGATTATTACTTGAAGGTAAGTTCTGCCTGTCAATCACAGAAACAACGCCATCTTTCTCGTGTCAAATACTCAACAAGTATGTTTGAAATATTGATTATTTGTTCCTTTTAAATATGTGGACGTGTAAATGCTTATAGTGTATGTATTCTGATGAGCAAAAAAGTGAAATATCCCCACGCATCAGTGCATAACAACAACAAGAAGAGAACCAGGAGTAGGCGCCCACACACACACGCATACACACACACACACACAGACACACACATGACACACACGCACGCACATTACTCACAGTCAGAGCGGGCTGCAGCATCCTCTTCCTCCTCCCACAAACACGAGGAACAAGCGTTCCTCTGATAAATGCCCGTAACAAATCCAACTGCATACCGTGTGTTTCCTCACTCTCTGCAGATCCTCCAGCTGAACGAACATGAGAAGACGACCCCAGGACGCAAAACGACTTCTGTTGTAAGTGCCTGTTTATCACTGCAGAGTAGGCCTAGGACCATGTATCTGTTGGTTTATCATATTGCCTGTAAAGGTTGTCAAAGTATTGGTATTAAAAGGTTTGGCCGTCTAATTTATGCTGACAGAATGTCTTAGATTTAGAATGGTCTTGACCTTTATCACAGTTGATATAAGACCACTGAATGACACAGTTGTTGTATCAAAATTGGTATTGTGTAGTCTTTTCCTTCATATCGAAATCGAGTTTGAAATATTAGTATTCAGTTGGTTGTTTTCGGAACAGCAGGACCAGATTATTTGTCCATTTTAAATTTTTTGTTCAGATTATTTATAAATTCAGAGTGCAATATGAGAATAATTATTTTGACTGTGGTTGGAAATTGGTTAAAATGAATGGCATAAAGTAACTTGTGGTTTGAGCTCTTGTGATAGTAAGATGAATCGTAGTAAATAACTATTTCCAGGCAGAAATTCAAGCAGATGTTTAAATATTTTTCATTACTTTTTTTTTTTTATTATTAATAAGAAGCCCTTAACATTGAGGTCCTTTACGTCAATGTGCTGCTGCTGTTTAATTGAATCAGTCTATTTTGTTCTACTCCTCCAATTAAATAGCGTTAGATTCAAAATAATATTCCTGTCCTCCAGATTATAAATTGAAATACCCAGACAAATGTTGAAAATCCACTGCTGTGTTGGAATGGTAGAACTCGTTACATATGTGTGTGATTTGACTGTATCTTTCCTCTCAGATGAAGGTGTGTGGGAGATCCGACGAGGCAGGCTGGCTCATGTTGCTCCGACAGTGAGTGGGACATGAGGACCGTGCTGCCTGTTTGGGGGGGCGGAGGAGGGCGCCGGGACCGCCGCAGTAAAGTGGGCGTCGTCAAAATGCGACTTTGGCTCAGGAGATACATCTGCGAGGACATCCACACGGACAACGAGCCCGGCGTTTGGCTCAGGAGGTTTCAGTCTCTGGATTTAGACAGACAGGAGGAGGTATGGACAAAACTACCTTTGACTTTTCAGTGCCTTTGCTGCCAGATGAATTCACCCAAAACACATTTATATTGCACGAAACCCTGATAAAACATTGTATCTGGGCCTGAGACCAGAATAAAGTTGCACTGGATTGTGAGTGGATAAAATCTTCCAATCCATGGGTTTCAAGTCATATTTAGACGGTTTTAAAACTATTTTACTACATTGCTTTTCTATATTTTGAATAGTCCTCAGAATGGCGTACATAACGGGTTAAAGTTAATTCACTGTAGTCTAAAGTTCAAGTTCATGATTTCACAATTTTAGTTTTATTTATTTCCCTCAGTGTTGCAACAAACGTTAAAAAAGCAACCCACCTTCAGCTCAAATTAAGAAAAATAAGTTGTCTCAAGAGGAATAGAAGATTGATTTGTCTAAATAAAACATCTAAAACAGTCGCAAATATAAACAAATACAGGTGCACCGTATGCTTGGAATCATTGAAATTTGGAACTGTTGTGTGAAAATGTTCAAACGCAATCAGAAGGTCGCAGATCGGAGACCCAAAAATGTCACATCACCCAAGAATAAAAGCGGTAGATTCATATGACTGAACACAACATTTTGAAACTAGCACAGATAAGTTTGTATGTATATCTGAATCATTATAACGTAAATATATGTATGACATCATGAGTCAAAATGCGTTTTTCGTAGATGTGATCAGCCAATGGCGCAGCACTAGGGCCAGTTTTCCGTGATCACCTGACGAATTCCTCACACACACTTCTAGGTTTTTCCAGTTTTACTCAACTGCATCACCGTCATTTTGATGAACGCGATACGAAACCTCTTATCACATGTCGCACTCAAACTTCTCACACTTCTAACTATTTGAAAATTGTTTTGAAACACGTCATATATTTACTTTTATTCATCCCCATATGAACAATCAATTTACATTTGAACTTAACTTAAAATATAAACAGCTAATAAAACTATACCCTCATTTACATATTTAAATGATCATGTACATGTTTACAAGTGAAATGAATAGCGCACAATAGCAGAGTAGCGGGTGTGAGGGAAAGAATAGCCATGATGTTATTGCTTTGCCTGTAATGTTCCTCAGTATGGCTTTAATTGTATGTATCCAGCATTTATTCACAACTTACACTTTTCTAATACTATAAGTCCTTGAAAAAGAGCCATTCTTATTCTCTTCGCCACAGAACTTGGCCAAGTGGCGTCACCTACTTCCTCCACGGAGATCGATACGTTTAATGCAATACTGTGGAACATTCCAAGCAAAACAAACCAAAAAAAACAAAACTAAAAGAAATCCATGAAGACAAGCAGGTGGCGGACCCTTTTGAAATGATTGCAAAGGTGCTGTATTATAAACGATGTCCCTTTTTATCAATACAGTTTCAGTATTAGTATGAGCTCATTGTTTACGTTCTTCAGACGTCTTCCTTGTTCCTTGTGGTCGTTTTATTGAACAAGAAGCACTCCTTGAACTATTATATAAAGAAAGAAAGAAAGAAAATTAAACTATTGTGCGTTTTGTTCCTGCGAGTTTCCTCTTTGGCCGACACATCATCATCCATTCATGGGTCTAATTGGGACTAATGGACGGACTTCCTAGTACTGTACGCTCCATTGTGCACCCTTAATTGAAGGAGCATTTCTGTTTTGGAGAGAAACTCATTAGCGAAACAACACGTCAACTGTGTATAATCCTCAACCCCTGAATACAGCAGTGGTTCTCATCACTGGTGTTCTGGTTCAATTAAAGTCTATGCTTCATTTTATTTCAGTCCTTGCCAATTTTAAAGTTGAGCTTTTCAGGAGATCGTTTAGTCCTGGTTTATCGAGTTTAGTGCTTTTTCAAACATGTCCTTGTCGTCGTGGTTCATTGTTGTACTGTGACATGATTACAAAAGGGTGATTCCCAAATTGTGTGGGCGATATTGACAGAAATGAATACCTTGATATTTTTTGGGAGTACATTTTGGCAATATTGTGGCTGTTCATCATAAATGTGCTTGCAAATATCACTGATGTCATTCAACTGTCGCACAAAATATGAATGGACAGTGAAAAAGACCATAAACGTTCTGATATATCAGTCAGTTTTTATTTTGATTTCCGTCTATTTGTTTTTATTATAGACATTACATACAATACAATACAAGACTTTCAAATGTTGTATCTCCAAGGTGACCATTATAATTTTGTTGTGAAGTTTCCCTACAAGAATAACCTAACATTGACCTCCGTGACTTTAGTTATTCATAAGTGTGTCTGAAAAGGGTTTATAATTATATTCTATGCCTATAATTTGTCTTAAATTGGCTGCATTAAAATTGAGCCAAGGAGAGGATTAAATGCTCTATATTTGTTCTTGTTGCTAAATTCAAAGTATGTGTTGCTATTTTAAGATGACAGACCTGTTTGGTGCGGTATGTTCCCTCCACGCCCCTGACATCATGAGAAGAAACAGGTGACGGCTGTGAAAACTGCACTGACTGGATTCTTGAAAGGCCAAAGCATGGCCCCAGTTTGTTGATGCAGGACACGGATCAAATCTTGCACCATCAGTTTGATTATGAGGGAAAACAACCTTTATGTAAGATTTAGGCTATGCTAGGTGTTCTGTTGATGCTGAGGACTTCCTTTTTGAAGTTGGAATTTTTATTCATAAAATAAACTATATCTTCACTTAGAAATAAGATCCAGTCTGTAAATAGAAATGACAGTGGTAGTAACTACAGGTCTATGAATCCTGGATGGCCTTTGCATGAAAGAGAGTCATTCAGGGCTAAAGCACTGCCTCTGGCGGTCAGCACAAATCAAATACCAACTACAAATATATAATAAAATAAAACTTCAATTGTTGCAAAAATGCTACCAAAAACTGAAAAAAGAAAGTAAACTTTCAAGTGTGTGTGATACATTTTACAGTTATTTCAAATGTGTCTCATAATTAAACATTTAAAGACATGTTTTAACATGTTTCTGTTGGATTGACTACAGAAGATGATTGACATTTATGAATTGAAAATGTGAATAAAATAGATGTAGCTAATATAATTCATAATATTGTAATAAATACAGTTACACTAGTTAAACTATACTTGATGCTTGTGACTTTGCCAAACTGTTGATAGGTTATTAATTCTCAATTCCCATTGTGAAAATTAAAATAAGCTATAATTTCAAAACACTTCTCTTCTGCTCTTGAAGTCATAGAAATAGTACTTAATTTATAAAATAAAATGGCTTCATGTTATCTAGGTTTGATGTGTTATTGACTCATTTCACAGTCATATAATGGCTCTTTATTGTAGTACTCCATAATCTTATCTTTTAAGTGTTTATTGTTCGCCTCTCGTTCTACATTTTCCATGCACCTTCATTGGCCCGCTCCTTCCAAGTCCTGCCCACACCTGTCCCTTAGCCCCGCCCCCGTTTACCTGTGCTTTGCTTTGTGACTGTCCTCCTCTGCCAGTTTCGTGCATCCTCTGACTGCTCACACATCCCAAACCAAAAGCTTTTCACCTTTTTTATGTTTTAAAAATGGATGTATCACATTTGATGGATTTAAACGACCGCACTAAGGAGATGTGTCCTTAAATTCTACACGTGCTGCTGTTTACAAAGTTCATGGTTTCTTCAGTCAAGCAAGATATTATGGAAAAATGGCAGTTTTCAATGGTAGGTAAACATCTCTCAAGTCTGTTGCATTTTAAGAAACTATTCTCTGTTTCATGACGCTCAAAACTACTTTGTGCTTTCCAGGGCAAACTGATTGATACTGGATCTTGCTCTGTTACTTGACAGTGTACTGGTTTCTGTCATGCGATATGCAGAGTTTTTCATTCTGGTTTGTGTGTCCATTGTTGCGAGTGAAATGGCAGAAAACAATGTGGTGGTACAACAAAGCCTGCATAGGGACGCTGCTGCAGGGTCAAAGACTAAGATGACGTATAGACCTTTAGTTTCAGAGTGTTTACACGTTCACAGAGTGTTACCTTGGCCTCTGATTTCAGCCTCTCTCCAGTGTATGCCTGTTGTCTTTGGCTACATTAGGTACATTGTGAGCGATGTCAGGTGGTTTGTAGTTTGTGGTAGTTTGTTTCTCACACTTTGTCCTGTGGCACAGCAGTCTGTTTTTATTGAACCGTCATCATTGGCAATTTGATTTGATTTTGTCTTAAAAAACGTAACAATTAAATGTCCTGAACATAAACAATACAGACTTTTAATCATTGACACTTAACACACAAAATAGTCAGATTTCTCTCAATCTAGATTAAAATAATGGCCTAATAGTAGCATCATTGCAGTGAAATGGTGGTTGGTGTGACATGTCTTTACACAAATTGTATCCATTATTGGTTTAACTTTATTAATCTGTTACTACATGTTTTGTCCTGTTCTAGTCCTGGTCTGGTGTAGGTTTAGGTCCATGTTTTGTCCCAGTTTTCATCCCAGTGTGCGCCAACCATTGTCCTGCTGCCTCTTGTTTAACTGTGTCAGAGTTCAGGACTGGGTCTCCAACACCAGTTAATGGTGTTAAAACGAGCCATTATGCAGAGGCTTAATGTGTTCGTTATGACCAGACAAGGCCATATTGTTCTCACTCACAGCACCTTAGTCTCGGGCAATCTACAAATTTACTTGGTCATGGCCTCTCGATTGCACAATAACATTTTGCTTATAATACTGTTCAAATTAAAAATGAGGAAAACAAACAGAAAAGAAAAAAAAAAGCCAAACGATGATTGTTATTGTACACTGAGTTTTTTTAAATACATTTTTAGCCAAATAAAGATTGAGATATGGTGACCAAGGACTTCTAGAGGGTATTATTAATGAAAATCTGAAATAGTTAATTATTTATTGACATTTTGACCCACTGTTTTTGCAAGAAAAACGATTACCATTATCAAAATATGTGTGATTTCTTTCTAAATGGTGGACTAGTAGTCACAATTAAATTAAATTGAATCATCTTATGCCTTTAAATGATTTTAAAGCGCTGGTCAAGGACTACCCGCAGTGCCGATGTACTTGTTTTATATAATTTGATCTAATATTGTATGTATAAATGTGTTTTTATGCATTGGTTAATTTTATTGAATGTTTTATTTGTGTTTCAGCATCCTGTGTGTGTTGTTTATTTTGTGTTGTGTTTTAACAGGGACCCATGAAAAAGAGAACTTTTCTCATTGGGTTTTCCCTTTATAAATAAAATGAATGAAATGAAAATGAAATTAGTCAATACATTGTCGTACTTTGGACCTTTTTTGTATTGACTAACTGTTTTTGTTGTTGTTTGTGCAGGAACCAGTGCAGGAGTGGGGGGAGGAGGAGGACAACGGTGCAGTTTTTGGCATCACTCTTCGTCGAGACCCCGTTGTTCAAAGTCCGGACTCTCCAGATCTGCCCACGAGCTTCAGTTTCTCCCAGTACCACACTGTGAAGCTGCGCAGACTAAAGGCGGCCTCTCTGGAGCGGCTCGTCTCTCATCTGCTGGACCACGAAAACCAAGAACCGGACTTCGCTCGGGTCTTCCTGTCCACCTACAGGGCCTTCACCTCCTCGACTGCCCTCATCGAGCTGCTGTTTCAGAGGTGAGCTGGCAACACAGGACGTGTGGGCACATCAGGGCAGTGTTTGTAGTTTACTCACAGCATTAGCACTTATTTATAGGTAAACAATGAAAGCAGAATAACTATTAGTTTAGTTTGAGTTTTTAACACTCTTATTGATCTGGTCTTTAAACTGTGCTCTAGTAAAAACTTTTACAGCAAGAAACAAAAAAAACTAAAAAATGTTGTGTGTTAATTGGAGTAATTAATTAGAGACTCATCTAATATAACATATAAATGACTACGTTTGTGTAATTCCTCTGTTGTCCAGGTCGTTCCACAGCAAAAGGATGTTCAATTATTTAAAGGTTTGCAACTCCTTCAAAGAGATTCTTCACTTTTGACTGGCCAGTTCTTTACCAGAATCAGAACTCAACCCGAAAAAACTTTGTCCAGTTGACATGATTTGATCTCCTTTTGCAACATTCACGAAGCCATAAGCTATGCAATTTAAACATGTTAAACACAGATATCTGCAAGTGTCCTGCTTAAAGACACAATGACTCACTGTGTCATGACAACCTCACCTTCGGGACACAACACACAAGTAACAGTTACATAGCGCAAGTATTAATTGAGTTTATTTATTGACTGCAAATTCCATCAATAAGTATAAGATGATGTATAAAATAGGTTTGTGGGCGCTTAGATATACACACTTTTACACATAATAAAAATGTTTTAGACAGAGTTTCACAATCCACAATTCAGCAGACAAACAGGTAGCGGACCATCTTCCAGAAAAGTTACATAGTGCACTTTTAACCCATGGCACATGCCCTACTCACCATTCACCTGTGTGGCTACGTGTCTTTATTACTTGAACCTTTTCACGATGATCCCATTGTTATCTACAATAGACACGTCACTGAACCTCTGCCTCTGGTCATGGTGGACCGCCATTACATCGTCACATTTTAAACAAACAAATCACCACCTTTGTACCTTCGGGAACTGCCCTTCTCCTTTTTCAAACGCTTCTCTACTTCGCCAAACTTGACTACGTGGATGGTTAATATTTATATCCTTGTTCAAGTTTGTAAAATGCTTCCTTAGCAACTACAAATGCACATGGAATATATGTTGTGTTTAAGTGATTTAACGTTTGTTTTTCCTCTGTGTGTTGCTATTGACAACACATCTTCTACAAAAGCCTTGGAGATTAATTTACTGCCAGGCAAAGAAATAGTTTGTATTTAGTTTGAACAAAATACAGCGTTTTATTACCATTACAGTTTGTATCCGGCTACGTGTGTAAATATATTAGGATCAATTTGAATATCACTAAACATAATTAAAATTGAATATATGTACAAGGTATTTCATACTCTAGGCTAAAGCTTTTGTAGAAGTAATGCCCACTTGACTCCCAGTTCTAATGGCAGTTTCATCGACCGCGTTGTTTGAACTGGGCGTATTTAATGATATTCTTATCAAAGTCAGATGGAGAATTCAATTTGCTTTCCTCGATAAAGCTTGAACGGTATCGAATTAAACTGGTAGTTGCTAGTTGAAAAAATAGATGGCATTGAATAATAGAAAATAATATATATTTATATATTATTTATATAATAAAATAAAATTGCAAGTGGCCCTTAGTAAAAACTAAATTTGTTAACCCCATTTTTGGAGGTACTTTTCATATTTATTATCTTAGTGAAGATACTTTAAGGGTGCGTTCACACTTGCACATTCACCACATAAAAACTGTGACTAAACCAGGACTATACTTGGACTAGATCAGGATTAAATAAGGAATAGAACAGGACCAAACCAAGCCCAAATAAGGACCTAAACGGGCTCAAATTTAGGACCAAATAACATGAACGCAGCCTTTGATTCCTCAAGCTAGAGAAATACTGTATACATGTGGTGTGGATGCATTTGGCCTCCACACTCGGTTCACACGCGGTTCATGGTCTTTACCCTTTGCCGTTGCTGGACATTTCCACAGGATGATGCATGTTCTTGTTTACAGGATTTCCCACTTTTCAATTCGGACCAAAGTGTTTCCTCCTGAATTTTTTATGATCGTTTTCAAATGTAACCTTGACAAATGACAAGTGTTTGTTTTTCCTTTTCTGCAGGGATGAAAGCATGGTCAACTCCGATAACGGCGTGTGCCCTCGCAGGTGAGTGCGGCCACTTCAGCAAAGTCTGGAACAATTGCAGATAACGCATGGAATAACTCGCACTGCAACGCACTAAATACAGCGCTGTTTGACATTCTCCGGGTGCCTGCGGTGTCGGAGGTTATACTGTTCTTTTTTTTTTTACTGTGTTCAACCGTATTTGTATGATTAAATGATGCCCACTTTTTAATGGTAATTTTGTGCTGACATGAACCTTTCTTGAATCTTTACGTGGTAGATTAGCGGTAGAAAAATTTTAAATATCTATAAAACCATCTAATTCATTACAAGGATACAACACCAGTAATAATACCATTGTGGAGTAGCTAGGGCTGGGCGATATCGACAAAAATGAATTTGGAGTATCCCGGTGACAATATTCAGTATTCAATATTATGTCAGTGCAACAGTTAATCACCAAAAGTGCAGTAGAAAAATGTTATTATTTTTAATCGGCTCCTTTTTGTAACATTTTAACTGCAAATTATATACTCGATATTCAAATGTTGCATACCTCTTCAAAACTAAATATCTAAAAACTACTTAATAAATTACAAGGTTAGAGCAACACAAGTAGTAATACCCTTGTGTAGTAACTTGTAGATCCATAAAATCTGTTACAATGATTGATTATTGACTCATTATTCTCCTCTCTCTGTTCGTAGTGGCTTGCCTCCAGTGGTGCGTCTGTGGCTGGAGGAGTTCAGTGACGACTTCCACGAGCCTCCTCAGTTCCAGACCCTGAAGCTGCTCTGGTCCAAACTCAAGCGCAGGGTCTATTTTCGGCGCTTGGCCCAAACAGTCGAAAACTTCCTCAAGAGACTCCAGGAGCAAGGT
Source organism: Chaenogobius annularis (assembly GCA_015082035.1). Lineage (NCBI taxonomy): Eukaryota > Metazoa > Chordata > Actinopteri > Gobiiformes > Gobiidae > Chaenogobius > Chaenogobius annularis. Next base: position 1,934,574 of record BJKM01000081.1, read on the forward strand.
AACAGAGGACAAACTGTGACGCAGCTTTTGGTTGTGTACTGCAATACGAGGGCATGAAGTGGGTATGGTGGTAAAGCAATTATGTGTCAAGTTGCAGCACATTAGGTAACTTAGAACAAGTAAAAAGTGGTGCTTTTATTTTATTTTAGACATTTTATTTTATTTTTAATGGCAAAACTTGTTTAAAATGTATTTACTATTTTCTATTTCTTCAGTGTATGATTAATTTAAACCCATTATTGTTATTTCATCATAAATTGAACCCATTATAGTCCTGATGTAATCCTGTTCTAGTCCTGTTCTAGTCCTGTTCTAGTCCTGTTCTAGTCCTGTTCTAGTCCTGTTCTAGTCCTGTTCTAGTCCTGTTCTAGTCCTGTTCTAGTCCTTGTTTAGTCCTCATCTGGTCCAGGTTTAGTTCAGCCTTAATGTAGAAGTCCCTCTTGGGTTTTAGCAACTTGATGGATTTTCTGCACCACAATATCCAAAGCTCTTGACAGTGAGCTTTATAGTAATTTAAGCTGTGTACTTTTGTAAACCTAACACATTCTGTGTGTTTCAGATCACGCCCAGGTGCCATTGCTGCGTCTGAACCACCCGTACCAAGAGGAAGTGTCTGACTGTTCAGGGAAAGACAAAACCCTCCTGGACTTTCCTGTGACAGAAGTGGCAGAGCAGCTCACAAGACTGGACGCGGTACGTACTTTTTGACTAACATTTTATTTCCTCCAATCAGGGTGTTTGATAAACGGTCAATAAGAGCTAGTGGATTCTATACAAGAAGCTGCAAGTGAATGGTCCATGTTGTCTCAGTCTGAAACATGCGCGCGCACTGGGTAAATCCTTCAGGTATCTGATTTCTGGATCGTTAGGATTATTTAAATGATATGCAAGATGCAAAATCTGATCAGAGGAACCGTGATCAGAAGGAAATCGCATCTGATTTTGCTGTCAAAATGTCATCATAATAATCTAAAATCCTGTAATAATCAGATTTTGAGTTGGTACAGTATGTAACCATAGCCACTGAAGGATGAGTTAAATGCAGAGGACAAATTCCTCATTAGGGAGAGTAAAGTGCCCCCTACATTACTTCATAGTTGGTGTGTTGAAAATCACTGTTCTTAAACTTCTTCACTTTGAACAACCAATCACGGCAGCCTGTCTCTCCGGAGCACACGATCAAGCACTAACCTTTCCAAAACTGTAGCTTCAGTGCCATGATCCTGGTCTGATGTTGGTCAAAATACTGTGCAAGACTTTTGAATGAATCTATTATCTAATTGTCATTGAATCATTTTGCAGGAGCTGTTCGTCAAAGTCAAGCCCTTCCACTGCCTCGGCTGCGTCTGGTCCCAGCGCGACAAGAAGGAAAACCGAAGTCTGGCTCCGAGCGTCCGCGCCACCATCTCGCAGTTCAACGCCGTGACCAACTGTGTCATCACGTCCCTGCTGTGTCCCGGGTCGTCGGCCGCCTCTTCCTCTCCCAATTCATCCCCCCGCTCCTCCGCCATCTTCCTGTCGCCCCCCGTCGTTCTGCCCGGGGTCGCCTCGAGGGTCTCACACGAACCCCGCCCACAGAGCTCACGTCATAGAGAGGTGGATCGCCGTGGCGCAGGTGAGAACTGGAGCGGACATCCACAAAGTGCTCATTGTTTTAGTCAGATGTGGGTAGATTGTGCTCAGGCAAGAGTAACGTTACTTCAAGATAATACTGCTCATGTAAAAGTACAAAGTAGTGGTCCAAGAAACTACTCAAGTAAGATACACTTTCTGAATGTAACATCTGATTTGTAATTTTAAGTAAATGAAAGGACAAAGCATGAAATAAAGCACACCATCTGCTACTTTCAAAGGACAGACACAAAACTAAATGAGAAAATCTAAATCATATCTGAAGGAGCGGCTCAAGAAACACAAATGTTGAAATCATAAAATATTGTCAACATAAAGCTTTTGTCACTTGTGGGAAGAGGAACCAAAACTTTTATTCAAGTAAGAGTACTGTTACTTCCATAAAATTATTACTCATGTAGGAGTGGAGGTGGAGCCTCCAGAGGGTGTTGGTCAGAGCCGGGACACGGCACAAGAGGCCTGGGTCTGGCTGAGTGTGGGCCGCCTCTCTGAGTAAGCTGCTAGAAATGCACAATTTCCTTAAAAGTAACTTGGTACAACCCACCTCTGGTTTTAGTTACGGTAATTGAAAGTATATATAGAAAAAAGTAAACCTTTTTAAACCACAAATGGATAATTTGAAGGAAGAATTATTATTACTGATGGCTTTATTAAATCAGGTTAATATTTGTTGCATGAAATATTAAGTTATTATTATTTATTTATGTATTTTTAAAATATGTGTCTAAAACGAAATAATGCCAAAATCATTTGAAAACCCAACAGATCATGCTTCAAAACATAAATATTCTCTTATGTTCCTGAATGTTGTGAAGTAATTATGAGAGGAGGAGAAAAATAAATATTTAAAGATATTTGTTTGTTTTGGCAGGAGTGCAGAGAGCTGAAGAACTTCTCCTCTCTCAGAGCGATCCTCTCCGCACTTCAGTCCAACGCCGTGTACCGCCTCAAAAAGACCTGGGCGGCGCTCAGCAGGTGTTTAAATACACAAAACATGTTCTGTTTGTATGTGGCGTCTCTATTTACAGTGTACAAAGAGTCAGGATTATCCAGTTAATAATGGCAGCAATTTTAGAAGCACGTTTATCTTTATTTTTAAAATCTGGCTGGTTATGTCACCACATTTATCTGAATTTATCGTTCGTTTTGATTCGATAAAACTAGTCCAAGTGTAGAAGAATGTGACGAGGAGAATTATAATTCAATTAAATTAGAACAATTGTATAAATGTAATTGTATAAAATTGTACAGTATATTATTGTCTGTGCATGAGGAAGTGTTATGTTTATTCACTTAAATAATTAGAACGTTCTTCTGTGTTTTTAGGGAAAGCATGGTTTCATTCGAACACCTCTGCGAGGCCTTTCCCGATGAAAACTGCGTGCTCACGAGTCGAGGGGACCTTGTCGAGGTAATTACACCGTGTCTATAATTAAAGACTATAATGTATGTTTAATTCTACTTTATGTTACTATGTCGAGAACGTGCGTCTGTGTCTGGTATGTTGTACAGCAGCATCGCTCGGCTTCTTTAGTCGTGTGTTAACGCCTAGAGACTGCGCCGCCTTTAGTCACAGACAACCAGCACAAGAGTATTTAAAAGACTGTTGAATATCTGTGCCGCTGCAGTGCCTGATTTTTTTTTTTTAAAGGAAAATGCATAATGTGACTTCGGTTGCCGTTTCTATGAGTTTCTTTTGACAAGTATGAGTCATTAAATGTACCAAAAGGTTGTTAATGAATCCAGGACATTGTGTTCATGGTCTCTCTTATTTATTTCCGCAGGATGGCACTGCTACTCCTGGTTCAAGATCACCACAGCTCTGCCCCAGAAAGGTAAGACTTTATGGAAGTTTGGGTTTTTAAATTTGAGGCCAGTTTCCCTGCAAAATGCCCTGCAAATATAAAGTTTGTCTTTATATTTATTCAACGGAATAAAGTTCTGCTGATAATCTACGCACATGTCTACGCAGATGAGTTCCCGTTGACCTTAAAGGATAATGACCATGACAAGTGCAATATTTCCCATGATTTAGTGGTTTACAGTGACATTTACTATTTATCGCCCTCTTCGTCACGTTGAGCAAACGGAAATGAACAGATGTCGACCTTTTTAAATGATTTTTGGACCAAAATGTTTTACGGTTATAAAAAGTTTGGTGTCGTCTCATGTTTTCAGACGGGGAGCAGTGGCGTGATCCCATATTTGGGGACTTACCTTACCATCCTGACCATGCTGGACACGGCCCTCAATGACACAGTGGAGGTGAGAACGTGTAAATCTGTTAATGCACTGAATATTTAGTTGGACTTGATGTTTCTAAGTCACTGGACGGACTAGGAGGATTACCTGACACTTATGTTGTATGCATTTTCCTTCCTTCATAGTGTGGACTCATCAACTTTGAGAAACGGAGACGAGTAAGTGTCGCCACCTACTGGTTATTCAAAGTGTGTGTGTGTGTGTGAGAGAGAGAGAGAGAGAGAGAGATAATTGTTTTTATTTTATACATTTTTTGTCCATTCTTTGTTAATAATATGGTTTTATTTAAACTTCAGGAGTGCGAGATTCTTACCCACATCAAGCAGCTCCAGATGTCTTGCTCTCACTACAATTTCACTGTAAACGCAGAACTCACCAACTGGGTTCAGGGCCACACGATGCTCACCGATCAAGAGAGGTAAGAAAAGTAGATTTAACCGAGAAATGTATCAGTTTTCGTGCCAATATTTTTAAAGCAAACATCGTGCGATAATCTGTACTTTTTTCGTTGAAGCTATGAACTGTCCCGTAAGATCGAGCCCCCCATAGACCCTTGTCCACACTCTCCAAATTTGTGGGGCCATCGCCTTCGGACAAAGAAAATAACACTGTAAGTCTGCGTTGGTTTATTTGCAGAATAGATGGTTCAATTTCAGGCATAGCCAATAACAAAAACTGTAAATGAGAACATGTACTGAGATGTTTGTGTTTTCGCAGGCTGCGCTCTGGCAGTGACGGCTCTTCTCGACGGACTCACGCCGATCAGATCAGCGTTTGCTCGTCCGGCTCCAGCAGCTCAGACCTGGAGGAGCTCAACGTGCCCAACCCGTATCCGCTCAGGCTCAAACTCAAGGTGAGGTTTAAATGATTTACTATCACCATCACATGACACTGAATCACCCATGTGTTTTGGTCAAACCGCTTGATTGTGAGCGACAAAGGAGATTTAAAGCTACAAACTTTCTGTAAAGCGGGTCACATTTCGATCCCATCATTATCCTTTAAAGGTTGAGGAGTTTTCTCATAGTACTAACATTTCAAAGTCAATTTTGATTCTAAGGAAGAAGCTTGACCTCGAAACCACAACGATAACAAATGTACACCGATTTACAATAGACACAACACAAAATAAAAAACACTTAACACTTTCTTTGTTACCATATGGTGTTATGAAAAAGCTCAAGATCGTTCTAAAACTGTTCAGTCAGATTTTGTTCTGTTAATGTGATTTCTATATCAATCTAGTTTAGTATCGATTAGTGTCTGATTTCCGATACTTTTGACAGCTCAAATTGTGACACTTTGACACAAACAATCACAGTTATTGATTGACATTCTTTCTTCTTTCTTCAGTCTCTGTCCGGCTCCCTGCTCAACGTCGCTGAGGACTTCTCCATGTCCTCACCGTCGCCCAGTTTGTCCCGTTCGTCCTGCAGCTCGTCTCACCCAGACCTGAGCCCCGCCTCTCTGGGTCCCAGTCCAGAGCGCGGCACCTCCCCCTCCCCCTCCTCAGGCCCCTCCCACAGCCCACAGCCGCTCTACAACAAGCAGGTGTCGGACTCCTGCATCATCCGGGTCAGCGTGGAGAGCGGCAGCAACGGGAACGTCTACAAGAGCATTCTGGTGAGGACTGCTTCAAAATATATCTACTGCTACAACAAGTGCCTCTATTGCCGCAGTACACAGACTATTACTATATTACAGCTTTTATTACCGTGACTACTATGTCAGAAATCAATAAGCGTGATTATTCAGGTCACAATAGAAGCAAAATTAAGTCTTTTTAGTTCAATCTATCGTCCAAAATATAGACCTAAATGTAAAGAAATGTTTTCATCTGGCCGTTTTTGTCATATTTAAAAAAGAAATTGTGTTTCAGAAAGTTCACTTTCATAAAGCTGGTCACAAACTTGAGGAACAGTAACATGTTAGACCACGGGAATGAAAGAAAGTTAAAGATTTCACTGTTGTTTGGTCACAGTCTCAATTAGAGTGAATAATCGTTAAATTGTGATGTTTTTTCTTACATCAAACTTTAATATCACGATTATTATTGTGACATCCCTAGTTACTACTACTGTTATTACTACTTTTAATACACGATTAATACAACTACTATTGCCTAACCTAGGGCTGCACAGTTTAGGAAAAATAGACAAGACCCTTTTCTTTCTGACAAGTATTGCAGTTTTGATGTAGATTTGCTTTCTCAGGGAAGACTATAAACCTGCTCTGAAAAGCAGGATTCTTCTTGTATTTATTTTGCAGTTCATGTTTCAGAGGTGTAAACTTCAGGTACAGCAAGAATTTTCTTTAAAAAGACCGAAGATGTTTTTTTTTTTTTTTGCTGAGGACATTATATAATCTAAATAACTGCCGTCTTTACGATTAGTTAATTTCCCCAACTTAGATTGCAACTTCACTTTGATTGCGATGTATTGTTTCCCTCAACTTATAATAAAGCTACTTTTACTGCTACTGCTACTTGCCTTTTATTGACTGACTGCAGCTGCGTATACTGCACCAGATTAAATGGCTATAGAGGGACGTTGGAGGCTGACTTGTGCGTTTTTGTTTATAGCTGACGAGCCAGGACCACACGCCTCAGGTCGTACAGAGAGCGCTGGACAAGCACAACATGGAGGACCACAGCTGCACACAATACAGCCTCTTCCAGATGCTCAGCCATGGAAAAGGTAAGCCACAAGCTATCTTCAAACTCTCAAGACGTCTCCAGTCAACCTCGTGTTATCTCTCCACTCAGTCTGAACTAGGGCTTGGCAACAGGACAAAACTATTCATCAACAGGTTTTACCTCGTGGTAATAATTACTTACAAGTTGCACTGCTCCATGTTGATCTTTAAGTCTGCTTCATCAGTCCTACATGTTATTCTTTATTTGATCATTAGGCAGGGTTTGAATCGTTTGAACGCTTAACTCGCTGAATCGCCACATTTACCCTTTTTTGCAAATACAATAATGATGCGTGACACTTGCACAGCGCTTTTCCTGACACTCAATAGCGCAGTTCAGGACTGGCAAAAGCACAAATCAAACAATAAGAGGCATTTCTTGAAAATATGTCGTATTTTTCAACAGGTGAGTTTTCAGTGAACTATATCTGAATTGTATTATCTGACAAGAGTCAGAGGGGGCAAATGAATCAAGTGAAGATGCTCATAATTAAAGCCAAACCAAAAGAGAAACTTGATGTCTACACTGTTGCTAATTTATAGTTTTACAGTCACTTTGCTTGATTTATTTATTTATTTACTCATTTATTATGGCCCATAAATGTCTTTTTCCTTGATTTGTATGGCTTTCCTTAAACTCTTTTTTTACCCTCTGCCCTTTATTGCTTATTGAGCTGCCATAACTTGTGAATGTTTTTACTGTAAAATCATTAAAGTTGTATTAATTATTCAAATATCTGATTTCTCCCGCAGAGCTCCAAATTCCCGACAAAGCCAACGTGTTTTACGCCATGTGCCCCACGGACAATTACGACTTTGTGTTGCGGCAGCGATGGAAAAGCCATGGGAAGCGTTTCGGCCCGTCCTCGTGTCCCGGCTCAAACCACAAAACACGCTTTGGCAGGTGAAAAGAAACACGGCGGAACATTTTCACAACAAGACTGTCACTTTTGTGTGCAGAGAGAGGAAACCTTCCACTGCCCGGCTGCTTTTATGAACAAACTACAACATACGGCTTGTTTGATCAGGCCGAGAAACTATAATGTCGTGAAGATGTTTTCCCATCTGGTTGCTACTGTAGCTTACACTGGATCCATAGTGATTCCAGAGTATTCCTGATACAAGCTCGTTTTACAGATTTGGTCCACTTTGTACGTTTTGGAAATATCCTTCCAGTTCTGGAAGGGATTTGTTAAAAAAAGGACTACAATAAGATGCATGGACATAACACGCACCGTCCTTGTCTTGCCATGGAGTTTTGATTGCCTTTTACTCATTGTAATATATGTAAATAATATGTATTAGGATTATTTATTGCATATCAGTATTCAGATTTTATAGACAACATTAAGCATAGGCGCATGTGGTTAGTAGTTTCAATCACAGTCCCTTAGTCGTTTGTAAATTAGCTGTAAGTCTATTTTGAAAAGCACAGTTCTAGTTAGTATTATTGGAAATGAAGGATCTGCAACTATGTCACTTAACCACTTTATTGATTTGTGTGTAATTTGGTTTCTAACGGCAAAACGTGCTGATGGCTGTGAAAGTACAAGGAAAGTCTCCGAATGTGAAAATGAAATGTTATGAATGTTGAAATGTTGTATGAAGCATTGAGTCCAGTGATGCAAATCTGTCTTCAAAAAAAGGTTTAAGTTGTTGGGTTTGGAGAAGTTTGCATCGCTGTCTTTTGGTTACAAAACATAAACAGTTGGTAACTTATTGGCAGCTGAAGTAAATGAAGGATTTAAGATGTGCGACTGTCTTTACACTTTTGCCCGGCTCAAGTGCAATTCATCTTTTGTATCTAAACGTGTGCGATATTTTTGTCTCTAAGTATTTTTGGCCACTTTGTGTATGTTCTCATTTTTATTTAATGCGCCAAACTATTCTTAAACCTTATACATACGCACTTAAATATAAATAAAATAAAGTATAGCAATTATTTGTGGTTGCATCTCTTGTTTGATTCATTTTAAGAATCTAAACGTTAAATTGGCTCTAAAATATGCCCTGAATAAATAAATAATATATATAATATCTGTGCTGTATCATTCGTATCTTTGTAGTTTTTATAGTATGTTTGGCTTAATTTACCATCCCTGGATCTAGCGCCATCTAGTGACTGTCATTGTGTCGTCATTCTGAACATGAACACTAGGTGGCTTATGAAACCACGTGTTGATTCCAGACACAAGGTCGTTTTTGTTCCCACTTGGCAAAATGAACTCGGTCTGGGTAAGTATAATGTAAATAATAAAATAATAAATGTGTGTGATTATGTAAACCGTTTAACAGCAGGCCACGTTTACGGCTCATTGTTGCAACAGTTTAAAGTCTGTTAATTGTCATTCCAGTTTATTTTCCACAAAACACCTCATTAAAATGAGCCAAATTCAGACTGAAGCTCTTCCTGAACGTTTAGTACAAACAAGTGTGTGGACTCTTTGTAAACTGTAGTTTTTGCCTTGACTGTCTTTGGTGAATATGAAGGATTGAAGCTGCTTTTGTAAACTGAGCATTTGTTTGGTTTGGACAATTCATTTTTCAAAGCTAATTTTATCAAAAATTAGGTTTAGGGACTTGTAATGAAGTTTTTAGGTTGTTTTTTGTGTATTTGTGTGTTTGGAGAACAAACTGACCCTGATTCATCCAAGAATGTTTGATCTGACTGAAAATAAGTGGGTGACAGCTTACTTTTTTATACTTTACTTTTCCAGGAGCTTGGTACCTTACCTTTTATCAGATTGTGGAGTTTTAAAAGGGGCTTCTTGTTGTGACACATCACTTTACCTGAAGCTACTTTGAGTTTGGAGAGTCACAGTGCTAAGTGTGTGCCAATGTCTGGTCCCCTCGAGGCAACTACTGTGGTGATTTTGGGCGTCACAAAAATAAATTTAATTGAATTGGTCCAGGTTGTTTTTAGGCTCAGCTAAATATCTATTTATTTTGTTATTTTGCACTGATATTTCATTCATATATATATGATCACAAGTCCCCAACATATATGAGGGAGACAGGAGGGGGGAAGGGGAACTGAAGATTTTGAACTCTCCATTATTGGATAAGATAGATGACTCTAGACTCCAACAACATGAAATAATAAAGAACTTTGTCACAAATTTAAGAATAGAGACAGAGCAATGGGATAAGCGAGACTTTTAACACTCCCTCACCAACAACCTCCAATCAACAACGTGGTATGAATTTGAAAAATAGAGAGAGAGAGCAGAGACGGAGGAGGGGAATGATAAAAATACAGATTGAGGTTTTATATTTTCAGTTGTGGTTTGTGAGTGTCCTGCTTTGCCCCGGGGTTCCTCTGTCTCCTCTGTGCAGTCGACTGAGGAACACTTCAGGACACTCCCCTCACATGAACCTTACAGACGGGCTAAGGAGGCGCATATGTAGATGGATATTTTCAGCCGTTACAGATATTTGTCTCACTGTTGTGGCGATAACCGATTTTATCTATAACAAGACCCACAATTTGTTGTATAGTAGGGGTGGATAATGCCGCAGTATTCTGGCAATCCAATAGAAATGCGCTAAAACATGTCTTTAAATGTATTAGTTAGGTGGTGTTTATCTATCAGACAAATGTGAAATTAAGAGACAAAAACTTTCCCACAAAAGTGCAATAAAACCTGACCGAGGGTGTGCCTGAGTTTCAAATGAAGACAATCTGTCTTTAAATGTCTGAAATGAGGATGCAAACACAAATAGTAAATAAATAAGGTTACATTGCACCTATCCTTATTTGGAAGAAAACAACATAAATTTGTTCCATTGAATTATTTTTAATCAGCTCTTCCTGACTAGTTTTCAAAAATGTTCCATTTGTGTATCGCTTTAAAACAACATTCACAATATTATTAATTATTCGATATATTTCCCTCACTAATGACACATGAGAACACAGAGAATGAGGCAGCTTAGAAAAAAACATTGGTGTGATACTGATATTTACTAAATTGCAGCACTGTCACAAATATATATAATATATTGTAAAATATAGCAATTTACCAAAAATACTCCTTGGCAATATATTTATAAAGCGGCTCACAATATCAAAACTATACCACCAAATTTAGTTTCACAATATATCAATACTTCAGTATTTTAGCACAGCTCTATTGTCCTCTACTGTTTACTTTACTCTCTGTTTGTGAGACAGGTTTGAGCACAGACATAAAGCAGTTGTTCAAATAATAATTCAGTCTGGGACATTGTGTTCAACTTAATGTGTGGTATTAAATCAGGATTCTTCTTCTGGGTGTGGCTCTTACAGTCCTGACCTAAAATCCTTCCTCACCGACTGAACATGATTTATGATATGTATAAATAACCACACGGGGGCAGTTTAGGATCTGTTACAATGAACCGCTCCTGTGTCTGTATCTGATATGATTTCATTACAATTAAAGGGGCTGCAGCATTTTGAGTTCACTTTCCCCTAGTGGGAAGTAAAATAGCTATTTTTCTAACGCTAAGGAAAGAAACATTTAAGTTAAAGTAAATGAGGTAACTTTTTTACCTTTGAATTAGTGCATTTGCTACTTGTTGTTTGAGAGTTTCTGATGCACTTTGTAACGTTCTAGTAGAGAGTCACACATTTGTCATCATAGAAATGTTAGCAGTTTTCAATCAATCAATCAATCAATCAATCAATCAACGTTTATTCATAGAGCCCTTTACAACACTCAAAGTGACCAAAGTGCTTCAATACAAATTCATGGCAATACAAAACATAATAACACAAGTAAAAACAAACAAAATAAAGTGTCACTACACTACTACGTTTTAAGCCTAGATTTAAAAAGGCCAAAGTCTGTGATGGTGGACATGTCGGGGGGGCAGTTTGTTCCAGAGTCTGGGACCAGCAACAGAGAAGGCTCGAGCACCCCAATGTTTGAGTCTGGCTCTTGGGACTTCCAGCAGAAACTGATTTGTCGACCTTAAGGCCCTGCTTGGGTTTCAGGCAGACAGAAGCTCGGCCAGGCCATTTAGAGCTTTAAAACAAAAAGTAACATTTTAAAATGAATTCTAAAAGAAACGGGAAGCCAATGGAGAGCACAAAGAACTGGGGTGATGTGCAGACGTCTGGGTGGGTTGGTTAGAAAACGCGCGGCAACGTTCTGTACAAGTTGAAGGCAGCTAAAGGCGGACTGGGAGACACCTGAATAAAGTGCATTGCAAGTCTATTCTTGAGCTGATGGAAGCATGAATAATCCTTTCGAGATCGGTGTGATTTAGAAAGGGCTTTACTTTAGCTAAAAGACGTAATTGATAAAATCTTGCTCACCACACTGTCAATTTGTATGTAAAATTAAATTTTTTTGTCAAAAATAACCCCAAGATTCTTTACGGTTGGTTTTATCATGGATGACAAGAAATCAAAATTAGACCTCACAGAATCACCAAATAAAATGGACATTTTTATAATAATTATTATATAATTTAAACTTGTATTGCCGAGAAAATATAGCAGTAACCAGCTAATTTATAATCAGTATTTTTTTCATGAGCAAAAAGTGACATTTATTCTCCATAAATTATATTAAATAAATAATTATACAACTTTATTTATCCTCAAAGAGATCCGTTTGCAGTCACATAAACACACACACACACACACACACACACACAGTCTACACAGGTCAAGTGTAGGTGCAATTGAACGTTAGCAAGTGCAAATAGCAACAGTATTGCAGTATTATTAAAAGAGAAGGGATTAGACAAAACAAATAACAACAACAACAATAATATGAAAATAGAATCAACAATTAACCACTGACTGTCTATTTCAGTCCTCATGCAGTTGTTAAACAGTCGGCTTGCAGAAGGAATAAAGGAATTGGCAAATCGATTTGTTTTCCTGCTGGAGGTGAAGTAGCGCCTCCCAGAGGTCATCAGGAGAACCTCTTCTTATCTTTGACTGACAATCCATAAAACGGATAAACGAAAAGGATAAGAGGCTCTCAATAAAAGAATGATAAAAAGCACATAAGATTGGCTTTGACACATTAAAAGAGTTGAATTTTCACCTAAGGAGTAGGCGTTAAAAACTCAGGCTTCTGCCTATTCCCTTTTCAGACTTTATGCACTTAATTTTCTGTTATTGCTTTGGCCTTTTGGGAGACTGTCTGAATCAAACCAAACCAAATTGAAAAACGAATTATCCTTGTTTTGCAATTATGACGTTTGTTGTTTTGCAATTATGACATTTATACAAAATGTAGCACAAGCGATGTTATTGTTTATTGTTCGATCCCTAGACTAAAGTACTTTTTTATCTGGCAGTTTATGTGACTATCGTTGCTTTTTTATTCAAACAGTTTGATTTCATAAAGCTAGTTCATAAAGCAATCGTGACTAATCATAAAATTGTGATATTTCATCTCATAATAAACGTAAATATAACATTTGATATCAGGACTGAAGTTTTATTGTAATTCTCAGTTATAAAAGATAACTAAGGTGATTTGGCAATAGGATCCAACACAAAACAATTATGAAGCATGAAACCAAAACTATAAGATTAAAAACATTATATATCTATACATAGTTACATTCATATTTCATCTTTCTGCCAGAACATTATGAGTATTTTTTGCCCTTAAAGTCTTAGATTTTTTTAAACTTTGCATTACTCCACTCATAGCTTGCTCTTTCGACCACAAAAGGGTAACGCGGTCCCGTGCCACTGCGTCCCGTGTGCTCGAGACAAATCGGCTCTAATCTGGGCTTTACTGTACTGCCTCATGTGAGCGGCCGTTTGGCCCACTGGGTCACTGGGTCAGACTCCTGTAAACATGTTTAGGGTTTCTTGTGGTTCCTCCTTGTGCTGTGTGGAGTACAGTAGGCCGCAGACAGATGGAAAATAGCCTAGACTAATCTGGGGAGGTTAATCCACTTAATAATAACCACCGCCGCAGAGGGGAGCTGTCGTTTGTCTGTACCATATAAGTAAACGCCTAATGTGCACTGTTTAGTTAAAGCAGTGTTTAGTACTTTAAAGCAGTGTTTAGTACATTAAAGCACTGTTTGGTACATTAAAGCACTATTTAGTACATTAAAGCAGTGTTTAGTACATTAAAGCACTGTTTAGTACATGAATGTACATTCAAGCAGTGTTTAGTACATTAAAGCACTGTTTGGTACATTAAAGCACTATTTAGTACATTAAAGCAGTGTTTAGTACATTAAAGCACTGTTTGGTACATTAAAGCACTATTTAGTACATTAAAGCACTGTTTAGTACATTAAAGCACTATTAAAGCACTGTTTCGTACATTAAGCACTATTTAATACTTTAAAGCAGTGTTTAAAACATTTAAGCAGTGTTTAGTACATTAAAGCAGTGTTTGGTACATTAAAGCACTATTTAATACTTTAAAGCACTGTTTAGTACATTAAAGCACTCTATAGTACATTAAAGTACTGTTTGGTACATTAAAGCACTGTTTGGTACATTAAAGCTCTATTTAGTACATTAAAGCACAGTTTAGTATACTGTTTAGTACATTAAAGCACTGTTTCGTACATTAATGCACTCTATAGTACATTAAAGCACTGTTTCGTACATTAATGCACTCTATAGTACATTAAAGCACTCTATAGTACATTAATGCACTATAGTACATTAAAGTACTGTTTGGTACATTAATGTACTGTTTCGTACCTTAAAGCACTAATTAGTTCATTAAAGCACTTTTTAGTACTTTAAAGCACTTTTTAGTACTTTAAAGCACTTTTTAGTACATTAAAGCACAGTTTAGTATACTGTTTAGTACATTAAAGCACTGTTTCGTACATTAATGCACTATTTAGTACATTAAAGCACTGTTTTGTACTTTAAAGCACTATTTAGTACGTTAAAGCAATAGTGGTTTAATAAAATCTGGGATATAATGGTGATTATCGAAGCCAGAGTATAATATCAAGTAAAATACAGCAAGTAATCCTTAATTGAAAGTGTTTTTATTTGAACGTACATGTCTCAATAACAATATTATAGTTCAATATGTCCTTTTTTTCTTCATTACTTCAGTGATTGTGAATAATTGTGATGATTCTTCTCACAATAATTATGCTATAAGTTTGCATCATAACAACCAAACTTCAAGACGATATAATTTCTATTGAAGTAAAAGGTAGTCACAAAGATTCAGACAGAGTATAGTAGGGCAAGTTCATTAAACTAAATAGAAGTAGTAGATTTTTTGCTCATATTGCTGCCAGCATGATGAAAGTACTTTTGAACAGTAAGTAAGTAATTAAGTAAGTAGTGCAGTGGTTAGCGCTCTCCCTTCACAGCAAGAAGGTCCTGGTATCGATTCCCACGTGGTGCCGTGTCTGTGTAGGTTTTCTCTGCGTATTCCACTCCACTTCCACTCCAAAAAATGTACAGTAGTACTGTTGTATGAATTATAGTGAGTTGTGAGAGTGAATGCGGGACAACAAACGGAAATTAGCCCATGGCTACAATCCGGCGTGTTCACAGTATGTATTTCATGTATGTTCATTAACATACACTGTCCCGACCAAATAGATAAACAAACAATCTTAATCGTTTGGTTAAAGGCTCTTTGTTGTTGTTGTTACCACCTCAATGTCGTGGGTTCGATTCCCAGCCTTGACCATAAACTTTACTAGTTCTAATTTCATGCTACAACTGACCTGCCAAATAAATGTAATAACAATAATACATTTATTATTTTTTATGATAATAATTATTGCTAGTGTTGCTCAGTGATTATAATTGTTTTTATTAGTTAACTATAGTACTTCTATTGAACATTGAGATTATTATCAACCGAATAAAGGTTGAAATATGGTGACAGATGTATGAATTTATGAAAATTAGCAATTGTTTATCATCTTTTTATTTTTTGATGTAATAATTGTGCTGCCTTTGCTCACATGTTTTAGAGTCTGTTTTGTCCAGATTACGATTATCAAAATACTTGGAGACGTGCAGGTGGAGCAGGAAAAGTTACATAGTGCACCTTTTAAATAAATCGTATAGTCTCTACATGATAATCTTTCCAGTTTCTCTTCCTTCATTTGTACCTCACCTATAAGAGATGAGTGTGACTGGTCCATAAAACTGTCTGCGCCTTCCTCTTTAGACAGAAACAAAAGCCATGCCAGCAGACAACTTCCTGCAACACGAGGAGACGGGATCTGGTCATGTGAGCTCAGCGCGGTTTAGCATTGCATAACGCTGAGCTGATTCATCACATGTAGACGCCCATAGTTATTCCTGGTGCCCTACTTTCAATTCAGTGCAACTTTCTCTGGCCTATATTTTGTGCTTTGTGCCATTGAGTGCGTCCAGAGTATTATGAGGCTCTTATGTGGTTCTGAGGTAACGGAAGGGAAGTTGGAAGAGATCCTATTTCAACCTTTCACTGCAAAAGGTTAATACGAAAATGCGCAGAATGTCAAACCTTATTTGGGTGGTTTCCTTTCTTTAAAACAAAATTATCTGCCAGTGAGGAAACAAAATTGCACTTGTAATATATAAGTGCGTCATTCAGTGCTGTTTCAATATTATTACCTGGAAAAAACGCTGTAATCTTCTTACCGATACCATGAAATAAAGTAGAACCAGAATCAGATTATGTTTTGTTGCCGTTGTCCGTGTTCAAAAATCCCAGACTGTGGATTTGCTTTGGAATTGTGATGCTACATATAACTGTGAATAATGAATAAAACCATGAATGAAACAAAGAATGACCTGTGTGTCCCGTTTCCTTAAGTAATCCACAAGCTATTATCGTTATTACTAAATTATGTTTAGTTAAGGTGCTATTTCCAGCCTATTACCTGTTACTCTTTTTTTCAAATTAAATGTGCGCTATCGTGTTGGAGGGTCCGTCACCTGCTTGACCCATGAGCATTTTATTGCTTTGAGGAATCGCTCCCGCACAGTATTGAAACAGAGACTTAATTTACTCCAATTACTTTACTACACTGTTATTCCACAAATGTTCAAATTGGCTGGTGTTGTTTCTATTGAGAGCAAATAGACTTTGCGGTTAAAAAAGTAACTTGTGAAATTGATACCAGTCAAGATATACAGTAATTTTAAGTGAGTTTTATTTTTTGCTTCTTTTGCTTACATTAGAAAGTGAACAACATGTCTAAGGCCTCCCTAGGGCCCTCCACCTAAACTTAGACTGTGCTCTTGTCAAATCCAGGTTGGCTTTCTGAACTGAAGTCATTTTACTGTTTGCCGTGGTGTCGTTTCCACATGTGCAAAGTCTGCCTCGCAGTTGGTGCATGTTGTATGTTGACCTACTTTTTGGGGAGGGTTGAGGCAGTGGCGTTGAATGGGTCACGGCAGGCAACATAACTCTGAGCTGAAGCGCAGCCAAGCAGCATGTTTAACCGTTGGGCTTTTTCCCCTCCTGTCTGCCGCGCCTCCTGGAAACTTGTAACAAATCTTGCACCCATTAACAGTGACCGAGATGTAACTTTGTGCGATGTTTGTAGTTTGGCAACATTGAAAAAGAATGTGAAAAGAAAGTATTTTACATCATTACTCTTTTTGTAGACTTAACAAATAAAGTTATGAGACGTATCCATGAAGTGTATAAATACTACATGACTCATGGACTGACGAAAGCTTCACCAGATATGTTACAATCCTTAAGTCTTGCCAGATTACCTTTTTTACCTAAACTAAGCCTGTACTATATCAGGAACAAGAACTAGAACAGGACCAAACCAGGTCCACATCAATGGGTTCAATTTAGGAGCAAATAACAGCAAGGTTGCCTTCACATTTCGCCCCGGTGTGGGTTTGATCTGGTTTAGTCCTGATGTAGACTTGGTTTGGTCCTGTTCTAGTCCTCGACATAGCTTTAGGGTGTGTTCACGCTTGCACACACAATTGGGATTAAACTAGGACTAAACTTCAACTACGCCAGGACTAAACCAGCTCAAGACCAAACCACGTCTACGTCAAGGCTAAACTGGACTCAAACCAGGACCAAACCAAGCCTAGTGTAATCATGCCCCAGTTTAAAACCATTAGGTACAGACTTTCTTGACAGGTGTTTCCCAGACAACACTTTGCACTTTGTATTCAGGTTTCAACGCTTGCTAAAACGTGCCAAAACAATTAAGTCATCGTGATTAGCGACTGTCTTCACTGAGTGGATTTTTGGCGGGAAATTAATGCTCCAATAAATTTGATCCAGATTTGAAATAGGTCACGATTGAACCAATAAACTTTCGTTACAACTTAGATAAGATTATCACAATTCCTGTCTATAGTCCACATTACAGTAACGGCATTTTCTGTGGTGTTGCCGAGCAGCATAATTTGCATGGTTCAAAATCTTTATCTGATTCAACCTGCAGCCGCACTGCATGTTTTAGTGCTGACTTCATTGTGACTAAGCTTTTAGTTTCTTCAACTTTAATCGGGAAATGTTTTACACAAGTATTACAGCGTCATGAGTGTGTGGAAAGCAGGCCGTTTGAGCAAACACAAAGGTTAATGTTTAACTTTGGCTCGTTGCTATTGCATCAGCTGGTTCAATAGGGCCACTCCTTTCTTTTTATGCAAACAATAAATCGTTAAAGCTGTGTGGTTTTAGTATTGTGTGTCTGTTATATAAGTTTAAAGATGAATTTATTCTGATGACTTTAGCTGAAGGATGTGCGAGCGTGACGGTCGACGCAAAGCAGATCTTAAGTTAAAGGTGTATTATGTAACTTTTCTCACACGGAATGCTGTGTTTAAGTAAGCAATAAACAACGAGCCTGAGCACAGGTCTGTTCTCTGCAGGAATTTGTTGTATGGTGTTGTGTGTCTTTTGTTAGTTCTTACAGTTCTTTCAGTTGTTCTCTATGTACCCGTTGTGTCCGAAATATGAAGTTTTGAAAACATAAAATAAAATATTCTGGTGTGGCGTCTGAGCCCTGCTTGTTTCTATGGAGACGTTCCACAGTTTGACATTAAACATATCTGTCGTGCATTTATTTCGTCACCTCTCCATAGGTCTGACTTGGTGGCATTGCCTTCTTGCCTCCATGGAGATAGATAAGTCACCTGGAAAGTTACATGATGGATCTTTTAAATGTGTGTTTGAAAGATGAGTATTTTTTATTTTTTTTTAAATAAAAAGGCACTGATTTGGCCTTTTTAGTGTGGCTTGGGAGTGATACAAATATCCGTCTGTAACCCCCTTTTTAATTACATTTTTTACGACATTTTATATTTAATTAAAAAGAGGGTTAATTAAAAATAATAAATCACTTGCCAGAAATAGGCACAACTTGAGTTTCAATTATACTGTATTCAACAAATGTCAAAAATAAATAAAACATGTGGAATTTACTTACAAAAAATAACAACATTGTGCACATTATGCCAAGCTTTCATGTGCCACCATTCATTTTTTGCAGCCAAGTCATTTTAAACTTGCGTAATAAATAATCTGTGTCAATTCAGCATGATTTATTTAATCAGTTCAACGACAAGTGTACAATGCATTGGTAAATCCTTAACTTCCTGAACCTTTCTCGTCATCTTTATGGGGTCACCGCTGCTGCATTACATAATCTAATCCTATAATGTAACTCTTTCTCCCTCAGATTTCTGCGCTTGACCGTGTCAGTGTTTGACATCTGGACGCCATGACGGTTCCTGTGACTGTGTCCAAACCCCTTCTCCTCCTCCTCTTCCTCCGGCCCCAGTGACTCAGAAGTAGGTTGCTCTCGCTCGGGTAAATAGTTGCTCAGTTCTTACCCCACGGCTGGCTCTCCCTGTGCTGCTGTGCTGACCTACATGCTGCAGCATCCAGCGTTACGTAACCGAGACTCATCACCGCAGGCAGCTCAGGACCAACGCCTCTTCCTTTCATCTCTCTCTCTGTCTGTACATCTATTTTTTCTGCTCTTCCTCCTTTTCTCTTCCCTTTATCATTACTTTCCCTTTTCTCTCCTTCTCTTTCTTTCTCTCTCCTTTCTCCCTCTTTTCTCTCCTCTTTTGTCCCTTTTTGTTCTCTTTCCCTTGCTCTCTCTCTCGCTCCCTGTCTCTCTTTCTCTTGCCCCTCTCTCCACCTCCCCTTCATCTCCTTTTACCCCTCTGCTTACAATCTTCTCTCGTTCACCCTCTTTCATTTGTCTTTATCGTCCTCTTTCTCTCCCTTGTTTTCGCTCCCCTCTCTTGTTCTTCTCTAAATCCCTCTTCCCCTTTTTCTCCCTCTCTCCTAGTTGTCTCTCTTTCTCCCTTCTTTTTCTCTTTCTTGCATTCCTTCCTCTCTCTCTCTCAAACATGCACACTCCCACTATTGTGTTACACCTTTTCTCTCTTCTACTTCTGTATCTTTCAATTCACTCTTTCTCTCTACTTCCTCCTTCTCCCCCTCCGTTTCCCCCCTTTCTCTTTATCCGTCCCTCCCCTTTCTTTATCTCTCTATTTCCTTATTCACTCCTTCTCACTCCTCTCTCCCCCACTCCCATTTACTCGCATTCACTCTCATTCACTCCCTTCATTTGCATTAATTCCTATTCACTCCCATTTACTCGCATTCACTCATTCACTCATATTCTCTTTCATTCACTCTCATTCACTCACATTCACTCATTCACTCCCATTTACTCGCATTCACTCTCATTCACTCCCTTCATTTGCATTAATTCCTATTCACTCCCATTTACTCGCATTCACTCTCATTCACTCATATTCTCTTTCATTCACTCTCATTCACTCACATTCACTCATTCACTCCCATTTACTCCCATTCACTCTCATTCACTCCCTTCATTTGCATTAATTCCTATTCACTCCCATTTACTCGCATTCACTCTCATTCACTCATATTCTCTTTCATTCACTCTCATTCACTCACATTCACTCATTCACTCCCATTCACTCGCATTCACTCCCATTCCCTCCAATTCATTCGCATTCATTCCTATTCACTCTCATTCACTTGGATTCGCTCTCATTCACTCGCATTCAGTCTCATTTACTCTCATTCATTCGCATTCATTCCTATTCACTCGGATTCACTCGGATTCACTCGGATTCACTCTCATTCACTCACATTCACTCGCATTCACTCACATTCACTCCCTTCATTTGCATTAATTCCTATTCACTCTCATTCACTCATATTCCCTCTCATTCACTAGCATTCACACCCATTCTCTCTCATTCACTCATATTCCCTTTCATTCACTCGCATTCACTCTCATTCACTCGTATTCCCTCTCATTCACTCACATTCACTCACATTCACTCATTCACTCCCATTCACTCACATTCAGTCTCATTCACTCTCATTCATTTGCATTCATTCCTATTCACTCGGATTCACTCTCATTCACACTCACATTCACTCGCATTCACTCTCATTCACTCTCATTCACTCCCATTCACTTATGCACTCGCATTCACTCTCATTCACTATTCACTCTCATTCACTCCCATTCATTCTCATTCACTCACTCTCATTCATTCACTCGCATTCACTCTCACTCACTCCCATTCACTCACTCACTCACTCTCATTCTCTTGCATTCACTCCCATTCACTCACTCACTCTCATTCACTCACATTCACTCTCATTCACTCTCATTGACTCACATTCACTCTCATTTACTAGCATTCATGCCTCGTTTCTTTTCTAAATCAACACAACGCTGCCAAAGTGTGAAAGTTGGGCCATTACTCGTTCATCATATTTTGTAGTATAAAATATTGTTAGTTTTCCATGCCTTTTGTGACATTGTATTTTTTGTTCAGATCGAGAACTAACATGTATTCAATTACTTTTACTTCTTCCTTATCTATTTCAACATGCAGAAGCAGATTTCAGTCACGTCACTTATTATTTTTAGCTGATAACATCCTTTATTTTAAGATACAGATAAGATATTCAATTATTATTTCATCATTATTAATGCAGGAAATGGCCATCTTGTCTCATGATAAGTAATGTATTATTTGGACTAATGCCCCATGAACATTTCAAGTTATGAGATCAATTTGACCTAGTTTGAAACAGACAGCTGAAAATGTGTCACTCCTCTCCCGGAGTAATTAGATCTGGTCTTAATGTTTACAAATGACCTGAATACTGAAGACCAGTGATTTTGTGCTAGTACAGACATAAGACACTTGAATGCTGTTACTTTTATTATTGTTTTTGTAGAATTAATCTGATGTTATATCAAAACATTTACTCACTATTTAGTTTTCACGTTTACTTGAGTGTAGTAGGGCTGGACAATTTTCAAATTTCTTCCTCCAAAGTTTGAACTCTGCTCCAAACCACATGCTTTTACTGAGGATTGGCTTTGGACCTTAGTTAAAAAGACAAAATCTGATTTAAAATGCAATTATTTATTGCATGGCCATAATTGACTGAAGTAACTTTTACTTGAGTAAAATGTTAATATACTCTGCCTCTGAGAATAGAAATAAACTAGGAATAAACCTGAAGCCTGTGTATGGACTAAATTAGAATGAATGATTCATAGATCTATACCTGGACCTAAACAGGACTAAAACAAGGCCGAGAGTTCTACAACAGGTCTAAACCCAAATTGATCAATAAAGTTAAAAAAAAAAAAAAAAAAAAAAAAAAAAGATCATAACTGTGACAAAACAAGGACTACAACAGTAACTAGGACTAAACCAAGACCAAATCAAAAGTATATTCGGGCATTAAAGAACATCCACGATACATACTCTAACTACTATAAAGTTAGTTATGTGTTTTTTGTGTGTACATTCTTGAATACGTGTAACACCAATCCAACGGCATGCACTACTAACCCAGTCCCTGAGGCGCACAAATGAGTCAAGTTTTTTTTTCTTGCAGTAAAGGCATGTGATGTAACCCGCGCCGCTCACTCAATAACAACCCCTCTTTCTCTCCATCCTCCCATTTCTCCCTCCTCTGTGACCTACTTTTTACTCTCCTGTCCTGTTCTCGCAAGCCTTCGCACAATACAAAGCAGCTTTTACTACTCAAAGATGGGCTGGGCCGGACTGGGGGGGGGGCTGCAGAGGGGTGAACGAGGAAGAGAGGGGCAGAGAAAGAGAGAAATGTATAGAGTGGAGGGGGCAATGCGCCATACAATGCAATGCGGTTTTCGCAAGAATGTCACCTTGTTACAGCCAGTATTTGAAGGGCAGCCCTTGCATTGATTCCAGTACTATTCCCCATATACAGTAACATACACAGTAGGTTGAATGTTGCTTAGTCTGTGCGTCTTTCCTCTATTAACTGTATTATGTATTATTCTGCTGTTTTAGCTGCGCGTGTAATGATATGCTGCGTGTCTAATATGTGTCTAAATGTGGGCGCTCGTCTGAAATTGCGACACTTCTGTACGAGATAGTCCACTTGCCCCCCCTTTAATACTTATGTAAGCCTCACCAGTGGCACTGCTCTGCCCGATCAAACTGCCCGTTGTTGTTCCCATCAGCCATTGCTCCATTAAGAGGCTGCTTCTTCTCTCACAGCAGCGCACTTGTGTAACCGGTTATGCCATGTTTTTCATGTGTTATTCATTTAGTCACATTTTAAATTAGACTGAGAATGCTTAGTCGTCTTTTTGCAATAGTTTTAATTTGCACTCAGCAGAATTTAATTATATAGTAAACAACCACTAAACTATGTTGACACTTGCAAGCTGCCAGAGTCTGATGCTTTTTCTGTTTGATGATCTGTTGACCTGCCATTGAAAGCTCTATTATGTAACATTGTAACTTTGAAACAAATTCATGTGGAGTTATCCAGTTTAATACTCTCCGTGCTACGTATACTACACTTGTGGTTGATGCTTATATATACATTATATATTATTTCAGAAGCTAATGTATGTGGCATTTAGATCAGTTTTTATAACATTAAGGTGAAAAACATTCCTTTTACTGTGCTTGGGTTTAATAAGTCAATGTTCAGGTCCAGTCACTTTTGTTGCAACAGTCTCACTTTCTGTTGACCATTTCATTATCATTTTTTGCCCCAAATGTGTTCACTGCATAACACAGTGTAAATGAGCCATCCTTAGATTCATAATTATCAAAATATTAATGTCTAACTAAAGACTGTAGAAGAAGTTCGTGCATTGGACTACTTCCCAGTGGAGTATTAGTGATTTATAACCTCTAACTATATTATTATCACTATTACAATGTAACTAGTATAAGATGTCCATGTATATATGAAAAATATGTTTATACAATGCTATACAAATTGTATTGTTTTGTAATGTGTTGGTCATAAAGTCTTATGCAATGCATTCTATCTAGAGTCTAGATAGAATGCATTGCATTGTGAATGAATGAATATATAGAACAGACTCAGAAGTAAATTCAACAACTTTTTTTTTATTTTTCCCATTTTGAGTAGTTCACAATACAAAATGAGTTTTTGTAACCATTTGCATATCCACGTGAAGTATCGCATTACATAATAACTTCTGGACACGGCTTACTTATTCAGTTTTTTCCGTTTTTGTTTTGTCTTTCGTCAAACAGCGTAGGTTATACAGTAACACAGTACAAATGGTAACTGGGGCAAAGGGTAAATACACGGCACAAGGAAGAGCATCGATCAAAATGACACATGATGATGACAAACACACAGTAATAACAAAAATAATCACTTATAATAGAAAATAACAATATTAATAAAATAATATTAAAATAATGACAGTAGTATACAAGAGATAGACAACTTTACATTTATACATGTGGCCAGAGGCAGGCACCAGGAAGTGTACAGACTGATACTGCAGCTACAGGAGCTAGACTCAGTGCATGAGGGGCGTTTGAGATCACTGTGGGACAAGGGACAAACAATAACAGGCACCGCATGAAGAGAGAGCAGCTTTGCTGGTAGTGATTAAGGAGCATTTCATTTATTCGACAGACAAACTTTGTGTCTGATTTATGGAGCTAAACAAGGCTTACCTTGTGCTTGTCAGGTCTAGCCAACATCTGTCATCTGCATAGCCTTGACTGATATGAAAAACTGGCCTTGACTTTAAAAGCTCTGGTCATCTCATCACCTAGAACTTTTGGAAAATACCTCATACACTGTTTTTCGAAGTTGTGGCTCTTCTTTCAGTTTTAGTAAAAAGAAAATCTTTGTGGCATTTTAGACAAAGGGCTGTACAAGGTGTATCAATAAGAACAAGCGAATCACTTTATGTCTACGACTGCATTACACAATTTTGTTTTTGTTGTTTTTTGACAAATTTTTTTCTTAAAATATATAATCATATTCAAATTCATATGTCACATTATAATACAATCTAAGTGCTTCAGAAGTGAAGGGACTTGTGTGCAGATGAGAGAGAGAGGGAACAATGTAACTTGTAAAAGTGTGTTACTAAACGGATGTGTTTCTTTGGTTGAAGGAATGTTCCTATAATGCCACAGTAGAAGTGCTGGCTAGAGCCTCAAAGGCAGTTAATAGTGAATAATCTGTACATGTCCGACTCAAGAGAAGATTTTCTGATCTTAGTTTTGGGAGGTAGGAAAGACAGGAAAGAAGTGACACAGTGAAGACTGAAGGGGAAATCCCAGGTTTAAGTGTTTTTGTGAAAGGGCTGTGATGAGGGACGTCCTACACCTGTGTCAGTGCTGCAGTGCCCCATTCAACCCTTTGACAAAATATGACTTTATCACATTGCGTACACCACAGAACACTCCTTCTCCTCCTTCTCCTTCTCTGTGTTTGAACAGTCCGTTATCAAATACAAATATGTCCCAGTTGTCTTCAATCTCGTTTCTTACTGCGTCCGCCCCGAGCACACCCCCGAGCCTTTTTTCCATCCCTCTTTCTTGGCCTCCGGACACTCGTTCTCCTGAGGTTGGACTTCTTCGGGGAACTCAGTCTGGTTGTCCTCTTTGCTGTCTCCCAGTGCGTGGCTCGGAGGGTTCCCAGGCAGGGCCAGGTATGGGTGCTGGGGCAGAGTGGGTGAGGGGGACAGGGAAACAGGGGTATGTTCCTGCACCACCCCTCCATTAGACAGAGCTCTGTATTTAAGGCGCAGTTTGTGAGGCAGAGCTGTGGCTTTGACCTCAGCCGGGCTCTCTGCATGTGAGCTGATGACTGTGGACTTCTGGTGGTAGTTACTGATGTCTGAGGAGGAGGAAGAGGGGGACTCGTCATCTGTGGATCCCTCTTTGTCAGAGCTTCGTGGGTCGCCGTCGCTAGACGACGTGTCTTTGCCCAAGGAGTTCTCCTGGAAGAACCCGTCTGTCCTGGGACCTCCCTCGTACGTGAGCACTGGAGGCTCTTCGTCAAGAGAGGTGAGGTAGGCGTTGTGCTGTGGGTAGGAGGACTGTCCCTCCTCAGTGTTGTGGATGAGGTCAGGAGCGAAGGGGTTTGGTTGAACAATGTCCTCTGGGGCCTGGTAACTGTAATGGTGCTTCTCGCGCTGCAGTTGACTGCTGTAGTGCTGCAGCTCCTCTGGATCTTCGTGCCCGTCGCTGTATTCATACTGAGGAGAGTCCATGGTTTTGGTCCTCTCCAGTTTCTCTGCGACTTCTGTGATTGTCATGGAGCAGTCACTGTATTTGGAGCTGTGTGACTGTCTGCCCTGCTCCTCGAGGCCGGTCCATGGGGTAACAGCCGCTGCTGGAGCGGTACAGGATCACACTCCTTTGGGCCGGGGGTGCAGGGGGGGCCGGGCTGGACCTTTCCATGTGGCACTGGTGGTACTCAGAGTCTTCAGCCAGGACAGGGCTCTGGTGAGAGGAAACAATGGTGTTGTAGGCACCATTAGAGATACCATTTGGGAGGTTCTCCAGACGAGCCAGGTCCATGGAGGGCTCCTTCTTGATGCTGTAGCCCATGGGCTCTGGGCTGTCGCGGGACGATCCATCAGACATGTCAGATACAGAGCCTCGCGGGGAGTATTTTTGAAAGGAACTGTGACAATCCCCGCGGATGGACTGCTCCGTTTCTGAGGAGTCCGAGTTCATCATGACCTGGGACGCGCTAGAGTAGCCGCTGCTGGAGAGGTAGGCGTTACTGTTGGGGGTCCCAGTGGAGCTATTCCCATTGCTACTGACTGCTGCTGCACTGTTGGAGATCTGCTGACTTTTCTCCATGTAAGATGCAGCGCTGATGAGGCCAAAGCGTAGTTTGAGTTGCAGCAGCTCCGTCTTCAGCCGCACGTTCTCCTCATTCAGAGCCATCACTCTGTTCTCCAGCACCATGTCGTTCATGCGGCGCTTCTCCCTCGAGCGCTTGGCCGCCTCATTGTTCTTTCTGCGCTTTTCCCAGTACGAAGCATCTTTCTTTTCATCTGAGATGAACTCTCTTTTGCGGCGCGAGGTCATGTTGAGCTTGTTGGAACCTTTAGACGGGCGTCGTCCTGAAGAGTCTGGGCTTGGAGAGGGCATATTGTCACTGTAGGAGTATGAATCCACTTCCATGGCATTCTTGTTGCTGGTGGCAGAGAGGTGCAGACTGAGAGACTTTCCATGTTCTTGTGGCCAGTGCCAGAGAGCAACTCTGGGGGGCAAAGGGGGAGGGGTAAAAGGAAAACTATATGTGATGACTTCTTTTGACTTTGAGTTTAACCTATGTCGCAGGATCAGCAAAAACTTCTTGATGAGGTATTTGTGCTCCACGGAAGGAGAGCCTCATTGATTTCTGTTGTAATTTTCTTACACTCAAGTGTCCAAATTAGCTAAGAAGATTAAAAAGAGGTGGAACTCCAGAATAACCTTGTACATTGACGTAGTTTTGGGCTGAACTCAATGAAAAAAGGGGCTAGAGTGTTATTTTAGCGACGTTTTTTGTGGCTGATGGTCCAGAGGAGTCCGCTGCGTGTTGAGGTGAGTTTGAGTTTATCAGCTCTTCTCCCAATCTTCAGCAGGTGCGGGCTCTGGTCGTGCGAATGCCTCTTTCTGCACAAAGGATGTAGGTCAGTCTGTCTTCTTCAGCTCTCTCAGAGGATTTCACTGCCACTGTGTGCTGACCACTAACTGTGTTATGGAGACAAAGAGGGATGGGAGAGAGAGGAACACACGGTTAGATTCAGTGTAAGACACAGTACAGTTCATTGTGGCATTTATTCAGATTTCATTTAGGTCAAATAACAAAGAGACATTCTAATATTGATTTAGGTGAAGTGTGTCTAAAATCAATGTCTATCCAAACAGCACACACAAATCTATGACATAACCTGCTTGTTGCGTTTTGCTTTTCTTGTCTTTTGTAACTTGTATTGAATATTGGAAAATAGTTTAAAGGAAATTAATTCATAGATACAAGGGTTCTTACTGGAGCAAAACATTGTTACCTATACAAGAAACACTTTTGTTTAAAAAAAGAAGAAGAAAAAAATCATATTTGAGCCCTTTTCTCTTTAGTTTTGATGTGTTTTTATTTCCTACTGAGGTCAAGTCTAAGAATTTAAATTGTTTAAAAAATCTATCTGAATCTAATTAATATTTATCACAGGGCTATGTGTCACATGCTGTATTGACTTCTACTCTGTAACGGCTTTAGAGGATTTGTTATGTCAGGCTGTCTGTGGCAGAATTGGGGCGTCTCAGTTTCTCTCAAGCTGCTGAAACATCACAACATATCACAGTTCGCGCACAGTTTGCCGTCTTGCCCAAACAATACTCAAGTGAGAAAGTCGGATGTTAACACTAGTATTATGTAACAACTCTGACCATTCTCTTGTTTTAGACGTGTTTTCCTGTTGTTTACCCCCTCAGCTGCATAACATGGTTGACATATGCATTAGTTATTAACACATTGTTAGCCAAAGATGCCCTAAAGTCCTGAAGAATCTATTTTACAACACGCACAGCCACAGGTTTAATCTAGGTCACCAAGCAAATAATGACTTAAAACTTGGCACATTTATTCTCTTCCTGTTTTGGTTATTTTGCCATGCAAAGTAGTTTAAATGCAAATTAAAACGATCAACAAAAGTATATGCATTAGTTTGATACTATCACGCGAGTTGAGGTGGATCTATGAGGAAAATGTAAACTTTGTTTGTGTCTAGGCCAAATGAGGGCTAACTAAAAGGTTAGTGGGACAGTGAATATGTGCGTTTGGATTGACTGGTCAAACTGGTATCTATCGCATGCATGTATCGATTGAACAATAGTATATTATATTATTTTATTTTCATTTCAAAGGCTTCAAAGCTTGTAAACCTTCATCAATGCTATGTTAAGTTCAAAAAGTTGCAAGAGTTTTTAACAATAGCCCACTAGAAAGTATAAAACCTTGAACAAAAGAGGAAAACTGTATTCACGATTCCTATTACTTTTACATCGCTTTAATGTCTAAAGGTAACATGACCTAAAATTCCCCTACAATGCCCCAAACAAAGGGGCGCATACGTCTGCACTGTCCCACTGACCTAGAAACGACGCTCAGCAGTAAACACTCCCTCTGCCTTTGACGGAGCGCCATAAAATAGGTCAGTGGGACTGCAGGGGAGGGAGGGCCGCGGAGGGAGAGAGAGAGTACCAGAGTGCACGCTAAAAATAGAGCGAGGGAACGGGGTTGAGGCAGGAGGAAGCAGAGCGGACCAGTGACGGCAGGAATTTGTTTTAGGGACTGTGAGAGGAATTTTACGGACAGTCGGCAGAGCAACGGGGGCATGAAAACTAACACACCAGCTGTAAGGGGAACAGCATGGTGATTTGGTTACAACATTAATTCCTATGTGCTCCAGAAACCCCAGCTTTGCCGTGCATAACAATGTGCCTGAAATGGAGAGAGAAGGAGAGAGATAGGGTGAGGGCATTGACGTCAGAGCACACACCCATATCTGCAGCCAAACTCCACATAACAGCCCCGGCCTCTGTGGACAGCGCAGGGAGGGGCCGCCGCCGCTGCTCGTAACGTACGTGCTCTGAATCCCTTGTACCGGAGCGCGGCTTGTGTAACAAATGCGTATTACAAGCTACAGGTTAGTGGATGCAATCCGCTCTTTTAGAACACTCAGAGCACTGAATAAAACATAGTGCTATAAATCCATTATGTGCAATAAAGGGTTGCAAAATTCTTAATGTTAAAAAATTATATAAAGGTGATATAATGTTGAAATTCACCCCCCCAAATTTTTTTTTAAGCCTTTTTAAAACAAATGTATTCACTCTTTGTGTTTTGATATTGACAAAGTTCTGATATCTTAATACCTAGATTTCATTTAATTAGACTTTGATGTCCAAGTATTAGCACATATTGTCTCATTATCACTGTCAAGCTGTCATAACTTTAAAGTTTTTTCCTCATTTTGTCCAGCCACGACCATTAAGAGCTGGATTTAGGGCGCGGTACTTCTTTGGACTTAAGTTGAGCTGTTCCCAAACACTTGCCGCCAGTGTTTGTGGAGGAATGTTTGCCCTTTGCCCCCTGTGCAGCGAGTGTGAGTGTAACGCATGGCATCTTCTCTTTCCTTCCTCCCCTCCAACATCTTTTTAAGTGATTCAACACCACACATGTGGAGGGGCCCCCGGTAGGTTAGGAGACTCCATTTTCCCCCCACGGCTTAATGTCAAAACACAAATAGGCTTCCAGACATACCAGGTCAGCCTAAAAAACTGCGTGCGCCAGTTCACGGCTCACATGCTTAAACTAGATGAATAGTAGTGAATGACTTGTCTGTTGTATGCCATGGCAAACAAAAATGTGTTGTTGTTTGTCCTTGTTTCGTTTCGCCATAGAAAATATGTTGTGACCGACTGTACAGTTTTATGGAATTTGGTTTATTTTTTAACCTGGATTTGACATCAGGAGTCCATTTCTAGTGAACATTTATCCAACAAAAGACAAACACAGGCTTGATTTCCACTTAGGGCAAATAGACAAGGTTAGCAAAACTTCCTCTACGCTATACAGTGTCCTGAACTTTAGAAATATTAGTAGTACTAGAAGAAGTAGCAGTAGAACTTAAAGTCTAAATATGTGGCTGTTGTTGCATAGACAATGTTGAATCAGTCTGATGTGATCTCACCCACATACATGTCTGACCTATATTTGAGTGCTGGCTGGGACGGTGCAGTGAGGAGCTCGCTATAATGGGACCAGTTGCTTGCGGCGGAACAAGTTTTTTTCCTTCCAAACTTTAGTCTACCTTGGCAGACTGGGGTTTCCAACTATTGCATCACATCCTGGACATGTAATTACACATTATACAATCATTTTACAGGGGAACTGTTTGAAAAATAAAACGGTTGAGTTGCTATCAGTCAACTTCTGCTTCGATTACTTAGAAAAAAAATATTGTGGGAGGATAGAGCAAGTTAAAAATAGCTCAAATTTTAAGGGTTTGGAAAGCAGAGTGAATTATTAATCGCTTTAGAAATAGATACAATGCTGGATGGACAGTTTGAGGATGGTGTGTGAACGGGAATCAATTACTAAGTGTCCCAAGAGAGGGCTGCTGTTTATGGCTTCTCCCTGCTGCGTGCTGGTTATGTCATAGCCTCAGACTGGCTCAAAGCGAGACACACACACACACACACACGGCTCTTTAGTTAACCACGGCCCCATAGACTCATCCAGTGAGTCACTCTGCATGGAAACTAGGCATTTTCTTACTCATTTTAGGCTTATGTATATGTAAAAAGGACACGTAATTGCTAAATATTAGGACATATTTTGAAATAACCATTTCTGAGATCTGATCTGATCTAACAAGATGCATTCTACACAATAAGATTCATGTATTTACTATTGTTAAATGAATATGTGTTAAGATTGCAAAAGGCTAATTTAAGAACACATTATATGAAGATGAACATATTGGGGAAAATATATGCAATGAATGAATAAACAAATACATAAATATAATTAGACTCTAAAGTTATACAGCTGTAAGAGTGTGTCTGAAAATAGCATCACTTAATTTTCTAATTCTATTTTTGGAAGAATTTTTTGTCCAAAGGGGAAAGATAATGTAAAAATTCCGTCACTAAAATAGCACATTGTACATATTGTATCAAGCCACATGTTGTGTCTATGCAATACACTACAAAAGAGCCAGACAGCAGCTGCCCCCATTCCCTGGAAAACACCACCATGAGGGACATTACCTCGCCTTGACATTGAATGCTTAATATGGGTTACGCATTACCACGTTTTACCGGCTTTAGTTGTGCGCCTTAGTTGGAACAAATTGTCCTCACACGCAGCTATGACAAAAGTACGACCTCGTTAGAACAAAGTGTTACGTTTAGTGTCACCTAAAATAGATATAAACGCCTCAAAGTCACGAATGCGCTGCGTATGTGCCGGCGCCATGTGAACAATACCCGGCCCGGAGCATCATGTCCTAACCACGATACGCACGCGTTTAGAGCCAACACACGGGCATACATTCACACAGTAATGAAATAAACTAACACAAACATGAGAATAAGACACAAAAGACACCGCCTTTTCAGTCAAAACATACCTTTGTATGTCCGGGAGGAGGAGAAACATCCACACGCTTCCACCACGACACAAAAGCAGTCTGGCTCCGCGCGTTTCCTCGTTTGTCTCTGCGCTCTGAGCAAAAAGGAGAAAAAAACACTTCTCCGCAAAAAGCGTGTCCAAAAGTTGTCTCGTCCGCTTGTCCGATGTTTTCGGGTGCGCTGTGGTTGAGTCCGTGATGAACAGGATGCTGGTTCAGGCTCAGCGTGCTGTGTGCGCCACCGGACACTTTGCTCCAGTTTGTACGGCTCCCTTTCGAGAAATATGTGTTAGTAGGTCAGTGGTTGCATAACAGCTCTTAGCTGCCGTGTCACGTTTTTGTCCTCTAGCTCTCTCCTCGCGCTGCTGGGGTGAAGTGTGTGTCTCTGTAACATGTTACGTGTTCTCATCCCACAGCCAGGGCAGTTTGAGGCAGTGGTTAAGTTTATAACCAGTATGAATGACTTTACGCAGGCGCGCGGTCCACGCTGGGGTCGCGCGAGTGGGCAGTCAATACAAACATGGAAGTTGGATGAATGTGATCACCATTGCACTCAGCATTGGGGTTATTATGTCCAAATCTTACATTTATTTACTTCTTAGCCTAAAAGTGCACATTCTTTAGTGGGCTTTACCCTTTTACAGCCACATTTACACAAGAGTGATGTTAATTAAACAGATATTACGTTTTTGTTCCATCATCGTGAAGAGTTTATACACAACCATTTAATTTATCCTACTTATGATTGTTTCAATTCTCTGGGTTTATAGTTAACACTGGCTCCACTTTTAAAACACTCAAGTGATTCATAATGTATCAGGCAAACACAAATTCATTCATTTATTTTCATTGGGTCAAGAAAGAAGTTCTGTCTTGAAATTCACCTAATTTTCCAAATCCGTTGGTTTTTCCCTCAAAGGCCAAATGCAGGGATGCTCCATGTGGCTTAAGACAAATTTAAATCTCTAAGATATTATTTTTTAAGTTCTACATAAGGCAAGCTTTAATTACACCAAGTTACAAAAATGACAAGGTTTTTATGGATACACTGGCTTTTCATCAACTACCCTTACATAGCCATAAGAGATTATAATTTTCATCAGGTCTGATGTTGATAAAGCCTTGTTTACATCATGCATATAATAGATCATTCCATCACTGCCTTTAGTGTGCAACATTACATCTTGGACAATTCAGACATTGACATTTCAATGTATATCAACATTTTTAAAATAAAGGGAAAGAGAAACAGGAACTTACAAAATTATGAACTTTATGGTGTATTTTGCCCCCAAATGTCTTTAACAACTGGATCAAAAAGGAAAGGACAAACTCTAAAGAACCACATCTATTGAGCATTCATTATGACTAAATCTGTTGTTTTCATCTTCTAATGCTTGGTGGAAAGGAGCTCCACCGCATTATGGTAATTGGTTTTGGAATAGCGCACTGATAGTGACACATCTACAGCAGGTGTTGCTTGGCTATTGAAAAAACATCTACACTTTTGCATGAACAGTCTTTTATACTCGATGACGTCAGATTACAATCACATTTAGTCATTAACTTGGCGACATGCATATGACGACATTATTCTTGTGACAGATTCAGGCATTTCCTTCAGTCTGCTACTCGTATGTTTAGGTCCCTTTGTTTTGGTGCCTTGTGTTTTGGTGGATAAAATGGAGGGTTTTTCTGTTACAGACCTTTTTTTTTTTTTTTTGTTCTTTTTTTTTTTTTTTACATATTTTACTCCCTGAGATCAACCGTTGGGTCCTGATCAATAGTTTTGCATGTAAGCACAGTCCATTAAAGGATGTTTTCAAAGCACACCGGATTTAACCCTTTGTCTGCTCTACTGCCGCTGTTTTGATTGCACTTGTCAGAGAACACTAGACACTTGGTTCATCATATGGCTTTAAGCAGCAGTGCAAATATTTAATAGTACTATCTTGTGTTTCATATAGATTGTATTTAAAATAGATATCATTTCCCCTTTTTTTAGCCTTCAATAATTCCTTTATTGTTTTTCACTTCCCACTAAATAATTCACATCTGATTCTTATGGATACCTTGAATCCTGATGCAACCCAGAGTATGTGGTTATAAATACACTGGGCCCCGATGAAATGTGTTCAGTTGGTACGAACAATTTGTGGAATTTGAACCAAATCCAACATTATTCCGTGCGTTATATACATTTCCCACTTATTTTTATTGTGCTAAAAAGGCTGGTGCACAACAAATCATTCCTCTTATACAAGTAATCATGAGAACTACATATTTGTCAACTATTGTTCACTATATTGTGCTATATTTGGATAATTTGTTTTAAATCTATAAACATTGAAATCTAATGTAATCTAACATAATCATCAACGAGGAAATTATTATTATCACTTGTTTTCACACCTAGGCTATATTTTATGAGAGGAAATCCAAGCCTATCTCCATCTCGCAGTAGCTTTTTCCATTACCCACAGCCTGTTGTCCTCATCAGCACCACCATATTTCATGTGCAGTTACGTCAGCCCTCTGTTTTGTATCAGATGCACCTCCAGCACCCTGTTCCTGCTCCCCTCCCCCTGCTTTGTCTGCTCCGCCACATGTGAGCAGCCACCACAGCCAGCACAGACCTTGAACTTGTCTCACTCCTCCCCCTTTCCTAACCAATATACTACTCCCTTGTAACCATGTTCGCACCAACCCCCAACATTGATCTCCCAGCTGCCTTTGCATGCAGAAATTCCCTTGGCAACGGTGTGTGGTGTGGTTGGTGCCTGCCTAGCAACTCGTGGAAGCTTCCTCCTGGCTCATGGTTAATGGGGGTTGTAGTAGTAGTAGTAGTAGTAGTATTAGTGGTATTGGTAGTAGTAGTAGTAGTATTACTATCAGTATTAGTATTAGTATTAGTATAGTAGTAGTAGTAGTAGTAGTAGTAGTAGTAGTAGTAGTAGTAGTTGTTGTTGTTGTAGTAGTGTTATTATGCATTGATCCCTGACAATAACCTCCCCCCATTAGGAAAAACCAGAGTTGTTTTAATGGCGCTTGAATAACCAGTTTTTCTACCTACATGCAACATCTTTGACCTCCTATTTGCATCTCAGAATCTATTATAATGTGTTTAAATAATTGTCTTCCACCAGCTTCTTTGTGTGTCTGTTGTGTTTGGCTGGCGCAGTATTTCATTCAGTGGAGGGAGTGTGAAATGACTGTGAACAACATGTGCCTCCAGAGAAAACACAATGGAAAATGGGACCTCTAGTAACACGCTGTTGGATCAATGACCGGCTGAATGAGACCTAGTGATACAGAGACAGATATGTTTTTGGCGCCACCAAGCGACCAGTGAACAGAATTCAACACGCCCATCATTGAATTGAAGCTCAGATTACAACTTTAGTAGTTTAGTTTATAATTATGTGTTCATACAGAGTAAAAGGGTGTTCTAAGTTCATCTATATTTGGCTTTATAAGTTGTACAAGCAGTTGTTGTTGGACTTTTCATCCAATAAATCAAAGCTGGAACTATATTTTTCGTATATTTATCACTTGCATCCTTTCTATGCACAAACAGGAAACAGTTTGTTATTTTTGAGTAATATATTCACATTTTAGCAGTAGAGTGTTGAATAATTAACGACTTACAAGTGTTTAATTCTGCTCTTTATTTATTACAGCACATGATTTTTACGATAGTGTTCATTTGGAATAGGGTTTGCTGGCATAAAGTAATATTTTCAAGAACATTAATCGCACTTCAAAATGTTTTATTGTGACAGGCCTTTTGTTTAGGCTTTACACACTCAAGGTCAGATATAAATCATGATAACTTGTTAAATGCTTGCAATATTTATCTCAAGTGATGTTATATCTTAGTTTCACCTTGAATTGAACAAAGAAGGGAAAAATAATAACACAATAATAATAATAATAATAATAATAATAATAATGTATTGGATTTATAGTGCCTTTAAAGACACCCAAAACAGCCCATTGTCAGCAATAATGATTTAACATTTTGTATATGGTCAATAGTGCATTAAAACAAAGTAAATTGAGTTAATTGAGCGTCTATTTGTGTAGTTACTGGAGCTTTCTTTTACTCTTTGCCTCAGCACTTTTCCCCAGGTATTAATAGTGAATTCTGGGCCCGTAGTCGAAGTCTAACCGGGTCAGTCCGTCTCAAAAGCAGCTGCGTCGAGCCTAAAAATAGCTTTTCCTTTGCTGACGTGACGATGACTCATGCAGACTTTTTCAGTTCACCTCCACTCGTCCCGTCTACAGCAGCAGCCCATTCATCCAAAACCTCACCTCATGTTTTATGCATCGTCTGTTTTAAAGAGAGTTCATGAATGGTGTAGAGCGTTGTCTTTCCAGTGAACACTTTGTATTAGTTGTTAACACTGGATGCCATCTAACTAACACCTGCATGTCTTGAGATTTCTCACTGTAAATGAGAAAATGTGTGATGATTCCATTCCATTACAGTAAAAAATGTAATTAAAAAATGGCACAAACGACTGTGTTAACTTTAGCTTTCATAATTGGCAAGGACATTAACAAGTGAATAAACAGTATTTACATGGAAAAGCGTATAGGGCAGCAACGATTATTTTAGTAGTCGTCTAAGCGATTATTTCTATTGTACATTGAGATATTTTATAATTTTTTTTACCAAACAGAGGTTAAAATATTGTGACTGGAGGCTTCTAGATAGAGAATACTACTACAGTAGAACAAACTAACTGTATGATTGTTCAAATCCGGTTGAAAAAACTAATTTTTGCCATTTGTATTTAATTATGTTGCTGTCTTTGTCTGTATAGCCCAGATATCGATAACAATTGTAAAAATAAAAATAAAAAATATGAAATTACGATTATTTTATTCGTCGACTAGTCACAATTATTATTAATCGTGGCAGCCCTAAAGCATTCATTATCACATATTTTATAAACAACATTGCATAATAAGCAAACACATATAGAAGGGAGTACAAAGTATGTGTAAGTGTTGGCCCTTGGGCAGTGAATATTCTTAAAATATTAAAATTGAAATAACAAATATTTTGTGTAAAAAGGTTCTTACCCTAAATTAAGACAACTGTCAAACCTCTGCTGAATGCACTTATCTAGTGATTCACAAGTCTGTGGCACAAGTTAATGATTTCCTGGAGGCTCTTTTCTGTTTATAGAAAGTAAATACAGTTTGCGTTCCTATTTGTTCAAAGATTACAGCGGGTAATTTAGTCCTAAACACAACACACTCGATCTGTTGAGTGTGTGGGCCAGAGAAGAATAGTAACAACTTCAATGCTGTTGTCTTCTTTTTCAGATTAATACAGTGATTCTGACTCACCTGTTTTGTTAAAGATATACAGTGTAATCATCATCAAAAATATAATATCTAAACATAATTTTTAATCCTTAAAGCACAAAATTCACTAAATGTACATGTACAGAATTGTGGCTACAGTTTAAGTTATTTTCATCATACCTTTGTACAATGAATACCGATGTTCTGGCGTCTATGTAAATCCACTGTCTTAAATTCACATTGTTTGGAACTCTTAAGATCTGTGAAGTCTTTTGGCTCAGGCGCTGACCTTTCCTGGTTTAAGACTTCAGGCGATCTTTGGGAGCAGCTGTTGGGAGAAGAGCCTTTTGAGCTGGGCCACTTCCTGGGACAAACAGCTGACCTGAGACCGAAGCCCCCTCTCCTCTGCTGGACCCTCTGTCATGTTTAAGGATATGTAGGACTGACAGCTGCCCTCCTGACCGGCCCACACATTCTGCTCCTGCGCTCTGTCCCATGCCGTCTGCGGCTGTGGGCTTATGTGGACGCTGGGACCTACAGTGGCGACAGGGGTGACTTTGGGTCTGGTCTCACGTGAGGACGACAGCTGGATCCCCTCGCTGGTGGGACATTTAAACCTGAGCTTATGTGGCAGGCTTTTCAGGCTCTCAGGAGAATCTTGTCTGTTTGGATACTTGTCCTCATCTGCTCCCACTGAGCACACCTCCACCTGCCCTCGGGCCCCACTCTGGTTTGTGGGGGGATCCTTAAAAATCACACTGGAGCTGGGGGACCCTTCAGACACAGTGTGGCCTGGTAAGTCTGCCCTTGTCCCGTTTGTAAGCCCCTGATGTTGAGGGGTGCTCTGGGTGGGCTGGGTGGGCTGGGTGCTCTGAGGTGCCCTCTGAGTTTGGTACTGGTTTGAGCTGAACGCTGCAGACAGTGGCAGGATGCTCACTTCTGAGGGGTCTTTAACGAGGCCGAAGCGAAACTTTAAAGCCAGCATCTCTGCCCTGAGACGAGCGTTCTCCTCCAGCAGTCCCAGGACGCGCCTCTCTAGCACCATGTCGTTGGCCCGCCGCTTCTCTCTTGACCTTTTGGCGGCCTCGTTGTTCTTCCTGCGCTTGTCCCAGTACCCGTCATCTTTCTTTTCATCTGGGATGAACTCTCTCTTCCGTCTCACAGAGTCACTGTTTGTCCCGTCCTCATCGCAGCTGCTCCCAGCTCTGGCCTCTACCTCAGCCTGGCTCAGAGCCACAGTTCTCCCCAGAAGAGTGTGAGACAAGTGGCTGGAGCCGAGGATCCCCAGGGCCTCCTCCCTCAGGTCTGTGTGCTCCTGTGCCTCCACATTTAACAGAGAGGCCCCAGACTGGGCCTTCAGCAGGCACCCCTCAGTCATCGCCAAAAGATTCCTATAGCGTGACACAAGAGCTCCACCTGCTGGGGAAAGACGAGCACACACACTGAAGTCAACATGGTGACATGAATGACAAAAATTAAAACGTTTTTTGGGGGGAGGAAATCAGACCAGCAGAATATTTCATGTAGCTATCAATTAAGCATCTATTTCTAAAAAAGAAAATGTTAAAACTATTGGCTAATAGGCTTAGCCTATTCTTCTCTGTAAGCCTGTATACAGCCAGTCAATAGTCGAATAAAACGTTTGATGTAAGTTTGATGATTTGTTGATCCATTGCATTCTTTGAAAGTTTTTCAGCATTAATTAACATAATCATTTTGATTTGATCATTTCCTTGTGTGGCATTCATGCCTAAATGGCTATACAGAGGCAACTAAAGTGCAGCGCAACAAAGCTCTGCTCTGATGTTACAGACAGTCAAACATGCCATGAAGCAAATATCTAAATAAATCCACACTGATTCTAATCCAAGAGTTGCGTAAAGACGTGCACTTACGCTGATCGCTGCAGAGTTGTTGTCTGACTCTTGGTTGAGGCAGAGCTGAAAAAATCGCGTCTTGCCCTGCTGTTGTCCTGTGGATGTTTGTGCTCGTGCCTCCCGCTGCGTCCTCTCCCCGCGCAGAGGTTCAGCCCGGGTTGGATCCTCACCCGGCCTGACCCTTCTTCCGTCCGGCCGCCCAAACCCCGCCCTCCCCCTGACTGACAGGCCTCTGCTGCCGTTGCGTAAAACGGCAGCATTGTAAAACCGCGGAAGAGAAATGGAGAAGCTGCTGTAGGTCTGGGTGTGTTGACAGTCTGCAGTTTATGACTTCCTCTAAAAAGCCCTGGCAGTCAGAGCTTTAGACGGATTTAACTTTGTGACATATTAAAATAGATACTTCTCCTACTACTACAACTACTACTACTATAACTACAACTACTACTATTACTACTACTACAACTATAGCCACTACAAATACTACTACAACTACAACTGCCACTACAAACTACTACTACAACTACAACTAACTACTATACAACTACTACCACTACTACTACAGCTACTACAACTACTACTACAATTATAGCCACGACAACTACTACTACAACTACTATTACTACTACTACTACACAACTACGATTAACACTACATACGTACTACTAACCACGACTACTACAACTCATATTAGACTTCCGAACTACAATAACTACTACTAAACTACTACTACTACTAAACTACTACTAACTACTACTGAACTACCAACATACTAACTACTACTACAATATTATAATACTACTACTAACTACTACTACACTACTACTACTACTACTACTACTACTACTATACTACTACTACTACTACTACTACTACTACTACTACAACTGAACTAAAAACTACCACTACAACTACTACTACTGAACTACATCTACGATTACTACTACAAAACTACTACCATGACTACACTACAACAACTACAAGCTACTACTATTGCTACTACTACTATACAACTACTACCGGTACTACTAAAAACTACTACTACTACTACTACTACTGAACTACGACTACAGCTATACAACTACATACAACTACTACAACTACTACTACTACTACTACAACTACTACTACTACTACTACTAATAACTACTACTACAGCAACTACTCAACTACTACTACAATACTACCACTTATAACTACTACTACTACTACAACTACTACTGCTACTTCTACAATACTACTACTAACTACTACTACTACTACTACTACTACTACTACTACTACTACTTACTACTACTACACAACAACTGAACTAAAACTACCACTACAACTACTACTACTGAACTACCATCTACGATTCACTACTACAACACTACAACTAGAACTTACACTACTACAGACTACTACTACTAACTACTACTACTAACTAACTACTACTACTACTACTATATACTACAACTACCAGTACTACATAACAACTACTACTACTACTACTACTACTACTACTACTACTGAACTACAACTACTACTACTACAACTACTACTGCACTACAACTGCACTACATACTACTATACAACTAATGCTACAACAACAAAAACACAACAACAAACTACTACTACACTACTACTACACAATACTACAGCTACAACTACAACTGAACTACATCTACTACAACTACTACAACTTCTGAACTAAAACTACTACTACAAACTATAACTACTACTATTACAACTACTACTACTACTACAACAAAACAACTACCAGTACATACAATAACTACTACTACTACTACGACTACTACTTACTACTACAAAAAACAACTACCGGTACTTACAATAACTACTACTACTAGTACTACAACTACTACTACAACTACTACAACTACTACTACTACTACAATAACTACAAACTGCAGCTACTACAACCAGACACTACTACTACTACTACTACTACAATACTATTCACTACTACAACTACACTACTACTACTACTACTACTACATTACTACAGCTACCCACTACAACTACTTCTATAACTACAACTACTACTATTACAACTACTATACTACTATTACACTACTACTACTACTACCGGTGGTGGTACTACTACTACTACTACACACAACAATTATTACAGCTACCACTAAAACTACAACTGAACTTCAACTACAACTACAAGTACTACTACTATTACTACTACTACTACTGCAACTACTACTTACAACTTCAGCTACTACAACTGCAACTACTACTACTACAACAACTACTATTACTACTACTACTACTTCTACTACTACTACATTTACCGGTACTACTAATACCACTACTACTGCTGGCTGTTGCTTTAGCCTATATCTAAATCTAAGCCTTCAGAGTCTGTATTTCTGCACTGCAGTAAAATAGCTGTAGCTATGGCTTTAGTATAAATGATGTCTAAAAAAAAAGCTTCTAAAAGAAGAGGCAGATAGGACATTATTCAAGAGCTTTTATTTTCAAGATCGTTGTTCAATAGACTGAGAAACGAGTCTTTAAAAAAAAAACAAACAATCTTAATCCACGTTTTGATGTGGATGAGCTATAATGGCCTTTTTATGAAGCCTTGCTATACCAACATATCCTGTTCATAATTATAGGCCTGCTGTTTGTTTACTACGAGTTTAAAACCAGTCTGATCACCCACTTACTTATTGACGTCCAACTATTCTGTATAAGGCAGGAGGTTGACATTCCAAAACATGTTAATAAAATAAAAAGTCATGAGGCTTAAGTATGTATTGCTATAGTTTGCGGCAATTTACTGTTTTACAAAGCACTCTGGTTTACTTTTGTGCTAAATAGTACTTTTTCGAAATAAACTGCAGCATTTACACTATCTTCATTTGTTTTAGCTTCACAAATTGCCGATCTGCCCAGCAAAAGCTCCAGTCAGTCATAGTCTGCAGTATCTTTTGACTGTTTGCTGTTGAAAAAGCACTTTCTGAGAACATTCCTAGATGACCTTAAAGCTGTTTCTTTGTACTGATTTCCTTCTGTTGCATCACGAATTAACGCACAACCACCGCCGTTGCTGCAGCTGTTAAAGCCTCATGTTGTAACATCCGCCAACAGGGCCAGGGTCTCTGCTCTGAGAAAACACCCCCGAATGACGCGTTCCCTCCAGCTGCACTGTAGAGGAGCGAGCAAGGAGGAAGTGTCGTCTGCTGCAGATCACTCAAAGAAAACAATGTCCTCTTTTTATTTTGAGCTCACCCCGGCTGAACTGGTATAGCTCCACTCCGTCCTCACATGCCCCGAGCGAGCGGCGCGGGTTACATAACTGCCTCTTCTCCTATGGGTGTCTTCAGTGTGTACAAACCCTGTACTTACAAAACTGTAGCGCATTTTGCATTGTACAGATAAAGGAACTGAAACTAAAAATCGACTTAAGTAAATGTATATCTTAAAAAATTTACTTGTACTTCAAGAGTGAAAAGTAAAAGTAATTAACACTTTTAAAACACACTTTTAAATCCAGTTATACCAGATTATACGCCGCTAGATGGGTAGTTTCCAGTACCCGATTTATAGGAATAAATAATACAAAGCAAAATACACCCAGACAACAATAAGAACAATTCACGATATCCAACATCAATCAGCAGGTATTTGCACAAACATTTATAAGATAAGTTAAGATAAGATATCACCTTTATTTGTCCCACAATGGGGATATTCCAGTGTTGCAACAAAGGGTACAGGAAGCAGATTATGCACAGTTTAATAATAAAAACAGATAACTTAGAAAAAAAAGAAAAGAAAAACTCTTATAATCTTAATAATACTAGCACTCTTATTTACAGCTGTCATATGGACAGAAAATATTGCACCATTGAATTTACATTACCTACAATTTTCTGTTTTTCACTATTGAAGCAGGTCATAAATTACGTATTACAAATACATACTAAATGTAGTAGTAGAGTAGGAAGTACAAATACCTGCTCTTAGTGAAGTAAAAGTAAAAAGTAGCCTCTATAAAATGCACAGCAGCAGTAAATTCACAAAGCATTGTTATTTGAGAATTAATAGTTCAGTTTATGTTTATTTGCCATTTGCTGTATGAAAAACACGCAGAAAGAAATATTGCAAGATAAAAAAAAAAGGGTGTAACTTTAGCGGCAAAAAGCAGGTCATACAAAACAATAGGTGTATTTATCATTCTTTTAAATCGATTGGCGATAAGATAGATTCTTTGTCTGATCATCAGGGTCAATAAAGCATAAAAATATGCTTTTGTTGTGCACGTTTTTCCAAAATGTTAACACTTCTGGATGTTTTAAAAATGGATGTTTGTGCTATAAACAGAAGCTTCAATACTAGACTAAAAGTTTTCCGTTATTTACCTCCACCTCTGTGTAATCACATACAGTTCCTTAATACAAATTAAAATGGAGCAAGAATAGACACATTGCTTCGCTGAAAGTTGTGGCCTTTAGAGAGAAGATAAAAAGAGAATTGTTGTCTATTGCGCTGAAGTAACACGGCTTAATAATGCAGAAGAAATCCATTTATAGATATAGGCTCGGGGCGAAGGACTGTTGAAATATTAAATTGTCCAATATGTTTCACAGACGCACTGGTCAGTCTTGCGTGCAGATGCATCACTTTGGGTCCATGCAACAAAGTACATTATAATTCCCTTGAGTTTTAAAATATGTGCAATGAGTTAGTGGGTTGTTTGCCCTTAAAAAGCATAGCAAAACACTGATTATCATTCTTTTGCTGCCTTGATGAACCATAAATTGCACAAGATTGAAGAAGTCAAGTAACATTAATGCAT
Organism: Chaenogobius annularis; assembly: GCA_015082035.1. Taxonomy (NCBI): domain Eukaryota; kingdom Metazoa; phylum Chordata; class Actinopteri; order Gobiiformes; family Gobiidae; genus Chaenogobius; species Chaenogobius annularis. The sequence goes on from BJKM01000081.1 coordinate 1,978,605, forward strand.
GGCAAAGGTTTGTAATCATGAAATGTAAACGCTCGTGTCCATAATTGTTCATTAAATCTATATGACGTCCACAAATGTTCAGCCCTGTTACAGATACAGTATATAACTTATCCTGATGGAATCTAATAGAAATTGTGAAGTGTTCCCTGACAATTTGTATCATGTATTCCATTTGCAGACACACACTTTTTGGTGTGATGAGAGCGTGTACAACGGGCTTCCAGTGGTGCAAACTCGGGACAGTTGCTGATAAATTGTTGGGCAGACACACATATAATCGCTGTTTCACTTTGTACAGTTTATTTATCGATTCACTTCATCCAACACATGTGGAATTAAAAAAAAAATCATGACAGAAAACTAAAGCTCAGTCGCACTGGGTTTCCTAATAATTCCTAGATGGTAGAAACTTGTTTTGAATTTGTAAAGTATACACTGTATCCTTATTTTAAGTCTTCATCTGATGTACAGCTCCACTGCTGTGTGGCTCCATCCAAGACTATAATAGCCATTGGATTAAATGATATAGTGCTTTGTGCCATGTGCTGTGTATAGTAATTAGATCAAATGAATTATGTCTGCTGATTACCGGTACACTTATAGAATGACTTCACAAGCAGGTGTAAAAAGTGCTACAGTAAAATATATGCCTATACATGGAGAAATCCTAATGAATTCCTCCATATCGTTTACATACTCTGTGATATTCAGTTCATCAATGCAGAGCCAACAATGCCGTTCACCGCAGAGTAATTAACTGTTGGATATATTTAGATGAAATGGGACTACTCGACTGAAAACGTTAAACGTGTTACAATGGAAACCTACACTGGATTACATAATACATCCCTCTTCTGTCCTCCGTATACTTACTGCAATAATTACAAGGCCTACGGTAAATAGAAATGTATATGCTGCGATTGTGAATCTAAATAATTGTGTTTCCTAAATGTAATGCTGTGGACGGCTCAATAATGTGATGAAGACCACTGTTTGTCATAATCAAGCTGAATCAGAGTTACATAAGCAGATTTCCTCCGCTTCTCTGACTGTAAACACCCAAGACTCTGTTTACAGGTCTGCAATGATGACAGACGGCCCTCTGTTGGCCAAAGTCACACATCACAGAAAGCTCTTACATAATCCTGTGAGTCATTATTTAGAGTGACTCAAAAAGACGCAGTGTGAGGAGGTCGTCGCTGTAAAACAACATACAAGTGGAGACCAATTTACAGCTCCTATATTTTATTTGAAATAACATACAATTAAAAAACACAGAATATAGAATTTTAAACCCTTGCAGTAATATAATTCTGATATAAAACATATCTCAATAAATATGCTACTACTTTTTTAAACCTGAGAAAATTAAGTAACCCACAAAGACAACAAAAGGCACTTTTTAAATAAATCCTCACACACAGTGATCCATAGCGAATGAGTAAAGTTACAAAGGTTGGAGTTGTTTTAGTGTTTCAATGCCCAGTGTCTACAGTGTATGTGTTTGGTCCTAATATCAGGCCTGCTTTCCTGAATGTATGTGACACCTATAAATACTTGAAAATATTCTTGAATGGGTTTGTGAATATTTCGCTCCAAATAGTAAATTGGTAAATCTCTCTGGCATTGTTATTCTCATTAGTATTAACTGTATTCCTCACGCATGCCTCTTCATGTGCAGAGCCAGGTGGTCCGAGCGAGAGAAGGCCCTCTGACACAGCAGGCACTCGTAGGGCTTCTGACCCGTGTGTTTGCGAAAGTGGCGTGTCAGTTCATCTGATCGTGCAAACTTCCAGCTGCAGCCCTCCCAGGAGCAATGGTATGGCTTTTCACCTGATCAGACAAACTCCACTATTATCAAGTTATTATTACTATGAATATTGCTTTCTGCTGACAGAGCCGTACCTGTGTGGGTCCGGAGGTGGGCCTTCAGGTGGGAGCTCTTGGTGTAGGTCTTCGAGCAGCCGGGGTACTCGCAGCTGTGTATGGCGGGCCTCTTCTTGCTCAGTGTCCGGCGCCCACGTTTGCCCTCTTGCGCCCCCGTGGGGAGAGGAGAGCCCAGGACCAGCCCGGGCGGGTTCAGGGGCACGTGGCCTACAGTTGCACTGTATTCACAGAAAACACTGCTGCTGGGGCCAAAGTGAGGCACATAGTGTGTATTGTAGTGTCTTGGGTCGGGGTGCACAGTTTGAGGAGAAAGGAACCTGTGGTCTGTGTAGGCCACCATAGAGGACTGCTGAGGGGCGTAATACGGACTGAAGTCCCAGGACGGGATCCTGGTTGGACCTCCTCTGTGCTTGTCTATGCTGCCTGCATGAAGAAAGCCAAACTGATCCATGTTTGAGATGTGGCGTGTCCGTGCGGGCTGAGGATCAGAGTACCCAGGATGATACAGCACAGACTGGACAGTGGAGCTCTCGACTGTGGAGAGCAGTTCGGCCCCTTGACTGCCGCCCTGCTGGTCCATAAAGGAACAAGTCTCAATGAGTGACTTGTTGATGCTGATCTCTGGGAGCTCAGGGTGTGTGTTTGCACAGGACTCGGGCGAGGGGCTCAGGGCCCAGTCTGAAAGTAAAAGGTCGATGTCCCAAGATGCCTGGTTGCTGTTGTCCAGCTCCTCAAGGGTCAGTTGTTGAAGCTGGAGCAGCTCATGGTCTGGAGGTAACATCCTGTTGCTGAGAGGGTCAACGGAGAGAGAGCTGACCTCCGAATCCCAAACCTGAAGGTTAAAGAATAAACACCTTTTCATCCATTTGCAGATACTGTATACTTGTTTGAAACCAAGATGATAGTATTTAAATTCAATTCAACGCCCGAAATCACAACAGCAGTTGCCTCAAAGGGCAACAGTGAAAACAGATTAAACCATGTTCCTAGGAATTTATCAATGTCCAAGCATCCCTGTCCTTAGGCAGATGTTTCAATGTCCCCTGTCCTTAGACCCTCCTTCTTGGCAAGGAAAAACTAAAAAACCTCCTTGAGAAAAGTAGAAAGCTCGAGGAGTTCCACAGTGAAGGAGAGATCCGACTCCCTCGGACGGACAGGCGGACGCGCTTCAATTCATAGATAGACTGTGAAGTTGGAACCACTCAGGAGGAGAACCAATTCTTTGAGGCAGTTAAGAACCATTCAACACACTGCAGTCAATCGTTAATGTTCATTCACCATCACAATCTTTTCGATTGAGCTGGTGAATTTTTCTTGACTTAATTTATTACCAAAATGTTGCACAGTTGAAATGAACAATAAAAAATACATTTCTAAAACGTTAATATTTTAGTGTAAAAGACCATAAAACCATCACACAGTAAAAACATAAAGATATGATAATCAAAACATTTGCCCCTTTAGCACTGGGTACTTAACATCATTATTTTCCTTACCTTCATATTGTCAGAGGGGGTGAAGTTGGTGAAGGAGCTGAAGGAGCTGAAGGAGGGAAGTGCAGCCTGTGTAACAGCCATCAAGCACCTCAAAATATTACAGACGGACAGATTACAAATTGGACTTTCTGAACTTTAAAAATCGTTTGAAATGACCTCTAAATTGAAATAAAAACTCGTCACCAAGCCCTTTCCTCCGCTTACAGTCCTGTTCAGAGGCTGCACAGTTTCCTAAAGCTCCATAGTTCCACTGATATCTCACCTCCGTCTTGTCTATCTCTGTCAGCTGCAACTTCAACCCCAAATCTCACTTTTTCATGTAGGTTTTGACCGTTAGGAGGTGGAGCGTTAACTACTACGTGGTTTCATGTACTTAATACAAACATTAAGCTCGCCAGCTTCCTCCACTGTGCTTTTCAGATAAACTCTGCTAAAAACTAATGACAACTCTTTGTTTTACCATGAAACAAAAGTGTCAAAAAACATGTTACACAAAAATACTTAGGCTTTGTGTCATGTAGTAGATGGATTTAGAAATGAGATCATGGTTTTTCTGATCCAATCATTAATTAATGACTTTATTGAAGGTTCGAGGGTTACAATCAAAATCACAATGGCTAGAGCAGTTCTTTTTAACACACGTATAAATATATATAAACTATTTGTCAAGCATCATGGACGTAAGACATCTCGAGTAATGTTCTAAACTAAAAAATTATTTAACAAAAAGCTTATGGAAAGACAAAATATTTCTGTAAATAAAAATATAAGAAGGCATTCCCCTAATTTAATTTGAGAGCGTATGATATGGAAGCTAAAGCTTAATTATTCAGAATACTTTGCCTTTATTTAAAATTTCCCCACGTTGTCCTACTTGACTGTCCTTTCTTCTCTGTTGGGACTTGTGGTTTTGACTTCTGAGAAAGCCCCTGTTTTCTCAGTGATATTTGCTTATCTGAAAGTTGGGGCAGAGGCCGGCTGCTGTCTTTCCAGTGATAATGGCCTTTAGAGTACTGCTGGGCCTGATCAGGTGCACACCGCTGATAACCAGTTAAACCTCTGAGTGACGACATCTTCAGGCACTACAACAGGCTCCAGTTCACAGAAACACCAACACGACAAGCCTGTTTGTGAGCTGACATGATGTAGCCAATTAGAAGACTAGCATTATTTGTCCATTTAATGGACTGAACGAAATTTACCTATTTTCTAAATAAATGTTATAAAAATAAAAATAAAAGGATTATTAACCAACCTTTGTCCTAAAAGACCTTGTTTGGCTCTTCAGGCCTTTATTAATTAAGGTCTATTTTTGAAATCTGACAAACCATTAAAGCCCCCCATTGGACTGTGGTCACATGTCAATGCACACTTCCGCATTCTCCGAGAAATAATACATTAGATCCACGTATAAAGCCGACAATTTAATACAGCTAAGGATCGAGCCGAAATGTGTTTGACTGAATCAAAACGCATTAGTTGATGTTACATGAAAACACAGCGTTGTTACAACTTGTGGACGGACAACAATACATCATGACGGACACTGTTGATGTTCAGTTGTCGTGGTAACCGCTACAGAAAGCGCGTCCAGTTAGTCAAGTTTAATGTTTGATCTCAGGTTAGCCTTACGAGAACAACTAGATTTTAATGCAGCCTATTTTATTTAGACTTACGGCCGTATAATCTAATTTCTAACCGTTTGTATGTGGATGAACGTGTTTGCAGATGGACAAAGCGAGCTCCGGACCGTGGAGCTGTGCTCGGCCGAGCGGCAGCGCCTACAGCCGCAGTCAGCAAACACAAGAGCTGCTCCAACGTGAGTGACTCCAGTCTAAACAACTTTGGAAACCTTTACCGGAGAGCTTTATTTACGTGGGCTATTGAAACATTTAAACGTTTGTTTTTGCAAATGATAACCACTCAGCTAACTTTACATGTGAGTGACGTCAGAGCCTGGTTATTATTACACACACATTAGCATTTTTGGTGAAGGAAAAATCTTGATTATTTTTTATTTATTTTGACGCCACAATAGTTTTTCATTGTATCTATGTTTATTTCAATCTTCACCACACGTTTTCACAAAACCGTATTTCACTGGACTGGACTGGAAATTCAAAATGATTGCTTATTTTTTGTGTTAGAAATACAGTACTATAAACTCTACTCAGATCTGATCCATTCCGAACACATGGCATTTTAAAGGGTCTTACAGATTTGCTACACATTTTCATTATTACCTCTGTATCATTTTTTCCCCAGTGCTGATGGAGGAGTCCCGTCTTGCCAATGCTCAGAAAAGACAGATCCGCGAATGCCTCAAAAGTGAGTTGCATTTTAGTACGTTTCATCCCACATTATGCAACAGAATCATTTTCTATGTGAAGAAATAAATATATAACATAAATCTGAATGTGTAAACTTAAATAAAAATGTATTGCCATTTAATTACCATTTTTGTCTTAGTACATTGGCCGTTTAGAGGTATTTAATTAAACTTTTCGAGTGAAGAAGGGGTTCTGTAAATGTACCACAATGTAGGCTATACTCAAACGCTAACTGAAGTGTATTGTAAAAGAGGTAAGTGTAATATTTGTGTATGATTGACATATAGATGGAGCACCTTTGCACTTGGTCTGTGCCTTGAATCCTCCTCCTCCACCTCCTCCTCCTCCTCCTCAGTCAAAACCAAATCGATCCACTCCTCGTCGACTGCCAAGCAAACCACAAAAACGCAGCGCTGACCAGTGCAAAGCAGGGAACAGCTACGTCAGGGAGAAGTTTAGGCCCGGTCCCACACGTGAGTTTAGAAGTCAGGCTTTTTGCTTTCCGGTGACAAAAACACACTTGAGTTTTAAACCTTGTGTTCTTCAATAGGAGACCTTGAGAAGGAGAAACGCCGCCTTCAAAAAATCCTGGAGATGGGAAAAGATGAACCGAAAGTTACAATAAAACAAAGCCCCCCAAAAGAAGAAGCTCCAGAGAAAAAGGACCGCATTGATGAAAGTAAGAATATCCAGAGTGATTACTTATTTGGGCTATGCAATTAATCACATTTTAATAGAGATATAGATTCAGTCCTGTCAAATCATCAATGACGGCCTTCTGTCAGTAAAAGCTTCAGACTTCAGACTTTGGAGGAATAAATCTGACTATTATGTGTTAAATGGCAATGTCTGCTTTGTTTACAATCAGGAAATGAATATTATCATTGGTTTTATTTGTTGTTTTTACTCCTTGCGCTTTGGGACCTATTTTTCCTGAAAAAATTAGCCTCAATTCAAACTGAAGCCGTTTCTGAACCTCTGGAGCACCAGCAGTTGGCTGGAGCCTTTGTGAAGCGGAGACTCTGTAGTTTTGGACTCTGATGTTTGTTTTACTCTAATTATAAGTAGAAACAAGCTCTACATAGAGGAAATCAGATTTTAAATTCCGCCTAGATTTTCATTGTTAAATATATGAATAAGTAAAGCAGGTTTCTGGAGGGATCGGCTGATTGACACTTGTTTGAGCATTTGTTTGGTTTTTGATTATTTTTTGACAATTATTTGATATAATATTTTTCAAAGCTGAAGGTAAATTAACTAAAAATGAGGGACATGTAATAAAGCAAAAATGTCCAGGCGGACTCCATATAAAATTGTTAATAATTTTCCTTTTATTTTAGGGTTATGTTTTATTTGTGGGTTTGGAGTACAAACTGAGCCTGATGCTTCCCAGAATGATTTATTTGACTGGAAATAAGAGGTTTACAGCTTTATTTTTACGTACAACATATCGAGCAGCTGGAGTTTTTTTTTTATAATATGGTGGACAAAATGAAATGGGTTACCCCCTTATGCTTAGGCGTCCCACAAAATCATACATTTTTTGTCATATTACTGAAGCCCTAATTCAAAACAAACTATTACAGTATATCTTTTGAATTGTCAAAAGTTCTCAAAATGGCCCCTATAACGGTAAACTCAAACTTGTTGAATAGAAAGACACAATCATTTAAATTCATTTTTTATAATTTTGCATGGGTTCTGATTATTTTTGTCTTAGTAATGGAGGAGATTGAAGAAAGACGTCAGTTTCTGGATGATATGGCGTCGCTGGGAAAAGAGCAGCTGTACGTCAGCGTCATCAACACTGAAATATCACAGGTAAAACAGCTCACTTTGAAAGAGAGTGTCACATTTGTCTTCTGAACGGACTTTGGGGTGATGTGCTCTTTACCGTTGTAGAGAATCAGAGAACTGGAGCTGCTAAACAAGTCCAGCAGTCGGACATCGGGGGGAGGATCATCGGAGAAGAAGGTCGATGGAAAAGAAAAATAGCATTAAAGATGTTTTGATGTTTGCGGGTGGACTTAAGCGAGAGTTTGGACTTTTTGTGTGATGTTGAACCATAATTTTAAGATAGAATTTGTTTAAACGTAAGTATGACTCAGTAGCTGTGCTCACATCATGTTTATGAGAAAATAATGCACCAAGAAGTATTTGAAAACATACACTCCAACACTGCGACTATGGAACAAAGCATAGCAATTTAATACACCGCATATTGAGGCCTTTTGTTTGGGACATACACAGACAAATCAATTGGAGAATGCAAAGCAGTAATGCAAAGTCCGTTAAAAGCATTTCAATAGTCTCTCTTTGCGACTCTTCGACACTTTAAGGCAAAATTACATGAAAGGCATTGTCAAAAATATAAATTAATTATTGCATATTTTTATTTGAAGTGTTTAGATCCCTGCTCTGAGATGACCGTTGCGATATGTTACCATTATTATGAAATGCTAAAATGTGAAATTTGTGGAGAGTATATTTGGTCATGTTTTTCTATACAGATGGACCAAAATGTGATGTGGTAAATTAATAAATACAGTGCTATGTATATATAAAAGATTGAAACAAGGCCTAAAATGGTAACTACAATAGCAGCTTGGCTTTTTTGATATTTGTTTGAAGGCAATAATTGAAGTACCACAGGATTAAAACAACCGTAACAATTCACAAAAGTTATTATGAGTTATTATGAATTTTATGTAAATTATGAGCTGAATTTTGGATGCCCAAAATAAGAGAAAAACTCCAAAAGGGTTTGAGTAAATCGAAAAGTGTAGGCCATAATTATCTGAAATTGAAATAATTATCTGAAATTGAAATAATTATCTGAAATTGAAATAATCATAAAACCTGCTTCCAACTGACTCCACGTGTCACAAATCACTATAGTTCATGTTAAGAGAAGCAGACACCACTAAAGACCAAACCATCTACACTTATTTGATGACATTTGACGTTAAACCCGGCCGGAAATGTTTTGGAGCATTGCATAAAACCAAGTTGTCATTTCAAATATAATGAGCTGATGTCAAATGAGTATTAGAGTTTGGTCCTTTGCCATAGACGGTTCCCATTTCCCTCAGAAGGATTGCGGTGGCATGTTTCAGCTCTTCTCTTTGCGTGGGCTCGGGCTCTTGCCTTGCTCTCCTTTGTGGCTCAGTCTTTTGAACACTTTTATGGGTTTGAACTTTGCCCCTTTTTTCTTTAGCTGGTCACACTCTGGTTCCTTTGAAAAGTCTAATAACAAAAACATGAAAAGAACAAGTTTTACAGTGAATTCCCTTCTTCACTACACACAATGCCACAATTTAGTTGTTGGTCTATAATAAACGTAAAAGAACTGCTACCTTTTTTCTTTAACATGGCTTCCATCAGTTTATCCTCTTCTTCTTCCCTGGAACAGACATAGATTGGATGAGTGTAACCAAATTAATGGAATACGTTATCAGGAGATTGTTTTGGCTCGATCAAGTTTTTTTTTTACCGTTTTAGTTGGGAGGGCTACTAAAAAGGAACAGATTTCTTATTTGTGACTCCATTGTTTCTTTTCTGTTTTGGGTTACTACATTTCTAGTACTAATTTTTTAAGTGTGATATATTGCTTTGGAAATTTGTACATTTTGGGAGGTTTTCGCATGAAGTGTTTATTAAAAACAGTATTACAGTATAATTAAATCTGCTACACGCCGTCTTCATCTAATTCAAAACATTTTTTTTGTAAACTTGTAAAAAAGAGCTCAAATACTGATGTGCCCCCCCAAAAAGGGTACCGTACACATGATGAATAATGAAAACACATCAAACACATCAAATGATGAAGTCGATATGTACTTATCATGGCGTAGTTACAGTACTTACCTCTGTCTGTCCTGGTCCATGGTGTTGACGATTTGATTTCGTTGTTCGATGATGGTGACGAGCTCGGCCATCAACGCCTGATCTCGGCTCTTGTCCTCATCTGTCCAGTCTTTCTCTGTAAAAAAAAACAACAACAACAACAACAAAAAAACAAGTGAGTGGGAGTGTTTACTTTTCATACAGTAGAACCCAAACATGTTGAAATGCTCCAAATCAGATGTAAGCCCCCACCTGGTTTATTGAGCAGACACCTCAGCTCATACTCTACATCAGCTTGTCTCTCCTCCAGATTTTGCTGCTTGGCCCTTGAATCGCACAAAAGCGTAACATTCAGCACGGAAACTATCAATAAAACAAACCGTATGGTACTGTGCTTGTGCTTACGTGTAGACAAGTTCTGCTTCCCTGCGAACTAAAAGGTGTTTCTCGTGGATCAGAGTGAACCAATCCACCAACAAATGCTCCTCGTCTTCATCTGAAAAGGTAACAGTACATATTAGGAATGTCACAATATCAAAAAGTGTTGTGTTTTATTGTGAGAAAAAACGGCATTGATTATTGAGACTCTGACTAAACAGGGAAATCTTTCAGTTTGTGACCTGCTTTACAAAATGTCACTTTCTGAAAGACCAAATAAAGTTTTTACATTTAAGACTAAAAATACTTAATTTTGCTTCTAAAATCTGAATAATCACAATTATCGATTTAACTAATAATCTTGACATCCCTAGTACATGTAGATAATTTAATATTTGGTCAGTAAATAAATATTGCTGATGTTGACAATGTTGTCATAAATATACCAGACATTTTTACATTATTTTTCCCCCCAAAAAAAGTGTCATGTAAAGCAAGAAATTTGTGATAAAAATCTATTCCACAGTTGTATGAAAGAGCCATGTGTGTCACTATACGACACTTTGGGACGAGGGCAAGGATAGTCCAAGGATAGTCCAAGGATAGTCCAAGGATAGTCCAAGGATAGTCCAAGGATACACTTTTCTGTCTAAAAAGGCTGTTCTAAAGCTAAAACAAATCCATGTGAATACTAGTGATCTGCCAAAGAGTGCGTGAGCAGATAGATTTAAATACATCTAATTTCCTTTCCACTTCTTTCCTTCACAAAACTGTCTGGTGTACCATTGGGGTTGTCTCGTAGCTTCTTCTCCAGCTCCACGCCCCTCTGTTCCAGCTCGTCCAGTTGTTTTTCCAGTTGACTCATCTCTCCATAGATGTCTTCCGTTGGGATGTACTGGTCTGACTGCACCTGTGTGAATGATTGGACACGATGCTTCCAAGTCTGGCAAAGATAGATTTACAAAGCATGTTTTTTGGGCTTTCTTACTTTGCGCTTGATGAGTGGGAAGCCGTGGCCGGGCGCCGGAGGTCTGGCAGGTCGGGGGCCTTTTGGTGGTTTGCCTTTGGATTTTGCAGCAGATGGTGATGGCTTCCTGTTGAAGGGGTTCTCCTTGCAGATCCGCTACAAATGGAGCAAGGTTAAAACACAAATATGACATTATTATAGCCAGGGGTTTCAGGATGATGAGAAATTCTGGGAAATGTTCACACAACCATCAGGAAAAATTTAACAAATTATATTTATATACCATACGCATTTTGTCAAGGTTACAGCAACTTTACTACAGTGTGTTGCTGTGACTTTTTAAATATTGATACTGACATTGGTTACTATCCACAACAGCAGACAAATACTGGATATCATTTGAACTAAATCATTACCAAAACAGACTTTTTAGTAAAAAAAATTATATAATGTGGTGAATAATGTCCATGCCATTATCCAGCTCTTTAAAGTTATCCATGATGGCAATACCTCAAGCCACGATAGTGTTTCCTGGCACACTGGTTGAAAATCAAGGGTTTATAGTATCTAGTTAAGTAAAGTTAATATAGGTTGTAGCGGAGGATGTACTTCCTGCGGCAGCTGAGGAAAGACAAGTTGCCAGCGCAGACGATGGTGCAGACTTCCATCTCTGCAGGACCTGTACGTCTCCAGGGCTCTGGGACGAGCAGGTCGAATCACAGCTGACCCTTCTCACCCTGGACATGGTCTATTTGAACCACTCCCCTCAGGAATCACAGCTGACCCTTCTCACCCTGGACATGGTCTATTTGAACCACTCCCCTCAGGCAGGAGGCTACGGTCCATCCGGACCAGAACCTCCCGCCACAAGAATAGTTTCTTTCCCTCTGCGGTTGGACTCATGAACACTTCATAGCACCTTAATAACACCTGTAAATACCTCCTATCCACTGTTTTGCATTATCATTCTGATCCTGTTGTTATATATTGTATATGAATCACTTTTTATTTTGCATGCCCTTATTTCATTTTAGCACTGTCTATACTTTTTTTAAAAAACTATTATTAAGATTATATATTTTAGGTTGCACATTTGCACCGAAGCAAGTTCCTAGTTTGTGAATTATTCACCAACAATGGCAACTAAACCCATTCTGATTCTGATCGTTAACAGTCTCACCTTGTGGTTTGAGGCCAGTGGACTTGGTGCGAGAGACCCATTTGAACTGCGGCTGGTCTGAGGAGTGGCCGGTGCTGAACTGGTGTACGAAGGAACGTGGGGTAGGCAGGGGTTGAGAGGAGCCTGGTGGTCACCAGAAGAGGACACTGTGGAGGCGTCCGGAGAGGAGATGGAGGGCTCCGAGTTGCTTTTGGTGATGGGTTGTTCCTGGTCGCTGGCACCGCCGGCCAACCGCTGGTCCGAGCCGGACGAAAGACTCTCTGTGCTCGGGGCGGGAGAGGCTGAGCAGGAGGAGGGCTGCGAGGGGGACAGGACTGAGGGAAACACAGGAGGAAAGAAACTGGTTATTTTATATATATATACACACATGCATACACCGGGAGGTACATGGAAATACCCAACCCTAGTTTCATTGTGATCGTCACATTTGAAATGTATGATTTAGTGGTTTTGTCGAATGTAGAGGCGCGATGAACTTAAGTTAGTTTATTTATTTGAGATAGGGACAGTGCACAAAACTTTGTCTCTGATACAAAGGATCAAGTTCAATGTGGTCAAGTTTCTCATTTCTAAAGAATATACGGAAATACTAGCAATTGTCTAACACCTGAATCTGAAAACAACCAAGAGAAAATGAAGGATACAGATGAGAACAACTGCTATTGCGTTACCCCATTCTAAATGCGCAATATTATTGAAGTTTGAGATGCAAAAAATAAATAGCAGAATGAAACACTTAATAGTTTGCATCTATAATGAGTCATATATAAGTAGATAGGGGCCTATAAAAACAGGCCTAGTTAATGTAGTAAGTGACCAATATTCGTGCACAAAAGTATCAGGCGCAAGTTCGGCTCCGACTCAACTTGGGGAATAATTTCTGTGCAGGACAAACCTTGGTTGGAGGTTGGTGGTGGTGGAACTCGAGGGGCGGGTCGTTTCTTGGTCTGTCCGCCTGCGGGGCTTTCAGATCGGGATGAGCGCCCTCTGCTGGGGGAGGCGTCTGCTGCAGGAGAGTCAGCCGCACGCCTCATGCTGTACCAGGGGTGAGTCGCTGCCACTGTGGAGGGAACGCCCTCGTCTCTGGCCTCCTCCTCCTCGATCACTTCATCTTCATCGTCGTCAAACGGGTTGGCAGGAGCGGGTGGCGTGCTGGACCTGGAGTCATCCCCTTTGAGAGAGGACACAGAGCCCGAGTTTGGAGGAGTGGCCAGTCCGGGGACAGGGGGGGGAGGGGCTTTCTTCTTCTTGGACTCTTGTGATTGGACCAGGGCAAGCCATGGAGGGTCTTTGGATTTTTGGGAGCCACCAGACAAACTACAGACAGAGACACAGATTGGGACGACAAACCCATGAAGTCACAAATGGAATGGAGAACAATGAATTATGAAATCCCCTTTTAAACTGAAACACTGTATAAAATAAAGAAAGATAAAAGCAAAATCCAATGTCTTCTGGGAAACACAAATAAACTACTAATTATGAGGGTGCAATATTAAATATAGTATATGCCTTTTTTTTTCAGATGCAATTTTTACCATGGGCTTCAGGAATGTGCCAACATGGGCCTGTAAATGTTGAGGTCCAAGTATCACACAAAACATGAATTAACTATAACATTAACCACAAAAGCGCAGAAATATCACTTTAAATCTATATTTGGGAGATTACACAAGACAGTTTTAAATTTTCCATTTTAATCAGCTCTCTTTAGTTTAATTTTAATAGTTTTAAAAAGGTGCACCATGTAACTTTTCGGGTGAGGAGTTCGCCACCAGCCTGTCTACATGGAGTCGATTGAATTAATAATTGTTTTGCCTGTAACATTCCACATTAAGGCAGTGTGGAAGTGCTTTATTGCAAAAAAATCCCTTGGGAAAAAAAAAAGCATTCTTCCTGCAAACGGGCTCCCCTCTCCACAGATTTGACCTATTGTCACAGGTATGGCGAGGACCCAAAAGCAGCACAGGCAGAGGGATTATCAGTCGGTAATGACCTTTATTTATCACTGCAGTCTTTAACAGTTTATACAGTGGCAGGGTGAAAAGTCTTGGCTCAGGGTGATCTTCTGTGAGATCTGAGGAGTGAGACTGGCGTCGCTGACTGAAGGCAAAGCCAACAACAGGTGGATTACCAAGCTGGCTGACAGATCCAGTGGTGAGCTGTGCAGCCACAGAGCCGAGCAGGTGTCTAACCAGGAGGGAATAGGCGAAACTCGTGGACAAAGACAGAAGGCTGAGGTAATATCCAGGGCAGAGACGAGGCAGGCAGGTCGGAGATAGATTCGGATACTCGTCCGAGAGTCCAGCTTCCATCTCCACCTCCACGGACGTTCGGGGACTCCGATGGAGGATGTGGTCAGGGAGGTGGCGTGGTTCTGAACATCTGGGTGTGGATGTGTCGATGGAAGTCCCTGATGAGGGTGTGGTCCAAGATGTCCCTCCCAGGGGCCCAGGACCTTTCCTCTGGGCTGTAACCCTCCCAATCCACCAAGTACTGGAATCTTCTCCCACGCTGGCGAAACTGCAGGAGGCTAAGGACAGAGTAGGAGGAACCTCCTTCGAAGAGGCAAGGAGGCGGAAACCAGGGCGCTCTTTCGGACCGGTTTAAAATTGGAGACGTGAAACGTGGGATGAACCCACATGGATCTAGGGAGTTTGAGCCTCACTGCCACTGGGTTGACGATCTCCTGGATCTCGAATGGGCCGATGAAGCGAGGAGCCAGTTTCTAGGATTTCCTGATTCTTGCGTTCGTTCTGGACGTTGGACTGGGGGTGGTACCCCGAGGACAGGGGCATGGTGAGCCAGCTTGTGCTGGTTGCAGGTGGGACAGTCATTGACAAAACCCCAAATGTCCTCATCCAGCGACGTCCACCAGAACCGCTGCACGACGTCCTTGGTCCGTTGGATCCCTGGATGACAGGTAAATTGAGTGCTATGGGCCCATTGTAGAACCTCGGGCCGCAGGTCAGGCAGGACAAACAGACGGTTGGGAGGATAAACGCTGGGTCCGGGCTGGTCTGGGGCGGCAGCCCTGACATTCTCCTCGATCTCCCAGGTGAGTGTAGCCACCAGACGGGAAGAAGGCAGGATGGTTTCATTTAATCCACAATAATCAATGCAGGGGCGGACTGTCTTGTCTTTTTTGTCCACGAAGTAAATGGCTCCAGCCGGAGACGAGGGGGGGCAGATGATGCCCGCCGCTAGACAGTCGTTGATATATGTCTCCATCGCCCGTCTCTCAGGAACGGACAGGGAATACAAGCGTCCTCTGGGCGGTGTGGTGCCGGGCTGGAGGTTGATGGCACAGTCATAGGGCCGATGTGGGGGAAGGGAGGTTGCCTTGGCCTTACTGAAGACCTCCCTGAAGTCCAGATACTCAGCCGGGACCCCCAGCACATTGGTTGAAGAACCGGTCCCAGCAGAAGGTTGTGGTGCAGTGGCTTGCTTGAGGCAGACCTGGTGAGAAGATGAACTCCACCCCAGGATTGCCCCTGTGGTCCAATCAAGATGTGAATTGTGATGTAGGAGCCATGGAACCCCAGGAGGAGAGGATGACGAGGAGAGGGCAGGATGTGAAACTGGAGGGTTTCATGATGGTTCCCAGAAATGAACATCCGTATAGGCGCTGTCTGGTGAGTCACAGTTCTCAGAAGCTGGCCATCCAGAGCGGTGATGGAGACTGGAGCTGGCAGGGGAATCTGACCGACACCCAGCTGCTGAGCTAGGTTAGAATCCATAATGTTGGCATTAGAGTCAATGAGGGTGGCAAGGGTCTGGGATCCCTCAGGCAGTAGCAGGCGGACCTGGCAAAGGGATCGTGGGCTGGAGGAGGAGCTAGATGTATGACTCACCAGGAACTCCCTTCTTCCTGGTGACCCGACCTTTTAGCGGACACCCAAAAATAAAGTGTTCCACTTAGCCATAATACAGGCAGAGGTTCCTCTCGCGGCGTCTCCTCCTCTCTTCAGGACTTAGACTGGCTCGACCAACCTGCATGGGTTCAGGCACCCCTGATTCCACTCACTGGATGTGGAAGTGGATGGACTAATCGGCCACTAAACGAGACCCTTGGTTAAGACCCAGAAGCCCTCCAGAAGCATCCGGACCTCGGGAAGCTTCTCCAAATACTTTGCGGAGCTCGGGCGGCGTCGACTTAGAAGGAGCTTAGAAGGAGGAGCACGCTGAAGTGGATGTTCTTACTCGGCTGTCCCCCACACAGTCAGATGATTCACGGTGAACGCCACCCTGGCGTCCTCAGAAGTGAAGGTATGGGGCTGGAGAGCGAACAGGATGGAACAGTTTGTGAAGAACAGGCGGCAGCCCTCCGTAAACCCCAACGTAGCGTTCAGGAACCCCCACACGAGGCTCCGAGGTGAAAGCAGAGGCAGCTGGGGCTGGTGGAGGCTGGACTGATTCCGGAGGCAGAGGGACAGCTTGAGGAAAAACTGCGGTGAGCTGTTGGACCTGCGAGGCTAGCGAGGTAAACGCCTGCTCCTGCTTAGCCACCGCCAGTCGAACATCTGCTGATTTTGAAAGCAGCAGCGCCTCGTGGTGCTGGAGCATCGCCTCTACCTTCTCCAGGCGATCCATCAGCGTGTGTGCTGGGTCCATGTTTGGCCAGATTGTACTGTCACAGGTATGGTGAGGACCCAAAAGCAGCACTGGCAGACAGAATATCAGTCGGTAATGACCTTTATTATCACAGCAGTCATTAACAGTTTATACAGTGGCAGGGTGAAAAGTATTGGCTCACAGTGATCTTCTGCGAGATCTGAGAAGGAGTGAGACTGGTGTCGCTGACTGAAGGCAAAGCCAACAACAGGTGGATTACCTAGCTGGCAGACAGGTCCCGTGGTGAGCTGTGTAGCCACAGAGCCGAGCAGGTGTCTAACCAGGAGGGAATAGGCGAAACTCGTGGTCGAAGACAGAAAGGTGAGGTATTATCCAGGGCAGAGACGAGGCAGGCAGTTTAGGGACAGAGGAGGTCGGCATCAGGTGATCAATTCGGGGAAAACGCTGGAAAGTCAGGCATAACACAAGAACAATCTGGCACTGCCGCAGAGACAGGAGCAGGCTTAAATGCAGCCAGAGCTGGAGATTTGGCCTGTTGAGGTGGCGTGGCTAACAGGTAGAGTGGAGCAGAGACAGATCTAGGGAGTGGGTCTTATAAGGATGTGTGGCTGACTGGCAGAGTGGAAGGATCCCAGCAGACAGGAGATGAGCAAACTGTGACACCTATAACTTGTCAATATTTTTATGCAGCAGATGGCGGTTTTAGAACTAGATGTTTTTATCTTCAAAAATGAAAAACAAACATTTACACTGTGTCCCAATTATTTGAGGGGTAGTAAAACTTGAATACTATCAAGACAAAAATAGATGAAATGATTAATGAGCATAACATAAAAAATATAGAACAAAAACTTCAAGTTACCTTCCTGGAGATCGTGATCTTTCTCGAGGTTTTGGTGGAATGAGCGGCTTGTGCAGTTCACCTGTAAGTCAAATCACTCTTAGAACAACCTCTTACTGAAATAAATCGACAGAGACGTGATCAAAAGCATACCGGCGGCCGCAGGGCTGGCTGTGGGAGTAAGCCGGACGCGAGGGGCGGGTCGAGGGGGCGGGGCGGGATCAGACACCCTTCTGGGAGCGGGCACGGGGCGACTCACAAACTCAGACTGACTGACAGGAGCACAGGGCAGCTCTCCATTGATCGTGTGACCTGCTGTTGTGTCAGCCTGCTCTTTCACCGGATCCTCTTCTTCCTCCTCCTCCTCCTCCTCCTCCTCGTCACTCTCATCAAATGGATTAGGAGGAGTCGAAGGGCAGGCGTTTGCCTCACTGTCATTTAAACATTCCTTTTCTACAGAGTCTTCTTGAACTGTTATAACAGGAGTGACTGTAGGAGTGTCTTTGGTTGTCTTTTCATCACTACTTAAAGCTGCAGTATTCTCCGTTTTACATGATTCCGAGGAAGAGTGAGGACCAGGAGTGCGACCGATCCTGGCAGACTCGACTATAGCAGGTTTTTTGCTCAGTTCCGGTTTCTTGCTGAGATCTGGTCGGCCATTTTGACTGGACGAACCGTGGCGTGCAAAGTGCTGTGTGCAGACCAGGGACCCAGAGTTGCTCACCAGTTTGTAGGATCCGGGGAGTAACGTGCTGTGGCATTCAGTGCATCTGGGAGAACAAAATAGAACTGATTATTATTTTACAGAAAACAAGTGTAATGTTTATGTATTCACAATAAACACATCTTGTGTAAGGTTAAGAGAGTTAAGTAAAACTTATTGAATAAAATGTAAAGTAGACATATTATGGAAAAGGACAAAGCAACTTTTATGAGCTTTTAACCCTGTTATAATGGTGTTCCCGCTCCTTTATCTACATTGTCCCACATTTGAGGAATGAGTGCTCAGAAAAGTGTTCACCAAACCTCCATTTCCACCCACAGCTCTGTATTTACTAGGCCGATTAAATAATCTCATGTGATGATTTGAAACAATAAAACAAAAAAATGTACACATCTGCATAATTTGACCCGTTTCTATTATAAAGCAGTTTAGGTTTATATTGTGGTTTACTCAGAACAAAATGTAAAATAATGATCTGGACATAATGAATACTCTCAAATAAAGGATCATGTGTTTAAAATGACCACAACAAATAACCAGTTAATGAACTAATTTGACTAAATGTAAAACGATGAAGTGCATGTAGTTTTGTGTAATTAGTTTGATATAAACGTGTGTAATAACGCGCAACCGCTCACCTGAAGCAGCTGCGATGGAAGAGCTTGCCGTCCACAAGAAACCTTTGCACCAGGTGAACGTGTTTGTTGCAGACGGAGCAGGTGCTGCTCAGGGTGCTTTGCTTGGCCTCGACTCCCGTCTGCTGCAGTGACGGGACGTTCCAGTGAAGAGGGGCACGGCAACAGGAGAGAGGGGAAATGGAAAGCAGTGTGGGAGGGGCAGATCAGACATAGAGTCAGGAGGAAATGGTTTGATCAGTATGTTATAGCTAGCTACTTCTATAGCTTACTCACACTTAAATAACATGATTAGTTTGTCACAGCAAATGTGTGTAATGGAAAGAAAATAAAACGTTTTAATTCAGAGTGAAACTTTTTATATGAAGCATGTCCACCATTTATTGATTGATTGTTTTTAGTCAAAAGTGGTTAGTAGCAGCAAAAGGATTAAATTTGTCACACCATAACAAAAAAGTTATATTGTTAGTATTAGAAACAAATAGAGATGGGCAATAAATCGAAATGTAGATCATTTTGTGAATGTTGTTTTGAAGATACGCTAAATTTGAATACTGAGAATATTGTTTGGGAAAAAACTTTACAAAATAAACTGATAAATAAATGTAAACATTTATGTTGTAAACTTTCTAATAATGTTATACTAAGGTGATACTGCTGCACTTTTGTGATTCATTTTACAGATATTTCACATTTGTCTGATAATTAAAGCTCAACTAATATATTTAAATACATTAGTTTTAACACATTTCTGTTGGAAATAAATAAATAAATAATCGAGATATAAATTGTTGTCAATATCGCCCACCCCTAGGAACAAGACGTCTGGAGGGATTACTAACCCAACTTTATCGACTCCACTACACCCCCAACCCCTCCTACTGCCTAGGCCCCGGGGCAGAGAGAGGAGGGGGGGGCAGATGTGAGGGGGGAGAGGATGGAGCAGGACAGTTTTCCATCTGAGAGAAACAGGGAAGTCCAGGAGGAAGGGGACAAGCCCAAATATGGGAGCATGATGATGGAGGATAGAGAAGAGAGACAGGATACAAAGGCTATCTTTATAGACTCGCTCCACCTCAAGTGCTCTTCTCCGCCCCCGCTGCACAACACAAAGCCCAAACAAGGAAGCAGGTACTGCAGGTATTGTTTTAGTCAAATGACAGGATAGGATTTGTATTGTACAGCGCTCAGTGACTTAATACCCCCACAATAGCCCGTGCAGAGTGATAGATTATTCTGACAAACATGCTCCAACTCCAGCCAAGATTACAATAGAGTCTCTGGGGAAAAGGCAGCTTGCGTACATGCAGCTGCAACAGAGTATCATGCAAATGTAATGGACATCATTTCTATTACACTTGTTAAAGTAGGAATTGCACAATGTAATGCAACATTTGGAGTTAGAACTGACCTCGGTCTCAATCGTTTGGTCGTCTAAGGGCAACGCAGGCTTCTTCTGGGCGAGTTCACCAACAGGACCAAGAGGGCTTGGCCTCTTCATACAGGGAGGGTTTGCTATTGGGAAACAAAGAGATACATTTTAATCAACATTCATGGTTCAATAATCCATTATCTTACTAATTACACACAAAAATAACTGAATATAAATTAAATAGATAGGAAAAACTTATCACAGAATTTTACAACACTATGTCAAAGTGCACACAGGGAAACACTGGTTGTTTAAGAAATCAGAGATTAATGAGGCACTGCAGAGTATCTTCAACACCAATATTCCATTTGACTTTAAAACCATGTTTCGCGGATGCAAAACTCTAACAATGGACTTGGATGTGGATGGATACCTGTGGAATGTACTTTTGGCTGCAGCAAAAAATAAAAATAACAAGAAAATTGATGACAGGGACGGCGCTGACTGTCAAGAACTGGACTGAAATAACATATATAAAATGGAAAGACTCACTACTACAATAAATTTGACAACAGAAAAATTTGCCAGACATTGGGACAAATGGGACATATACAAAAGAGGACATATGCCAGACTGAACAACTTTTTGTAATTTTGCTCTATGTTTTTGAATATTCCCTTTTAGACATTTTGGATGTACTTGATGAATAGTCTTGTGTACCTTGAGATTTGTTGTTAAAGAAGTTGTAATACTGAGAGACGTAGGTGATGACGCTAAGTCGGTCTGGAACTCTCATGGAAACCATGTCTTCTGGGTCCAACAGCGCCGGGATTCCCAACTGTGTCTCAGCCACTTCAAAGGCCTGCCGTCAACACAGATGACAGGTAGTTTATATAATCAGAGTTTAGTATTCGAGACAATGACTGCACTTGTATGGTAAAAGAACCATTACAAAAACATTTATTCCACCACACACAATGTAAATGCATAAGAACATTGTGCAGTGCTTTCAAAACATCAGGGACCTGTTTCTTCCATATAGTTTGTCCTTGAAGCGCCATTAGTCTAATGAAACATTCCAATGAAGACAAAAAGAAAGAGCACCACCTCACTTCTAGTAGGTAAACCTTGATGTTACAGAAATGCTTCTGGACTTGCAGGTAAATGTCCAGTTTCCTCTTCTGCAGTTTGAAGTAAACAAATTTGTGATTACACAGACGGATTTCACAGTTATGTGCTGCACAGAAAAGCAAACCCACTCAGTTCCACATAGTTATGCTGAAAAGGAAAAATATTTCCAAAGCACAAGCAAGTCACTGTTATATGTGCGCCTCAGCAACCCTGGCATTAAAGCAGAAAATTATACAAATTTGCAATAAGTGACAATTGCAAAGAATCCGTTTGCTGGCCTTGTGAATGCATACACTTTGAACTCACATTATATATCTTCAACACTACGATATTCCAATGTATAAAATCACTGTTGCCAGTTCACAATTACTAATAGCAGCAGTATTCCATTTTGCACATACCAGGACCTCATTTCGTCACCAGAATGATCCAACTCCCTGGTCACTGGAGTCCAATAAGGTGACAGAGAAACAGGGATTTCCAGCAAAAGTTTAGCTCATGCTAAAACAGGACACTCCCATGTTTCCATGTCAACCATTAACGTACTCATGAGTCCCCCAGCACAAGCACAAGTTCAGCAGTTTGGAGCATTAGCTCTTCAATAAAGGTTTTGTCTTTTGTAATGACTGTAAATGAACTTGCTTCCTCATCTATGATTCTTTAAAGCTCAGAAAAGTTCCACAAACATTAGATTGCACAATCAGACTGTTTTACTGCAGTTAGCCAGTCATTACTGCATCAGGCAATGGACCAATGATTTTACTGAGCCAGAAGCCAACACTCTGTTTGCAACAATAACTCACCAAAATATTATATTTTATCAACTAACTTTTATAATGCATTGTTGGCACAGTTCAATACTAGTCTGAATGGAGTATTGGAGCTGCTTCACCCAATTTGTAAATCTCATCATCATAGATCATAGACTCACCAGTCGGTTGTTCTCGTAGACATTTTCTTTGGACAAAGAAGGAAAGTCTCTGTAAAGAAAAACAGATAATTGATTTTAGGAAGTGTAACAACATGACCTAATCTGTTTCAGAGGCCTGACCTAAACACACGTGTGTCATGAATCATCAAAATTCTAGTAAATGGCCTGTCAGTGTGACAACAGAAAATGTTGCAATGTACAAAGACATTGTTGTGTGGTGATCTGTGTAATTTCAGACCACACATAAATAATACAATACGAAAGAAGCGGCTGGTGCCAACAGTAGTGATGGACTCATAATTACAAGGCTGTGCTCTGACAAACGGCCTGCAGCGAGGAACCTGGCTCCAGCTGTAAACATCCTGCAGTAAAAGTGGAAAAAGTCTTGGGTCGATGTTTGGACGCCAGAAGCTCTGAGAAGGGAGGTCTTCTATAAATTCATCAACCACTGTCAAGAGCTAAACTATAAATTCAAGTTTTACAGTTGCATAAAGGAAAACATAATGTTAATGTACCTAAACAATAAATAGTAAAAATAACGCTTGATAGTAAAGTACAAGGCCTGTGAATACAAGACTTGTACTTGATGAAGCCATGTATGTAAAAATGTACGCAGTTCCTGTGCCATTTTGATGTCATTACTAGTGTATGGTTTAGATAACGATCATTTGATTAATAATTTCGAGGAACAATTTACGCCAAAACATCTCCAAGAAGAAAAGACGGCATCTAATATTTATCTCAATATAGTAAATGGTGTGTTTGTACGGAATAACGTATATTAATTATCACATTACAAACGGAAATCAAATCGGACCCGTACCATCTGTGGGAGTCTGCGGCGACCGTGTGGAGCTCTCGAAGAGGAAAAAACAACTGAATGAGTCCGGTGTTGGTGCGGACAAAGTCTCCTCTGTTCCCCTTAATCTTGTTCTCATGGTTCGCAAACACACATACCAGCAGCTTTGATATCAAGGTCGTGTCAAAGAAAGTCTGCTCCACCTTGGTATGGAGGAGATGTAAGAAAATATTCGAACTTTCGACGACCCACAGTCAATCTGGTTGAGCAGGCGGCACCAGGTGAAACAGACATTGATGAAAGATAGTGTGTAGGGCTCAGCAAACCAAAGTCTCAGAGATTATTTTGGGAATGGGGACAGTTATAAGTGAGCGCACATGAGCGAAGGCTATTTTAAATCTATACGATCGACAGTAACAGTGCACCAGTTGAAGGAGTGTAAAGGAACCGTTAATAGTGACGTTAACCAAGAGATTGCTGTTGAGGGGTTATTTACAACTGCATAACAACTAAATTATGTATTAGTTGACATACAGATCAATGTTGTGTCTAGTTTGCCCTTGAAATTTTCTCACTAGATTTACATGAATGTACACAATTCTTTGTTTCTTCATTTTGAATAACATGACCATTTGAATACCTCCATGGTAGTTCAAACCCAGGTACAAAGCAAGGCCAAAACTAGTATCAAAACTAGATACTCATTTGAACAAAACATCAACAACAAAAATCACATAAACACAACAAAATGACAAAATTTGACCTTTGCTGAACAGATTTGGAAAGAGCTTGAGCTTTATCGGAACTAGTAAAAGACCAAATGGTAATATAAAAGAAAGCACTATTATTTTGTGTTGAAAATTACAGTATATCGTATATCTAAAAAACTACAAAATAATTTTTTTTGTGGTGTCATTGTGGTATCAAAACCAGTATTGAGCGTTTGAAAGTTATGTATTGTGACAACACTGGTGTATAATAACTATGGGGTGGATTTTATTTCAAAGAGATTAGTTTAATAGTAAGATTAATGAAAATACTAGTAGAGCTTGTTATGCGATACAATCCATTGTGACTATTAAACTATGTTAAATGTTGAACTGACAAATGATCCTAGATGAGCAATTTAGACAGAGACATTTACAGTTGTATTGACTGTGAAGGCTTAATGTACTGTGATGAAAATACATTGGCTTGAGTGCGATTACAGTGCAGTGGCCTCAGCATTAGAGCTAAAGCCATTTTGACAGGCCGAGGTCCCAGTCGCAGATTACACTGACGCGCTGTCTGCTCGGATCACAGTTAGTAGTTTGTCGATTTGTCTGTTCTTTTGACGATCCAGTGAGCAAAAATGGTCAAAAAAAACAGAACATGCTGAGAAACTAAAAAGACGGACTGAAGTTATGTCTGTTATTGTTCATTAAGTGGTCTTTGGACAGCGCTCAAAAGCACAAGAGAGCTGAAGCAAAACTAGGCCAACGTTTGAGTTTACCTCCCAGAATAATTGCGTTAAAATTGATTGGATTTGCCACATAAATATTAAGCATTGGTTTTCCCATAGATGTCCATGTCCAATGCAAAACCACATGAAATTTAAGTGAACAAACTGGCTATAAAGATCTTAAATACATTTTGCGGTGCAGGAGTTGACACTTCATCTTTTCTGGTGCTGCTTTCAGTTGCACTCCAGGTTTGTATAAATTTCAGATACAATTAAAGTTGCAGGCATGGATTTCCCCATTCCAGTATCAATCATGTCAATGCTGGTGTGGTGAATTGTGTGTTGATATGGTAGTTAGTGAGCTGTCTGATTACAGTGGAGGGGTGTGTTGTTACAGACAGGGCATGACATGTCAGTCTGAGTTAGAAACAGCACATTGGTCTTTGACTGCCACACACTCATAGGAGCTGGAAAAATATGACTATTAACCTTTAACATCAAAACAAGTCAAAAGAGAGGAGCAAAATAATGTATAACCTGTATATTTTGAGAGAATTGAGTTGTATAATTAAAATTAATACTAATGTAACGTCACTGTAAACACAAACAAAACAATAAAAAAATAACGCTGCTTTAGTCTCTTTTTGTGAGTTTCCTCTGTGAGTTTACTGAGAGGCAGTTTATTAGCTTGTTATTATTAAATCCCTCTGGTTATGCCTGTAAATCACCTGTTATGAGAGAGTTACTTACATCAGATCTGGCCTGTGTCTGTGGATCAGAGCACAGAAAGCCAGGCCGTCCCGAAAGGACGTGGACATGTCCTTTATGACAACATCGTGGTAATCTTCACACTGAATCCGACACCACTCCTGCAGCGCCTTCAGAGACCCCATTGTGTCAGAAAATCATAACATTCAAGTCCCAGGTCAAAGTTTGCGTCTCAACGCGAAGAGGACGTGGTGAAATGTTAGTGCTGCAGTCAGACGATCATCAGCGCAGATTCAGGAGCAGACAACACCCGCTGCGCTACATTTACATTGACTGAGTCACGTAAAACTAGCATGGTTAGCCGTGTTAGCCACGTCTTCAAATGCATCCTGTGTCCTCACCATGCCCGCTTATACCTGCAGTTATCTCTGTATTTCACACAGACCTTTGTCCATAAGCACAGCTAACATGGCTGATAATGAACTGTAGATAATGAGGAGAGAGTGAACAAACTTAAGGAGAAACTCGATCAGCAGCAGCTACTTCTTCCTCTCGCTGGATAAAAGTTTGCAGCTTTCCTTCTTCCAGAGCCAAATAATACCATCCTTCGGTGAAACAAGCACAGTTTTGCAGTAGAGAGGTGGGTTCTTCTTCCTCCTTATTTAGAGGAAGAACAAGAGGCACTCAGGTGATGCCGCGTAATCTTAAATCAACAGCTCACGGCTGTCTCAAACCTCAAACACTTTAGTGGCAACTGCATCGCGCACACAGACATGCTAAAAAAAATAGGCCCATTTATTAGATTCCCTTCGTTGATGCTGAGCATCACGCCTTGTTCTTGTTGTATAGCTCAAGATCCCCGCTGCCTGTCCCCGTGGTCCTTGGTCTCCCAAAGTCACGAAACAGTTCACTCTTTGTTCAGAGGGTGGCGCTAGAGTGCATATTAAAGTCTCCAGGCATCACACATACTTACTTTATTCACATGAACAATCTCGTTTAACCACACTGAAAGAGCGTATTAGTGTAATCAAAAATGTCTATGAGGTGAAGTGTTTATTTTATTCAAGCGTGATAGGCGTGAAATCTCCTGAAATCTCGCACTAAGAAGTGAAAGTCTCGCGTGACTTGCGTCTGTTTAGTATTAGATCCAAGATGGCGGCGCCGCCTCCAGAAGAGGCCAGTCTGCAGTCTCGCATCAGTAAGTCACACTTACGCCTCTGTATGTATGTATGTATGTACGTTTGTATAAGGGTTAGTCTAGGGCCACACACTTTCAAGTTAAATCAGGATGTGTCGTGCGTCCTTGGCACATAATGACATTTTGTTAGAGCTGCATAGCACATTTGTGTCGAGGCAGCTAATGTCAAAAGTGCAGAAGTCTCAGTGAATTTGCTTTGCGTTAAAAAAAATATATATATCATAATCATAATAATCAATACCGTTGAGTATCACCGAGAATAATATTATTCTCAGTTTAAAAGCTTGGCTTGATTTTTGACAATAGTCAGCTTCATCCAGTCCATTGACAGGTATTTTTCACAACCAGGAACAGAGACATACCACCTGACTCGGGGTGGTGACATTAGAGCGCTACATCGGTTGTTTTTCGTCTGCAAAATACTGATCATGTTCACTGGTAATTGTTAAACGACATTAGTAATCGGTTATGTGTAATCGTTTTCCATGCAGATGCAGCTACTAGCCCCCAAAATAAAGAGACCGACTGGGACTGTATCAAAGAATTTTGTGATCAGCTCAACAATGAACCTGAGGGGTAAGTCTTACTGCTGGATCGTACACAGTGTTGTTACTACAGTGGAATAACAATTCACATTCTGTCTTCTGTTAGTCCCCAGCTCGCAACAAGACTTCTGGCCCACAAAATCCAATCTCCCCAGGAGTGGGAGGCTATGCAAGCACTTACAGTAAGGCACCTCACATAATTATATTACTTAAATGTAATCATTCAGAGTCTGTCAACAATATTTAACGGTAATTTCAGGTTCTTGAGACCTGCATGAAGAACTGTGGGAAGAAATTTTACACTGAAGTAGGCAAGTTCAGATTCCTCAATGAGCTCATCAAGGTGGTGTCACCCAAGGTAATTATCAATCATCTAAATTTTGCTGTATGAAAATGTATATCAATAGACCAGACAGTAATTTAACACAATGTGCCACCAGATTTTCTTTACACATGAACTAAATAAATACCCTAGGGTTTGATACACATTAATTGGCCAATAACTTATAAACAATACATATATAAATACACAAACAAATTTCCTGTGCCATAAGATATTGTAACATTATTCTTTGTTTTGCAGTATTTGGGCTCCCGGGCACCAGAAACAGTGAAGAATAAAGTCATAGAAATAATGTACAGCTGGACATTAACACTCCCTGATGAGGCCAAAATTTCAGAAGCATATCATATGCTGAAAAAGCAGGGTGAGCCCACATACTTGTACTCTTCAGTGAAATGCTTTATTTGTGTATGTTACATTTATGCCAACTGTATTTAGTAACTTTTTAATGTTTTGTTTGTTGTGTTACTTCTCTTTCTATAGCACTGATACATGCGTGATTGAACAGTTACTATCTATAGTTTTAATAATGTGCTTGAATGCTCCCAAGGTATTGACTCCCAGAGTCATCGTCTGCAGTCATTATACTAACATCAAACTGCTAAAAACACATATAGACCTTGTCTATGCTCAGGTTAAGAGTGTTCCTGTTCTCTTCCAGGTATTGTCAAGCAGGATCCAGTTCTTCCTGATGACAAACCCCTCCCACCACCTCCACCTAGAGCCCAAAGTGCCATCTTTGACGATGAAGAGAAGTCCAAGGTAAAATTAAATCCTAATTTCTGCCTCTTTCACGTGCATGTCAAGCAGTTTGAATGGAAGATTGCCAGGGCTTGTTCACTCAACCTGTGCATTCATGTGCTTTTGGTTGGATACTGAGAACTCACAATGTATCAGATTGTGACTCAATATTTTGAGTGGAAACTATTTTATTAACCTTTATTCATACAGGGAAGACCCTCAAGAGCATAAATTAGTACAATACACAAAACCTAAAAAACATACAATATACAACAATTAAACAAAACATGTACATATTAACCTAAATGTTTGTTCCATTTGTGTAGCCGCTCCTTTTCAGAAGTTACTTAGTTCTCCCAATGTTCACTTGATCAAACTATCCCACTTATTTTGTCTCTGATTATTGATGCAACTTTCACCTGAATGGGAAAATGCTTCTAGGTAAACAGTTTACAAAAACCTGTTCCTTTTTTGTACCTATATCTTATCCTGTTTTTGTAGGAATTGTCTCGGTTATTGAAGAGCACACATCCTGATGACTTAAGAGCAGCAAACAAACTCATTAAGGAAATGGTCCAAGAGGTGGGTGTGGTCCAAAATTATGCAAGAGATAGTTGCAATGTCCAAATGAAACTTAAAATGTCAATTTTTGCCATAATGAAAAAAGGAATATTTTTAGTAACTTTGATGATTCAAACTATCGATTGCTGTATTCATAGAATATATGGATTTGATTGATTTCTAGTTCTAAACCTGTTTTAATAAAGTTTTAACTTTAAAAAATATATAAAAATGGACCAATTTTCAGTAAGAGATAATTTTCTTATTTTCCCCCCCTTTTTTGTATCTAGTGAAAATGAAGTAAGAAATGTAATTCTATCAATATTTCTAATTTATAAGCCCCAAATGTGCCATTTGGTCCGTTTTTGTTTATGAAAATGTAACACTTTTATAAGTAAACTACAAAAGAAGGTTCAAATTGAGCTCTAAATGTATGTTTTTTCCCCTGTTTGCCTGCACTGTCTTGCCTGAAAATATAGAAGATGTTGTTTCTCAAAATTGTTGGAAAATGATATTTATAATCACAATTATAAATGTAAATTACACCTTTTTTTTGTTGTAGATGTGACAAAAGCATTTTCTTGTGTTTAATCAGGACCAGAAGCGTGTGGAAAAGGTATCAAAACGAGTGAATGCCATCCAGGAGGTGAACGAGAGCGTTAGCCTGCTGAGCCAGCTGCTGGAGGGCTACAGCAAGGAGAGCAGTTCTCAGAGCAACCAGGAACTCATTAAGGTCTGCACCGCTCAGCAAGTTACACCATGCTTTACACACAGACACTGTACAAGACAAAATAAAGTATCAAAGGTAATCTGTTTTTGTTTCCAGGATCTTTACCAGCGCTGTGAGAAAATGAGGCCAACACTTTTCCGTTTACCAGTGACACTGAAATAATGACGATACATCTGTGATTACGTAATCTGCTTTTAGACACTTGTGATACATATGAAACTATTAATGCCCTGAACTAATTTTCCTAAAAGTGCACTGTGTAACTTCTCTGGTGGAGGTTCCATCACCCGCTGGTTTCTGCTTTGCACTGAATGTTCCAGTATGGCATTAAACCTGTCTATCTTCATGGAAACAGGCAGTTTAATCAGTCGAGAGGAAATGCTGCTCACAGTGAGAATACGTCATGTTTTTCAAGGTATTTTTGAGACACCTGTGATGAAAAAGAACCGCTAGATGGATATTTTTGATGACACACTGTGGAACATTACAGTCAAAGCTATAACCTCTCCATGGAGACAAACTACCACCAGAAAAACTACACAGTGCATCTTCTTAAAATTTTAATTAAAATGGTAACAGTATACAGGTAGCCATCAAAAATCAATCATCATACTGATTTGTTCATTTATTTGTCTTTTCTGCTCTAGGCGACATCTTGGAGGCAAATGACAGACTGACCCAAGTTATAAACATGTACAGGCAGCTAATAAAAGGTGAAGTGATTAATAAAGATGATGTAACGCATTCACATGAAGGTAATTTCAGTCTTTCAATACAAAGTTGGTGTATAAAAAATGTACGAAAGCACTGTAATCTCTCATTGACCACATCAATCTCAGTCAACAGCCACTCAGCACTTTTAGACCTGGCTGGAATAAATCCATTGGTTGACTCTGCGCCATCCAGCACAAACCCCTCCAGCCTCGAGACCCTGACCCAGAATATGGGCATGAGCCTTTTGGACGATGAACTCATGTCACTGGGTAAAAACATTACCATTACCAGCAAATTATCTGACTCGTAAAAGATTAGTGTGGAGTACTGACCTAATGTTTTATAAACCATAAAATTTCGGTTAGCAGCGTAAGCACATGTTTGAACTATTAGGTGCTATTTTGGCTGTCCGGGGTGCATCCGTCCTGCTGCTGCTGCACTCAGACTTCAAAAGGGCACACCTGTGTAGACCACAAGAAAAAAAAATGCTTGGCCTTGGTCATTGTACAAACCCAACCCCATTGTACAAAAAATATGTGCAACACAGCGTATATTATCATTAAAACCTTTAAAAAATGATCTTGATATAACATACTAATAAAACATTTAAGATCAGTTGTATTTGTTTGTAAGTGGGGCCATAAAAAAATACTATGTAATAACTATTATTGATTTCTGGTTGTATTTAGATTTTACTCGCATTTTTAGATTTGGTTTGTAAATGTATTTTTAGGATTATTTTCATATTAATCATAATAAAGTAAATCTGTGTCATTTTATGTTACCAACAACAAACGTTTGTTTTATTTTTTTTTAGGACTGAATGTAACAGAAAACACCCCCCACACAACTTTTCAGGTAGGCTTTATAATCCTGTACCTTCCTCTAGTTTGTAAATCAGTTAAACTTATGCAAATGTGTCCTTGTTTTTTAGTTTCACAATAGTGCAGAGAACTCCATTCCTATCCCAGCTGCAGTGCTGCTACCGTCTGTCCAGAAAGTACAAGGCTCACCAACAGAGGGCAGTAGTGCACCGGTTAAAGCTTTGGATGGCTTGGATTTACTGGGGAAGACTCTGTTACAGCAGTCCTTACCCCCAGAAAATCAGCAGGTCAAATGGTATAAAACGCCAGTTGTTATACAGCTATAACATTAAGATTATCCGGTTATAACATACCTACATAATTAACCCTAACATAAATTTGTTATTTAGTTTAGCACATTGATTCAAATGACTGAAGGAGTTAATGTTCCTTTAATTTTAAAATCTGTATACATAACCTGCCTAATCTGTTGTTTAAGATTATTGGCTGATGGTCATATGTTTATACCTGACATAATACAACTGCAGAGGGCCCGGAGAAGTATTGACCCATGTTGTCCTTTCACATAGGGACAAACTTCAGACCCACAGCAAGGTATCATTACGGGACTTGCAGAGCAGGGCTAACTCCACACTTGGTCCTGCACCTATGGACCCTCCCATCACTGCTTCAGCACCTGTGTCCATGCCCTTGATCGACCCTCAACAAAGCATTTCCTTGTCTGATGTCACAGTCCCACTGGAATCAATCAGACCGAGTAATTAAACTTACTGCAGACCTATTAAAATGTTTTTCGAATGTAATTTTGGATATGAGTGTTTGTTGTTTCTCTTGTTATCAGGTACCTTATTACCTGTTACTGTAATGGACAAGCACAGTCTTCGAGTCTTGTTTACTTTTGCCCGCGACTGTCCGCCCTCTCGACCAGATGTGCTCGTTGTGATCATCTCCATGTTGTCCTCAGCCCCTGTCCCTATCACCAATGTACGCTTCCAGGCAGCTGTTCCCAAGGTAAGAAATGACTAAATGCATTGTATTGCAAACTACATACACCTGGATTCTGGTGGATAAAGCAGCCAAAATTGTACTCTAGAGTAACTTCAAAATAATTTTACTCAAGCTGAGGTACAGAGTAGTGGTACAAGACATGACTCAAGTCAGGTTAAAATAATAAAGAGTAACTGATATTTTCAAAGGATAGACTACGATATCTGAAGGAGCAGTGTAAAAAATGCATGTTTAAATCAATTATTATTGTCAACATAACCAGTGGGACGAGAACCCACATTTTTACTCAAGAGTGCTGTCACACTGAAATAAGTGGACCCTTTTGAAAAAGAGATGATACATCTCAAGGGGCTATCACAAATAAAGAATACATAATTAAGAGTAAAAGTGCAGTGTTTGGAAACTCAGAGGTAAAAGTTTTTCAAAAAGTGACTGTAATTGAGTACTATCCAGCTCAGCCCATATGCTGTTATCAAACACAGAATTTACAATATTTTACTGTTTTTGGAAACTGTTAATCTGTTTGTGTGTGGTTAGATTATGAAGGTCAAACTACAGCCGCCCACTGCAACTGAACTTCCAGCTTTCAACCCCATTCTGCCTCCAGCTGCCATTACACAGATTCTACTGTTGGCAAATCCTCAAAAGGTACATTTTACATTTTCTTATTTTATTGAATAGATCCCACTGGCGGCGGTGACATGCACACTCAAAATCTGATTCAGATTTGACCTACGACAGCAACAGCAAAACATCTGACTTCCTTCCGATCATTGTCCCTCTGATTAATCGCTTTAGATTAGGTTTGCATGGTATTGAAATCATCTGAACGGTTCAGAAATCTGATAATATACCGAAGTTGGTGTTGTAAACATAGACATTGTTGTATCTGATAAAATGGTTGTATTTAAATAACAATTACACTGCGAAAATATATTGGAACATTTTCAAAATGTAAGAAAAAACATTCATCATAACGCACTTTGATTATTTAAAATACTGACAATGACCAAACATCTCTCCACCGAAATGTCATATGAAAACAGTTTAGGTTCCACTTTTATAATTAGCCTGTACATTTGTTTTTCAGGAGAAGGTGCGACTGCGGTACAAACTCACATTTAACGTAGACGACAACATTTATGACGTATCCGGAGACATTGACCAGTTTCCTCCTCCAAACGCGTGGGGCAGCCTCTGAGATGAAGAGGGCGGAAGAAACTTTATGAAGAGATTGTTTATTACATTTTTTAAAAGACCAATTGTGCAGTTTACTGCTGGTCTTGTGCTTACTTTGTGCCTTCCTCAATTGACTCTTCTTTCAGCAAACCGCAAAAGAGACTCGATAAAATCATGTGCAATGGTCTGTTTTATGTTAAAGACAAAAAAAACCACTCTCCATTTAATGTCTTTTAAAATACCCAAATAGTAGTAAATGTTTTCTCAATCAAAAGTGAGCCACGCTTTGAATGAACTAATCTGATGCTGGCATGTTTCACATACGTTGCTGAGATTAATCTTTACATTTATTTAATCATTATAAAGATTAAATTTGCTGAAATGATTATGAAATACTTGGAAAATATGGAAGAGTAATGTATGACTTGTGTTACCGTTTTGTTTTTTTACACAACACATCAAATTTTGTTCAGCATATGACTTTGGTTTACGGTTCTATGTCACTTGGTAAGGCTGGAATTCCTGTGGGGCTTTGTGTCAAAATGGTAAAGGGATCATTTAGTATTATACCCCTTAATTATATTCAATACGTTTTTATTTTTGCACTTTTTCTAAAACTTGTAAGCTCAGGATTTTGAGTTGTAATTGTTCCGTCTGTCCTTTTTTGCATGTTTTGTTCCAAACATTTGAAGTACAATGTTAATTTTCCTTTGCTGCGTCATTGTTTGACCCAAAGATGACCAAGTTCAATCATTTTATTCTGATTCTACCACATATGTGCCTAAAACTGTACATAATGTAACTAATGGGAGAAACAGAAAAGTCTTTTGACACAGTCTATGAAGAAATAAAGAGGTCAGGTGTGAGATCCCTGGATATCCAAGTTAAACATGAACTTAGTATTTCCAACGATTAATGATCCCAGCCACTTTGGGTCACAGTCTGTAAACAACTAAAACATTCCTGTACATGGACTTAGACAATATGGTCCTGCCCACAATTTGTATTTGAGTGAATGTGTGATCAGACTACTACTAGTATTTGAGTAATACAAATCAAATTACTTTTTTCAGTTCCATTTAACACAATTTATTGTGGAAAGTACAGCAAAAAAGGAACTATTATTCAGAGTATTACAAGTAGCATGTAACAAGTAATGGCTGGAAATGCATGCGTGTAAAATTAATCTAACTGTAAAGCAAAAGGGACAGGACAGCAGAGGGTTTGAGTCAAAACAATTGGGCCCGTACAGCTTCGTACACACATTCTATAAATTTTTACAGAAAGTTACTGCCCCCCTTTATTTAATCAGGTATAAATTAGACTCTAAAAAGGTCAAGACAAGCAACACTGGAATGTGAGAAAATTGATTCAAAGAACTGATTACTGCAGTACATTTGAGACCCATTTCTCCAAGGAGAGCTACAACTTTAGTTTAGATAGTACTACGTTTCACAGAAAATGTACAACTAAAGCTTTCATACAAGAGTAGGCAGTGTGGACGAAGTAGATAACGAAACGACTACAAATATATTAGCCCTTACTACACCTTACAAAATAACTGGGCATACGAGTAAACACTAAAGAAAACTGTTACTTTCGAGGTGGTGGGGGACCTGGAGGGGGCGGAGGTGGGGCGTTGAAGGGGTACGGAGGCTGGGCCATGAAGCCCATCAGGGGAGGCTGAGGTGGGGGGAACTGCTGAGCCATGAGGGGCTGAGGGGTTGCAGTGGGTGGTGGTGGGGCTGGCTGGCCATACTGACCCTGGGGCAGGTTGGGCGGGTCTGGCCCCCCTCCCCCTGACGGCCCGTTGCGGGAGTTGTAGCTGCTGCTACTGCTGCTGCTGCTGTTGTAGTTGCTGTACTGCTCCGAGTTACTGAAGTTGTTTCTGCGTTCGCGGTCTCGATCTCTGAAGGACGATGACGAGTTGGAGCGGTCCCCGTCGCGGTTATTGCGGCTGTCACGGTTGAAGCTGCTACGCCCGTCTTTGCTGGCCCCACCAGTGCGCATGCGCCTCTCGGTTTCCTCTTGATACATTAAGTTGGGGTTGTTAGAATTGTTGCCGCGGAAACGCATGCGTCCCCCTGTGACAGGGTTTAGTGGTCAAAAAACATGTCAACATGCACTGACACAACACATAATGGTAGAGGTATGTCCTACCGCCTCCGCCTCGTCCTGAGTCCAAGAGCTGCAGAAGTTTGGGGTTGATGGCTTGCCGCGCCTCCTCCAGAACTCGGACCAGGTCTCGGGCCTGGCGCAGGTTTCCAGGAGTGAAGAAGGTGTAGGCAGTGCCCTTGTTGGTGCTGCGGGCTGTACGTCCTATACGGTGAACATAGTCCTCGGAGGAGCTGGGATAGTCATAGTTGATGACGAACTTGACATCCTCCACATCTGTTATACGTAAACATTTGGTGTTTGGGGAAAAAGAGTTTTGTTAAAACCCACACAAAATGTGGATTTATACTAAACTATGTATACTTAGATGACATCATAATACAAACCTACAATACAATACAGAAGATGAATCTTACTGAGCTAACTTACCTGTGAAGATCGTCACCATTCAAACAAAGTCAATGATGACATTAACATGTAGAATCCATATCAAAAGACACCGGTTTGCATTCTTAAATGAATTGCAGTATGACATACTGTAAATCATGGTTTGTTTAGGCTGATCTGATTTGCAAATGTGACAGCTGATCAGAATGTGTGAATCCACAGAGTCTGTTTCTCATTACAGGTGTGGGGCTCTGACAGCACTGCGTAACCAGTCTCCTCAAGTTTCCTCCACCTCAATTTCAGATTTCATCACTATCTTCTTCAAAAGTACAATGTGCTGTGATGAAATTGGACTAACAGGCATGATGGAAGTAGCTGCATGTACGCTGAGGTTGTAGAGGAGATAAGAGAAAAGGGGCGTTGCGGTACTTACCCCCTTCGTGTTGTTTTTACAAAGGTAGCCAGTCCCCCCTGATCAGTCCTGGTTGATAGGCGGGGCTGAGGCGGCAGGAGACGGACGGGAGCAGAACACGGGCTGGTTCTGTTGCTCTCGTCGCACTGCGGGATCCGCCTCAGACCCTGGACCAGGACTGGATCCAGACGAGCCCTCTATAACTCTCTCTCCTGTCTGTCTGCTTTTGGGACGGGCCGGTGGGCAGACATACAGGAACCTCAGGCTTCTCCCAAGGAAGGCTCGCTGGATTTACAAACTTTGAGGGTACTGGGCAGGGGGGGCTCTGAGTTACCCAAGAAGTACAGAAGAGGGGTTTTAAACCCTCCTCTAAAACTAGCCAAGCCTCTACTTTAGCATGACTGAGGGGGCAGAAACAGCAGCTCAGAGAGTTACAGCTGCAGTGAACTGCCAAACCCTGAGAGGAGAAGAGGGGAAAAGAGAAAATACGTCAAATTCTTTGTGTCAAGCCATGAACAATTTACCTGCCCCCCTTTCTCAGGTTAAAAACTACTCTAAACCTAAAACTGACATTGAAAACAAAAACTAAGGAAACTGGAGCAAATATGTCATTAAGCAGTTTGTATCTATAACATTATGGAGACAAGAAAAGGTGCACAGGAGCTTCAGCCCCATACACCCCTCCTTTGGGCAGCGTGCCAGAGAGCCCCAGGTGAAGGAGGTTTGAACTGCAGTAACAAGAAACAGACTAGAAATCCAGCGAACCATAAGGCACTGTCACAAACTCTGCATTACTTTCTCACAGCAGATGTTTAAAATCTTCATTCACGTTTGAAGTACATGTTTACATGAAGTAAACATTTAAACTTCTTTGAGTCGTCTTCAGATTTGTTGGCCATTATACTTACCAAAGAACATCAAGAAAACTGAATCAAACACTTAAGATGACAATTTTTTTTTTTTCAGGTGTTTACATTAGCCTTTTAAGTCTGGTATATAGAACAGACAAATACTATTATTAGTAATATAATTGCTCTATCAGATAAGATCAAGTGAGATTTGTCTGTAATTTTGCACATATGTATAAAGACATACCCAGACCACGTGAAGCTACATCGGTGGCAATCAGAATGGGGGCTTTGCCACTTCTGAATTCTTTAAAAACAAAAAGTTAAGTAAACAATACACAATATAACACAAT
This sequence comes from Chaenogobius annularis, assembly GCA_015082035.1. Classification (NCBI taxonomy): domain Eukaryota; kingdom Metazoa; phylum Chordata; class Actinopteri; order Gobiiformes; family Gobiidae; genus Chaenogobius; species Chaenogobius annularis. Next base: position 2,015,804 of record BJKM01000081.1, read on the forward strand.
ATAAATATAGTTACATAAACATGAAATTATTCTTTCAAAACTGCCTTTTTTGTTGTACCTGTGAGCACCCAGTCTCTTTCTGGTTGGCTCTTATCTCCGTGGATGCACATGGCAGGCCAACTATAATTAAAAGGATACATTAATTTTAAAAAAGGACTTTAAAGAAGTAACTGCCCAAGATAATGTTGCCATAATCCTCACCCATCTCGCCTCATCCTCCGTGTTAGATCATCACAACGCTTCTTAGTCTCTACAAAAATTATGGTTTTGTTCTCCTTTTCAGCCATAATCTCCTCCATGAGTTGAATAAGTCTGAAATGCAAGCAAAGTAGATTTGACAAGACAGTAAATACCACCAGCGATTCCAAGCATCTGATTTAACTGCAAGGTTCTTCTTACTTGTTGTCCTTTTCGGTTTCCATGCAAACATCCACTATTTGCAGGATATTGTGGTTGGCACTTAGCTCAAGTGCACCAACGTTGATTTGGATGTAGTCTCTGAGAAAGTCTTCAGCAAGTTGTCGAACTTCCTTTGGCCAGGTTGCACTCCACATCAAGGTCTGTCGGTCAGGCTAAGAACCACAATGTACACTTTAAATATGAGAGTACAATGTCAAAACCAGGTAAATAAATAAACGTACCCTTATTTGCTCCACTATTTTGCGAATTTGAGGCTCAAAGCCCATGTCAAGCATACGGTCAGCCTCGTCCAGGACTAAGTAAGTGCATCGACGTAGGTTAGTCTTTCCTGCCTCCAAAAAGTCTATGAGACGACCAGGTGTGGCAATGCAAATCTCCACACCTAAAAAAGAAAGAGTGGGACAAAATGATTTAAACATATATTAAACCATGTACTTTTATTGTCAATGTAAGCTGTGCACAACAGCTACCCCTCTCAAGATCTCGGATCTGAGGTCCTTTCGGTGCGCCGCCATAGACACAAGTGCTTTTGATCCGTGAGGACTTTCCGTAGTCGTATGCAACTTGTTGGACTTGCTGAGCCAGCTCTCTGGTTGGTGCAAGCACTAAACACTACAGAAATGGTCCATAAATTTGAATCACCACAAGAAGACACATTTTAACGTAATCCATTTCAACTTACAATTGGACCATCGCCCCTCTCCAGGTATGGCTGGTGATTGATGTGCACAATAGCAGGAAGAAGATACTTTAAAAATACATATCAGATGGAATACGTTAGAACATTATCATATTATACAAATTACTATTTCAATTTTTCCTACTCCTACTACTCCTACTACTACTACCTCAATGTACTTACAGACAGTGTCTTTCCAGAACCAGTCTGAGCGATGCCCACCATGTCTCTGCCACTCAAAGCCACAGGGAAACCTTGAGCCTGGATGGCTGTAGGCTCTTTGAAGTTCTGCTGCATCAACGTATCCATCACATACTCTACAAATTAAAAAGGTATATATGAGTAAACTATGCACCAAACATTGACACTAAACCAACTACCTATACGAGTATGTATGCATGTATGTATGTGGATTACTCACGAGGAAACTGGGCCTGGTGAAAACCTGTGACAGGCCGCGGACATCCAGAGCCTCGCAGTGTGATCTCTTTCTTTCGACGAAACTCATCAACGTCGTACTGTATTTGAGGGCAAAGGAAGATCTTTAGATCACACAATATTTTAAAAGTTAAGTATGAAAAGGCAAAAACGTGCCTGAGACATTCGCTGCACTTCTTGGTTCTCAGTGTAGAAGTTCTTTTCAAATTTGGGAAGTTCATCAAGATTCCACCTCTTTTTGCGGAGGCGTTCCCCTGGATTTCCAAACTTCATGGGTGGAGGGCCACTGCTCCGACCACTTGGTGCCCCAAACCGGGGTCTGAGAGGAAAGAAATATAATTTTATAAAATCTAATAAAAGTAAAGAAGCATGAAATCTTGTGCTCGTTATTGTTTGTTATTAATGTTTAAGTACTGTTTCTTCTTGTAACAAATGTAAACAAACCTGTCATGTGACTTTGCAAAAATGTATACATCCAACAGTATGACATCAACTCAATTAATAAAATAAACAACTCCACGTGATGATGACCTAGTGTTGATATTGACGTGATCATGCACGAGGCCTACCCATAGATTCATGGGCCTAGCCAGTGAAGTCAACAACACAGTTAGCAGCGGATCATCAGCAACAACACCAAAGTAAATTTTAAAATACCTAACAATACAATATGACATTATTAATATTTTGCCTGCATAATAACGGAGACTATTTACCTGTCTCGACCACGGTCTCGGTCTCTGTCTCTGTCCCTGTCTCGGTCTCCATAAGAGCCGCCGCGCATTTTGCAGCGTTAGCTTTGGTCGCCTCTTTACAAATTCAATGTGTCTAACAAGTGCATTTACATACAAATACAATTTCAAATAGGTTACTTTGCAATTCTGGTTGAAATTGATAACAACAAAAGCGCTAGTTTACAACCTTTCTCACGTAGCAAACAGCGAAGAGCTTTGTAATCTTACCAATCGGCCTGCCCTTTTTTACTACGTACCGTCAAAGGGAATGTAGCGTAAATGCCGATTGTTCGTCTGTCACTACGCAAAAATACTTACTAGCTACAATAGTGAATAACACCAAAGCGCAGTCGTCTATAGGTCCATGGTTTCGTGTTAAGGAAACAAGTGAGATTTCCAGGAAGCACGAGCCCGAGGTTAACCTCCATGTACGGGGCTATTTTAGAGTCAAATTAGAACATTTTAGACAGTTTATAGATTAGGTTAGGACCTTCTAAAACCTTGCAGACGGTGCAATAACAGCCTGAAGTGAACTTGTTGTAAGGTCATGCCTTTGTTAATTCAGAATAAAGGACTTGATCGCATAAACTCGACAGGGGATTTGTATGAGAGATACCCGCATTTACAGGTTTGTTTATACATTTAACTCTTTTAGAATTGTTTAATTCATTCAAAGTAATATGTCTACAACATTGATCTAAAATAAACAATGGCCATGTTTCTTAAGACGAAAACGAAAGCTATTACAGCCTACTATATTCAGTTTAAAGCTTCAGTGATTTGCATAGGTAAATACCACACATTGTGTCCCTTAGAACAAATGCTGTCCATTTGTTTTGAAGGAAAATGCAAGACAGTTTCGTTCCAGGCCACTTGTGGATGTGGACCCAAAATGTGTTTTGTATGTTCAGCAAAGAGAGTACGCAGCAACAACACCAGCAGACAGTAAGTACAACATAACATAGACCAGCCCAGGACAAAAATATTTTATTATGTTTTTTGTTTTCATTTTATAGAATTTGTTTCTGTCATCGGATCAGATGATGCAACCACCTGTCATTTAGTTGCTCTCCGACACACAGGTAATGTTGGCTGTGTACACTCCTCAGCCTTTTACAACAGTAAATACTAAACCTTTTCTTTACTCTTCCCAGGAAGTGGAGCAGTTTGTGTTGCTCACTTGGATGGCTCCAGTACTTGGGCAGAAGTTCTACTTATTATTAAAGCAGTGATGTCTCTCAGTCACCACTGCAAAGACGGCAGGTACGATGAAACTGTCTCCAGTCCACTGCTTGTATTTATATTTATGTAATTGAATTATTATTGTGTCATGTCTAGACTAGAGCTTCATCTTGTTGGGGGATTCAAAGATGACTCCAAGACATCTGATAATTTAAGCCTTAGTGTTTTGGGTAAATGACTTTGAACTTAATGTTATGTTACAAGGAACACTGTTATAATCACATGCATTTTACATTTACAGCGGCTTTTCATAAACAAAAAGAAAATGTCCATCTGGAAACATGTTGCATAACAGGTAACCATTTAAAAAATGTACATTTACTAATATTAACTGGAATCCATTTTTGATAAAACATCTGTTTTGCAGAAATTAATGACACTGTTGTTAATGGGACTCATAGACCTATAGTGTATGGAATCGGTAAGACACAGTTTCACAAAGAAAGGGTGGGTTTATCATAAAAGTCTTATATTATTGATTCTTCACAGGTGTAAATGTAAAAACAGGTGATGTGTTCCCCTCTTTATTCACCTATAAAGGACCTGCAGAGGAACTGCGCTCAGCACGGACCTTCACTGGAGGACAGGTAAAGAAACACAGCATTCTGCAAGCATTTCATCACATTTTTATAGATAGGCATTTTTATGCTAAAAAGCTATATAACACATTTTTGTTGCAGATGGCAGAAATATATGATTCAAGCAAGGGATTGGTCAAAATTGGCCCTTGCAAGTGGTCTCCAAATCTGGAAATGGGTTTCTGGTTGGCACAAAATGATGCTACCATTTTAAAGGTATTGATGGTGTCTGGATATTGTTTGTACACATATTATAGTATAGTATTCATGGTTTTATTTGTACACAGTACCTGTCAACCTCTCCCAAGGCTGAACAACCTCACTTTGTCCAGCACATGAAGTCTACGATCCAATTCATTTTAGACCATCCAAATCCAGACAGCCTCTTTCCATCAGGACAACCACAGCTGTATCACAGGACAGAACAAGGAGAATGGGAAAGAACTGTCCAGTCATAGAAGTATTCTGTATCATCACAAACCTTAATATGATGCCTCTCCGCTCATGGTGCACAGAGACTGCCTTGCCTGCTGTATTTTTTCAGTGTTCCCATTGTGTCTTCTTTTAGTGAGACTACTTCCGAATAGAGATTTTACATGTTACATGTTACACACAGTGATAACAACAATGTCTACACTAAGTACAGAATGAAGCCCACATAAAAGGCCTACAGTCGATCAGCGGGATGTGTATTCCAATAGTTTATTTTCTACTTTCTGGCTGGCCCAGGGAACTGCATTCTTATGTGGGAATATAGTCATGTATGTGAATGTTTAAAGGTTATTGATTTGTCAAACGCATTCTGCATGATTACTTGATCTAACACATGTATTTTCCTTTCTCTAAGAATGACTTAAGTGCTTTAAAAACATTTATGAACAAAGCTCAGAAGTATGACTTCTTGGACTCTTGGGTTCGCTATCTTTGCTGAAAAGTAGTTCTCGCTACTATTATTGGCATCTTGATCTAATTTGTGATAACAGTACCAATGTGTTAGCTTTACATAGTACTTAATAATCCCAAGCTCTAACTTCAGTAAGGCTCCTGGTGAGAATCAATATGTTCTGGGGCTACTGGAACTATCATCCTGACTGGACACAAAACTCCTTAAACTTTAACAAATCAATAAGAAACCAGTAACCATAACTAGTTAAGTGTGCTAGTAGTTGTATGGTACTGTATTAGTTGCTATGTGTCTTATGTGATGCCATTTCTGATAACTGAACATTTATATACACACTCACACAAACACACACAACACACTATACCGGTAAATATATATATGTATATATATTTTTATATATATATATATATCTTATATATAAAATATATATGTATATATACATATATTTATATATACATATATATTTCATATATATACATACATACATATATACACATACATATATATACATATATGTGTATATAATACATATATATACATATGTATGTATTATAATATATGTGTATATATATGATAATACACACATAAATATACACATACATATATATCAGACAGACATATATATATATATGACGATGGCACAGTCTGTTCAGTTCAAAGTTAGAAGCCTCTAGATTCGGGGCCACACGAATCCACTTTCTAGACTCTAGAATCTAGACTCTAGAATCTAGACTCTAGAATCTAGACTGCTAGAATCTAGACTCTAGACCGAGGAAAATCTAGACTCTAGAATCTAGACTCTAGAAAGACTGAGCGTTGAGTTTGACTGTATTCGTGTGGCCCCGCCCACTAGGCCTGTCACTGAGGCACAGCGGGGCAATGAGCGGCGCAGAATCAACCACCGGGACAGCGGAGACGGGGCAAAGACCAGAGGCAGCCACCGGACAGACACCAGAGTTAAAATACAGTCTCTCCGGTATTGCCATATTTTAAGTTAACGGGGATGTACAACATACGAGATCATTCGCAGGAGGCGTAGAAGGCGACAGACACTGTTGGCCGGCCCTTTCTACGAAGAATACATTGGTGCGTTATGATCAAATTGCACGGGAATAAAAGGATCTGAACGTGTTGAGAGGTTGTTTTTATCGCACCGTGGTGCTACAATGTTTAAGACTATCCGGCGTTTCCCATGGGTCACAAATGTCACCCTGTACGGCTCCCTTTTCGCCGGGGGAGATTTCGTGCACCAGTGCTTTTCGCAAACCGACTCAATCAACTGGACCCAAACGCGGAACGTCGCCATAGTAGCGTTCAGTTTCCATGGCAACTTCAACTTCTTCTGGATGCGGTTTTTGGAGCGCACGTTCCCCGGAAGCTCCGTCGGGATGGTGCTGCGTAAACTAGTCCTCGACCAGACCACAGCGGCCCCCGTCGCCACCAGTGTCTTCTACACAGGTCAGTGTGGGACAGATCCAGTCAGAGGGACCAAGTGGACGGAAATATGTCTTTGGGGACAGTTAATATCTCATCATAACGGTCAATCTGTAACCTGAGCACTTACACATGCAACTCACGTGAAGGCATCGAATATTGCAGGTGAAAGGTGGCATGAATGGCATTTAGAGGTTGATGCAGTGAAAACATTTTTGAGTCACAGCACACTTTCTTGTCAAATCACACAATTTAGGAAAACAAAAAGTTGCATCATGTTGCAAGCATATTATGCCACTGTCTGGTTCTTTAAATTGGCTAAGATTGTTTTTTTGGTGTTGTTTTTTTGGATCTGAAGTGTGGCCAGGAAACTCCAAAATGGCAATTTATTCAATTTAATCCTTTTGTGAATCCGTTCACTGATTGGACATTTTTTCAAGGCCCACGTGGCAATAGCCCTCCTCAACATGGTGTTTCTGAGACAGACTGGAAATGAAGGCTGTAGCACATCAATACAATCTTGTGACGGAAAAATATAGTGGTGAACGAGGAGGAGCTGTGTTTTCTTCCTATCAATAGCCCACAGTAAGAAAAGTGAAATCTAAAATATTGAATTTAGTTGCAGCAAAGGATTCAGATATTTGTGAGTCAAATCATGTCTCCGACCTCATGGGCCAGTTCCAATGACCGCTGACGTACGCTTTAAAACACACACATATAAAACGTTTCAAGAATGTTTGATGGTTTTCATACGTTAAATGATTGAACCTTAATTTAATAATGTAATGTTTAATTGGTTAAATACATTATTTGTAATCTGAAGATTTCCCATTTATTGCAGGCGTGAGTTTTCTGGAGGGAAAAGAAGACGTAACACAGGACTGGAGAGAAAAGTTTCTTAACACATACAAGGTAAGTGACCTTTAAGAAAGGTTAATAATGCTGTGTATATAAGTTAAGTCTTACTAAACATTGTGTTTATCTTTTTAGACTGGACTGATGTACTGGCCTTTTGTGCAGGTAATCTGTTCAACATTATTATTATTTATTATTTATTATTATTTACTTGTTTTGCTAAACAAAATAATAGAATTGAATAGAATGTTTTAGTCGGTTGACATCATAATTGCTTAGATCAATCGCAAGCGTTGGTTCATACTACCACACAATTAAAATTTGATTTTAAAAATAATCTTGTTTCCAGTTCCTGAACTTTGCCCTGGTCCCCCTTTACGTGCGGACCATCTTTACCGGCTGTTGTGCATTTGTTTGGGCAACTTTCTTGTGTTTTTCACGGCAAAGTGGTGATGGCACTGCAGCTGCAGCTATTTCATGGATGTTCCCCAACAAAGATAAAATCAGCCAGAACCAGGTGGACTCGACTGACAAGGTCAGTGCATCAGAAGAGGAAAAGCCACCTACCAAAACTACTAAAGAATGATTTAAAACTACTTAAAAACACACATCACAAAATGCGGGATTTGGGCTTAAACATGAAATAACATTCTTTCAATGGGTTCAACACCCACAGTCCCAGTTTTGATACAATTATTATAACACTAATCTCAATTATTGGTTATTTTTTGTGCTGGTTTCAGAAGACAACACAACATTCAGCCTCTCGTGTTTAACTGAGTATGCAGCCAGAATATCTATTATCTTTGTGGTGTGGTCGTTGAATAAATCGACCATTTTTGTCCAAATTTGTGTAGTTATTTATTCCTAATCTAAACTCAGAAAGCAAAGGGCAGAGTGAGTCCACCAGATCATTCCTGTGTGGCAACATGACTCTGAATATCATCAAAGCACAAGTCAAAGCACAAAGTCCATAACGGCTTTGTTGTCACAAACTTGCCTCTAAGATCTGAGAGGACAGATACAGTCACAACGTTAGCAACTTTAGTTTAGGTCACGGTGAATCATCATATTAATATTATATGGTACAAAACTAGTGGTTACATGAACCAATAATAAGTAACACACTCTGGAGTGGCAGCTATGACCATCTCTAAATGAAAAGGTGCTTTACTTAAACTGTGCCTGAAAACTGTTGTTTACACCATGATACAACATGCCCATTGGCTAATAAAACAATATATTTTGTATTAGATTAAGTTGTTAAAATCAATTGTGATCTTATGCATATTTAGTTTTGGTATTTTCAATACATTCAATGTATTTTTAACATTGCATATGATATTATGATACTGGTGGCAGACTACACTGTAGTGACTTATTCTTCTTGTTTCACTGTTGACATATAATTTCACAAAGTGTATAATAGATAGTATATGGATATAATGTAAAAATGTGCTTTATCGTCATAAAGTATTTATAAGATGTTTTATATAGTAGTCTTATCAACAATGTAATGCTTTGTTCTCCTCTAATCCTGACTGTGTTCAGTATAAAGTGGTGTTTGCACAATTTTTGTGAAATGTTTTAAATTCATTGTTTGTGTTGATTAAATAAAATGTACAATATTGTGGGAGTGATTATTTGTCATGAACTAGGTAGGTTACTTTAAAGTTACAAGGCTACAGGTATGCTTTAGTTTTTATTTCCAGAGGTGAGTAGTACTCACATTTACTCAGTTACATTTACTTGGGTAACTTTTTCAAGAAATTGTTTCTTTGTGGAGTAATGTTTTGATACTATACTTTTACAATATTTTAATATTTTGATAGTAGTAAAAGTCTAAAGTGTTACATTTACTCACCCACTGTGAGTAAATGTAGTCATAAATGCTTTATGATGACAATATTTAATGATTTGAACATTACGTTTGCTGAACCGCTCCGTCAGATATGATTTCGTTTTTCTCATTCTTGTGTCTATCCTTTGAAAATACCAGATTTGGTGCATTGTTTAATGTTTTGTCCTTCCAATCAGCCTACATAAACTTAAAATTATAAATCAGATGTTACGTCCAGCCAGTTACTCTTATGTCTTGGAATACTACTTTGTACTTCTACTTGAGTAGTATTATTTTGAAGCAAATTTATTCTTATTTAAGTAACATTTTTGGCTATACTCTCCCCACCTCTGTCCCTTTCATCTCAGTCTGAGTATGATCATGTTGTTATTATTATTATTATTATTATTATTATTATTATTATTATGATGATGTCATCTCTGACATTTGATGTTCAAAACGTTTCTTAAACTTTAAAAAGTACTTGAAGTTTTTATGGTTAGATTTTTAAATTAAAGATTGGCACATTTCTTGACTATTTCATTAGTGATTCAGACTTTATTGTCTGGTGTGTGAACACTGCTCTGTTGCTGAGGTGGTTTTTTATGCGTTTTATACGTCATGTCTATGTCAGAGGGTGACTCCCAGTCCCTCTCATTTGTGCTCTAATGCGCATGCTCCCTGAATCCTCCTCATCCACACCGCGTCCAAGAGACTTCAAAGATAAAGATGCTCAGCGTTGCGGGTCGCAGTAACCTCGTCACTGGGTGAAACGGACTTCTCCCGAAGCACCACCGGCACATTAGACTAAAACAGACCAAGACAGGATTTACATTCAGAGACATGGAGCTGAAGAAATCCATTTCAGACACCGAGCGCGCACTGAGGAGCTACGGATCCGTGTCGGAAACGGCGTGGACCACCGACAAAGGTGAGCGTCCAGAAGGAAGCGTGTCCTGTAGGTTTTAGTTGGATAGAAACGGTGACGCACGCAGCTCTGGGATCACAAAGCCTCAATGTGTCCCTGGAGCTTTAAGGCCCATGATCAGCTCACATTTAGACTAAAGTGTCAGGGAATTCCTCGAATGAATGAGACGGAGCTAAAGAATGCAGAATAATAATACATACTGTACAGACTTCAATGATAAACACAGCTTTAATACAAACTTGCTCGACCTATTGTTTTACCATGCCATAAACTAAACTTTAACGCAAACATTCATAATGCCTTTTCCACATTGTTGGCCAAGCAGAAGCGTTTAAAACAAGTCACTTTTTGAAGTGTTGCAGCTTAACGGAGAAGTATTGATGTTATCTTATTTTTTTATTTTCTTTTAAATAGCCTTACTATTAATTTAATGTTTTTTCTGATCTAATTATAGCTCACCAATTAAACTAAAGGGAATAAAGCGTAATAGCGTGTTGCTTTGTAAATGAATTCTTTAACAGAAAGAACGTCAAGACAACTGCACCTTTTGAAACATGTCAAAGCGCGCTGTGAAGACATTTTCATGAAAGCTTGGGATATTTATAGCAACTCCTGTCTCTTTATGAGACCCCAAAACACAAACCCAGACAAACAGCAACAGCAGCAAGTCCATTCCATCCATAAAACAACATAAATGTTGTTGCATTTTCCTTTTATTGACTGGAAGTGCGTTTGAGGGCTTTTCCATGTCAGTCCATCTGCATTGGCTGCTGACGTCTCCAGTTGTCAAGCCCTGTTGTGGGAACCTACATGCACACTTAGTGGTGATAAACTCTATTAAGGATGACACAGAGCCGACTGGTTTACAATAGTGGAAGATTTAAGGAGCATTGTGTCGACTCCCAGGTGGATGCTGAGCTTTTACTTAGAAAAGTGTTTAAGCGAATTGCTCTTGTAATAATTCAGACACACGAGGATATGAGAGTGAGCCACTTTTACAACTCATTCAGGTTTAATGCAGCTCGGCCTGGTAGATGTGGCTGAAAGTGTGAAGCAAAAAGGACAAAAATAAAAGAACTCTCTGTTAATAAGAGGTGTAACTCTTGTCATGTCACTGTTTACTGTTAGCTCACCACTTTCGGGCGATGATTCAATAGGAGATGCACACAAACAAATGGGCCCCCTGCGCAGCTCCAGTCGGCTGTGGTGAGTCAGCTGTCCTCATCATACTGTATGTAAAGGTCTACTGCAGCTGAAGTTACTGCAAAACCTCCAAACCGCTCCTCTTATGTTACCAGACACTGCAGAGGAAAAACTGTATGCTCAAAATGACAGCGCGGGGCAGTGTCTGTCGTCTGTTGTGCTCAGGTGTTGCAGTCTGTGTAAGCGTCACTTTGCATCTTGAATAAAGTCGAGATCAGCTGTTAACCCTTTGTGTCTGGATGGTGCATTTCTATGGACAGTGAATAATTCATAAAGTAAAGTGCATGACGTCTGTGATTTGGACCAGGGGAAAGTGACATTTGACACCTACTACACACACAAATTGAATGTTGTTAAATGCACGTTCTAGACCAGTGGTTCACACAGTCTTTACAGTCATTTCAATTAGAGCACAATGTCTGATACTGTAGAAAGAATTGTTATTTGACGCTGGGAGACTCGATTCGATTGTCACTGTTTTTCTGTTTATTGAAGCTCTAATGGTTTGCCACAAAGCTCATCACTAAACATGGTAAAGTTTTGCATTGTTTCTTTTGACTTTTTATTTGCCCACAGTAATGCTCATTACTACTTAAATAAATACATCTTAGGAATGTTTTTTGTCTCCTTTTTTAACCTTAACCCTCCCCTAATGGTGCTTGAATATTAGCACCAATAAATTATACTTTTTATTTAACTATTTTGTGTTACTTGTTTTGCCTATTTACACTGGGCATCCTGTGCTTTACTGTTTGCCCTTTCCTAAGCAGCATAGATTTGATGGAATGGTTTGGGGAACATTTGCGTAGGTTGCGCCCACAGCAATTAGTGTTTCCCTCTGTTCTCTCTCTGCAGTGGTGGTGGTTTACTTTGAGAGCAGATGCAGCCGGTCTGTGTCAGTTTCAAAATTAACTCACGATCGGATCTATGATGAGTTAAGTGTTAAATGTTCATGTTGTTTTGATTGGGCTATAAATGAGCTGATCTGCTGCCTGCCTTCACAATATCAGTGATCGTGAGGGAAAAACTCACATGGCAACAGCATGCGCCTGAACCGCTGCTGTGTCTTCAAACTTCAAAACATTGCTCTGTTACAACAGCTGAGGGTTGACATGTAAAAGATCAAGCTTTTTATTGCAGAAAATGTTTGAATGATTATTAGAGCAGACAATAACTGGCTCAGTTCTCGCTTTAGCGTCTTTTGTTGTTGGGGAGCAGACAAATCACATATAAAGGGGCCATGGCTGAATAGGTTCATCCTCTGATCTATAGGTTGTCTGATCCCACCTCCCTCAGGTACACACTGTTGTTGTGTCCCTGGGCAAGAACCCATCTCTCCCCCAGCATCTGTGTACACTGATGTGAGAATGTGTGATGTAAAGTGCTTTGAGTCCCCATTGATCACATATACATTTACCATTTTACCAAGTTCACACATTAACTTTTCACTTTTGAAAAGATAATAACAAAATGTACCATGGAGCCCAATTGCCCTTTTTTCCATTTTTCTCATTTGTCTGTTCAAAGAGACAACTCTGATGCACTGAGGACAAACTGGGAATGACACACTGGGCACACAGGGTCATGGGGAAGTTTAGAAAGAATTATTGGTGACAAATATAGGTAAAATTTTACTAGATCGATACTGATATCTGGATAAACCCATAAATATCACTGATACCGATTGCACATCCCTATTAGAGATTGTAATAATGTTTAATGTTTGTGCGTCTAACATACATTAAACATTATGTCATGCAGTTTTGCATTAGAACCACCTTTAACATTTTGAGTCCACCTGGGCCGGCCTTCGTGCCTCACATGCAGCTATTGCCAGTTCTGTTATGCTTTCTCTATTTAACGTTGTCTGGAACTGTCTACTTTCACATTTTAACTTGCCTTATACTCCAAGTGCCATGATGAAGAGATTTACATCTTTTACACAGTTTGCAAATCCTTCTTCTGCCTGTGCTCATGGTGTTATTCATGGCTTTGTCTTTTCTGCACAGGTCACTCAGATGTGTCCATGGCCGAGAGCACAATGTCTCCAGAAGAGATCGAAGTTGAGATGGCTCGTATCCAGCGCCTGAGGGAGGTCTTGGTGCGTCGGGAGTCTGAACTGCGCTTCATGTAAGTATACTCTATTACTCTAATCAGGGTTATCAGCTCTAATTATTGGTGTGGTCTAATGACGGCAATCACTGTCAAAGACTTCTCTGCTGTGACGCATTTGGCAACTCTCCACAAAATGCCACAATTTACAGATTATTCAAAAGTTATAAATAGAAGCCGAGTGAGTCACCGCTCAGCTGAACTTGTTTACACCCCAGGGCTATGATAACGGCAAAATGTCCTCGTCAGATTTTACGTATTAGACAAAAAGTGCAGTTACACCTCATGCCGCATGTGATTCTCAAACTGCGGTGCAGATAATATTCAATGGTATATTCAGAAGTTGGATTTTGGGGAGTCTGAACTGCACTTATGTGAAATCTAATGCCTGTGTGAAATTGAGGTTAATTTATGACCATGTTTGGTCCTGGTTAAGTTCTGTCCTGTAGACCTATAAGCACTATAGCACTCATTAAGTCCTGGTTTTGACTTTTGATTTCAGATGTTGTACATTTTATGACTTGTTGTAGTATAGTTTTGGATATGAAGGATTATTAAAAGATGAAAGTTTAAAAGTATTATTCGTCACTGTACAATAAACACTGGTCATTATGGGGCATTCGAGACAAAAACGTTGGGAATCACAGAGTTAATATTGTCTATCTGAGACCGTGTGAAAAGTTTGTGCACTATCGTATTAACAGCACAAAAACACTCTCACAAAACAGTCTGCGATGGCAGCGAGTTGATAATGTTAGTTCACACGCCCACGTCAGAAGCATCATTATGTGTCGTCTTGTTGTCACGCTCCGAGTGAGATTTAAACTTGCTTTAACGAGCACATGGAGTGTCAGGACGCTGGAGCAGACAAGGTTCAGAGCAGAACATGAAGCAGAAAAACACAAAAGTGTGAAGCGACGAGGAGGGGTCACGGAGGGAGGAGGCTGTGGATGAGTCATCAGGCCTGATCCATCACAGGCTGAATTAAATCTGTGCTCAATGTCACTTCTCTGCAGAGGAACAGGGGAGAGGAGGAGAGAGGTGGAGAGGAGGAAAACATGGAGAAGGAAGAGGGGGGGAGAGGAACAGGGGAGAGGCGGATAGAGGAGAGGAGCAGAAGAGAGAGGGGACGAGAGAGAATGAGAGGGGGAGAGAGGGGAGAAGGGAAAAAGAGTGAGAGAAAAGGGGAAGGGAGGAGAGGAGAGAGTGGAGAGAGAGAGGAGAGGGCAGAGGAACAGGGAAGAGGCGGATAGAGGAGAGGAGCAGAAGAGAGAGGGCGGAAGAGGGCGAGGAAGAGAGAGAATGGGAGAAAGGAGAGAGGAGAAGGAAGAAAGGGGCAGAGGAATCTGGAGAGAGGAGAGAGAGGAGTGAGAGAGAGGGGAGAAGGGAAAGAGAGGGAGAGAGGAGGAGAGAAAGGTAAAATAGGAAGAGAGACACGAGAAAAGAGGGGCAGAAGTTAGAGGGGGTGGGAGAGAGGGGAGAGATGGCAAGAAGATATAGAGGGGGTAAAAAGGATAGAGGATTTTAAAATTCGGGCTCAACTGTGCATATATTCATTAATTTTCTATTGCTTGTTCCCGTTGGGGTCACGGGTGACTGGAGCCTATCCCAGTGACTGTGGCCTTAGGCGGGATTCACTCTGGACAGGGGCCAGCTCGTCGCAGGGTTAACACAGAGAGAAAGACACAGACAAACATTCACTCTCACATTCAAAACACATGCATGTGTGGGAGACAGCCGGAGAACCCAGAGAGAACCCAGAGTGAACCCAGAGAGAACCCAGAGAGAACCCAGAGAGAACCCAGAGAGAACCCAGGGTAACAGGACATGTAGACTCCACCCAGAGCTCGAACCCACGAGCTCCTTATTGGGAGGCTCTAAACCGCTCTAACTGCTGCAGCCGCTCTGCCACTGTGCATCCCGCGCATATAATTGATCATTTAATCATTAATCATCGATTTGTTTGTATGTATGGATTGTGATTTAATGTATGTTGTATTGTCTGTATTGTATAACTTGCAATTCCAATTTTGACTGATTGATTATAATGCTACAGCAATTATCTGATCTATCTGATACCAATGAGTTTTGCATTAAAATGCATTGAAACTCTTCCTACAATCTATTTTACCTTGACCTATAGAGCTAGACTATTCAACATAAGGCCCGGGGGCCAAATCAGGCCATCCAAGTGATGGATCCGGCCCATGACCTTCCAAATATTAAAAAATAATAATCTTGTTCACTGGTTTAATTGGGCTAGTACAAGTTTAGACCTGATTTGGTCTTGGTTTAGTCCTTGTCTAATTCTGCTCTAGACCTGTTTTGAATCTGGATTAGTTCAGACTTGGTTAGTGTTATTCTAGTCCTAGTTTAATTCTGGTTCAGTACTGTTGGAAAAGAATGTTGTATGTTATTTCTGAAAAAAATCTAATCTATCAGCAGTTATTTTATTGTTTTAACGCAATTAATTGAAACCGTGTTGGGGATATTTTGTGCAACCTAAAATTTTGTAGCAGTAGTGGACCTCATTTTGGTCTTGACCCACCAAAAATCTAGCCCTCGAGAAAATTAAGTTGAATAGCCCTGCTATAGAGGCTAAGACGTGCACAAAAGTGAAATTCCATTTCTTATATTATATAAAAATCCATTATATAAAAAAATAAATCTCACTTTTTTTTGCATGAAACCAGATTGGTCTGTCCATCACTCGGAGGAAGAGGAGATGTGCTGGATGAAGAGTGTAACGGAGCAGGAGGTTACATGTCAGGGCTGTGGGCGATCGTAGCGAGTGGGACAGGATGATTTACAGTGTGTTTTTCCATCTAACACACTCCTGAGCTCGAGGCGGCGAGGCTTCATGGTCAGGGCAGGATGTAACCTCTGCACCTTTCAGATCGGACCAAGACAGATCCAGATAACGAAGCATTGATTATCTCTTAAGCATAAACTTGTATGCATTGATCGTTGGGTTTGCCTGTGATGGCTGTTTTGTCCACAGTGTATCTATAATTTGGTTCCATTAAGAGGTTGTGATAAGACTGGATTGAAATGTCGATACGAGATGTTTTGTAAATACAGAATTTCTTGTGTGAATAACGTAGACAGAAAAAAGCAATCAACAGCATATAATAAGCAATTGACAGAACTGAACACGGGCAAAGCCTCTAAAGAAAATGCTGATTTTCCTTCCAATCCTACCCATCTTTTTGAGAGGACTTGGTGAAAGTCTTAAAACAAACAACTAAATACTAAACTTAGCCACCCACAGACTTGTTTTTTTGGACTTTTTCTAACGTGTTTTTTTTTTTATTTTTAGAACTCCTTAAAAGTCTTGAATACGAAGAGAGTCTGACAAGTTTTCTCATCTCAACCTTTTCTGATTCTGATTCGGAGACAGCCAACGTCCTGCCCCATGTGGGATGAAGTCAGCCAGAGAACTATTTACTTCAAACTTAAAGCAATGATGATGGAATAAAGGCCACACGGTTCATCTAGTTTGGGCATAACCACTTGTTCATATGTAACATTTGGCCAAGAGCGATTCCCATCAGGGTTGAGTTGTTTTTAGTTCTATAAAAAACATTTTTTCTTTCATGTTGTTTTTTAATGTCCATTTAAATCCTCCAATTCAAATTGTGCAATAAACCAATCAGTCCCTGAACAATACACGTTTGTCAACATAAAAACTACCTGTGCTTGATCTGCAGTGGAGGTTCACTTTGTACTATAAAATGTGAATGTGTATGGCAACATCAAAATCACATACTAAAAACAAACAAAACATGTTGAAATGCAAATTAGTTTATTTGTATTCATGTGATAAAAATCAGAATTATGTGAATTGAATAGCGTTTTCTGAGGTCAGTTGTGTGGAATAGCTTCCAATCTTTGCTAATCAAATAACATGGATCAGATCTGGCATGCGCTAATAGTACTTTATGTTCTTTAATGCAATTGTGGCCTTTGTTGATTCTTTTGTTTTCGTTTCCAGGATGGACGACATTCAGCTTTGCAAAGACATCATGAGTTTGAAGCAGGAGCTGAGGCAGATAGTTGCTGTACCAGGTAAGTCCATGCTCAGGTGCACACCTTCAGAGAGAAAGTGAGACCCCATGGCTCAGGCAGGACTATAAATAGACATTTTGCTTTTCTCTGCGTCTCATTGGAGTCCCATAAACCCGGCTGCTGTAGTAAAGATTTACTCACACTGTTGCTATAAACCATACACGCCATTGATCCCGAGGCTTGATTTGTGTGCTATAGTTTTCCGCAAAACATCACTGGGTGAAAGTTATAGGTGGCTGCGAAAAATACTGTTAACTAAATGAGGGCTGTATGTACTGAATGGGTCCAGATTTAGAAATGGATTTAGCTCCATTATGACACCAATGATGGAGGAAATGTCCCGCTCTCTTTCAGAACAAATAATAATCATGAATTGTGTACATTTACTTTTACTTATGTTTGACTGCTTCCTTTTTTGTCTTCCTTTTTGTCATGGGCTACAGCAGCAAACTAGTTGTAAGGACGTTTGGCAGGTTGCTTAAGTCAGATGCCCTTCCCGTACCTTCACAACCAGTCCCAATACTGTGACTGGAGGGGGCAGAGATGGGTCAAATGCAAAGAAAAAATGTCCCTACGGAGACACTAGAGGCTAAACTAATCTAATCTGATGGGTTTAGGTGTGTTAACAAGAGTTTTACGGGCTGTATAATCAGACGGATGAAAACCCTCAACCCTTCGATTGCAGCGCTGCTGTGTGTGTCATCGTTTTGTCACACGAGTCACATTTATCACGTACTAACACATGCAGTCACCTGCCCCCTGTCACTGGTGCATGAATCATGTGCAAGGCCATGTCAGCTATTTTTAGACCTGAACTATGACCCTTTAGTAACTCTAAACAGAAGCATTCCATTGTAATAAATAACTCGTAACTAGCAATGTGACAACAATGGCTTTTATTCTGGGCGTTTGATAAAGATAGGATAGTGGGAACTTGGCTGGTTTACAGGTGCCGTTTTCAGCACTTTTAAAAAGGTAGAATTTTTTTGGTTCAAATTGTTAACTGCTATGTCAACGGAGCACAGTTTTTATCACTCTGAAACGAATGGATATTTACACTCTTTTTGAGTCTTTCATTCTTTCGGAGCTTTAAAGTTATTAAAATGTACATAACCTTAACAATAACGTGCCTCTCCAGGTCCTCAGATTTACGCGGGACACCCTTGTGGATAGATTGTCCCGAGCCCCTGGGGGAAGCACTGCGCCGCTCCACTTATTTCTGTGGGAAGAAAAAAAGCAGACATTGCAAACAATTCTCCACAGTGCCCTAAATACAGCCAGATATAAACAGTCCAATTTCCACTTTTTTGATGTAAGAGGTTAGAAAAGACACATGGACGTTAACTATATTATGCTGATACTAAGATCTTTGGGCAATGAAACAAAAAGAACATTATGTATTAACATAATGAAGTCAGTGGCTTAGATGCAATGAATTATACATGAGGCATGATTTAATGCTGAGTTCAAGATGATGAATAACAGAAATAGAAATGTCTTTGTCATATTAAAGCAAAGCACAAATACAAATACCTGTTTAATTTAACTTGATGAAGTGTTCCAAGCTGAACACTTTATTACCGTACAATGATACACCTGCAGCTTTTCAATGGCACTTGAAAAATGTACCTATTGAACTTTGTCAAATCGTTCATACCATTAAACATGGTATTTAACTGAAGTAGAGTAACTCCAATTGCATTCACCTTATGCCAATCACTAATTGTAGCACGTTATTAGCCCTTTCTAAGACTGTGTTCACACTTCCACACAGATATGGTGGGTTTCCATGATTTTGGGGGACATTACCATGACTTACATTCATATCAACTCACCCTTATGTCAAAGATGACCTAATGTCATGTCACCATTTTCTTATCTTCATCATTTTGTATGAGCATAGTCTTGGTATATATGATATATATATATAGATATATATATTATTTACATCTGTTCTACTTGTACATATACTTATTTTTGACAAAACGTGTTGCTATTTTTGCAGCTTAAATGATTAAAAATGTTTTGTCACCACTTCTTTTATCTAGTTAATATTTTGTAATGAGTGGGCTGCTGTGTCAAAGTAATTTCTGTTTGTCGGTGTCCAAGTCTAAGTAATTTCCTGGAGACTGATTCTAAGCTTAACCATAGCCACTATTTGTCTAACCTTAACCTACATTACATCTACATTACCACTAAACAGGGGACAAACCAGGACCGCACCAAGACAAGCGTGAACACAGCCAACCATTGTTGAACCATTACAATTTCTTTGTTTGCTCATTTTATTCCTTCATCTGCTTACATTTTGTCTAAACCCCATATTCTGCAGAGAAAGACAAGACCAAGAAGCATCGACAGCGAGAAGAGGAGCTGATCCTGAAGATCCATAAACTGGTTCAGAAGAGGGACTTCCTGGTGGACGACGCAGAGGTGGAGAGACTAAGGTACAGATAAGCATGTGTCAGATACTATGTGGATAAGAACACAGCAGAAAGGAGCCTCATTAAGAGTACAATGTGAGTTTGCAGCTGTGATGGGAGTCAGGGTTTGAGACTGATGAGACCGGCTTTGTCTGCTCCTGCTGATAAACTAACGTACAGCGTGACTCACTGATAAACCTCATGATAGAGGTGGTAAAAGGGGAAGATGCAGGCTAAGGAGAAATCTTTGTTTCTAAGCAACAGCATCCACAGCCTCCAATCGTTGTCATGGTTAATTTACACTATAGGTTTGAATGTAAAATGATTTCATGTTGGATCCAGTTTAGTAGACTTTGTTTGGTTTTGTTCTAGTCTTGGTTTAGTCCAGTCCAGGTTAAGTTCAGGATTTAGTCCCACCTTTCTGCGCCCAATGACACAATGACAATATGAACTCAGCCTGTACCAAACTTTGTCATTTCCCTTATTCCACCTGCCCACTTATACATCCGACTGCTTCTTACCCGTACTTTTGATGTGATCGCATTTCCAGGTAAGCGGGAATTACATTCATAAAGTAGGTTCATTTGAGTAAAATAATCATGTGCACCAACAAGTCAACAATGCTCTTTCTCATGGTGGTTCGAAAATGGCCTTGTATATACTATATAACTATTTTGCTGTCGAGATTGGCGGCCCTGTGCAACATCCCACGACTGGAAAAAGGGTAAGCGCGGCGCCGGTGGCAACTCCCCGAACAAGACGACAAAGACAAATTCTACTCTACTTTCTACTCTGTAAAATAACGGTTTGTCACAGTATGCCTCGTGGATTTCACAGCTGCTACTTATTGAAGCCACTACTCACCGTTGAACTTGGGTCTTGTCTCTTCAGGGAGCAAGAGGAGGACAAAGAGATGGCAGACTTTCTCAGATTGAAGCTGATGCCGCTGGAGAACAAACTCAAAGCGGCACAGAGTAAGTGAGCTTGAACAACAATATTACACTTAAATGAGCTTGTATGTGCTTACCTTTTTGCTATTTTTTATCAGAGGATCCCCCCAAATCCAAGAGATTCATTCCAGAACCGCCTCCAAACAAACCATCCATCACAAAGTCAGGAGCGGCCATCATCAAGGACTGCTGTGGAGCGACCCAGTGTGTCATCATGTAACGGGACGTCCCAGGGCCCATTAGACTGCAGCCCACTGTTCACTACAAGAAACCTCCAGTATCTACGCTCACTTCAGCCACACAATTTTGATAATACTGCATGTGTGGTACAAAACAGCCTTGAAATTTGTTTTGGAGATTACAATCAATGTAGATGCCCATGAACTAATACAAGCACAAGCTTAATTAGACCAATTTTCATACTTAAATTAACTTCACTTTGGAAATGAAACGTTTAGGATTAATAGTTTGTCTTTGGGGCATCTTGCCAATTATTTAGTATCCACTATCCATGAGATTAAAAAATATATATATAAAAAAAGATGGATAAAGGCTAGCTTGAGCAAGAACAATTGTGGACTTTGATGTTAAATTTCCGAACTGTTACCATTCGCAGACCTACATTGTTCGTTGCTCACTGTACACCAGAATATAATGCAAGTTATGTGCAATTCATAATGTCTATCGCCTTGCCTTCTGTATTTGCATACAGGCTGATGTATATGATAAAGGAGTTACAATTCATTTAAAACAGTACCAATTCAAAAGCAACTTTTTCAAATGTATCATTGCTGCCTTTAGCTAAGAAGGGACAATGGACTGTGATTCCAACAGAACAATTATATTGATATTGAAATTATACTGTCCTGCATTTTTAATGAAAAATTGAGAAATGAATGCACCTCTTGTAAATGCCTACAGTGTACGTACATGTTTGTGTGTATTTAGGACCAGTTGCTAACGTGGAGGCAGGTGTTGCCCTCACCATCTTCTGATGAAGTAGCTTTCTGTAGTGGTAGTGATTTTGAGTGTGACTGTTTCACTATATGCAGAGAAGATGAAATATCTGTACATATATGTTTAAATAAAGAGCATCTTTCAAGAAGGCACTACGTGATGTTGTCAAACAAGTAAAAACGGACAATGAATGCTTACAACGTTTATTAAATAACTCTTCTTGGTCCCCTTTAACAATGTTCAACTGTTACAGCAATTGTTGGGATAGTTGTGGAGGGCTGCACATCAGAAATATTTAACAAAAGGCAGAACATATAAGCTTAAGACACATAGAAGTAAATTCACATTTGTTGCACTAAACCGTATAACAGCAGTGTACTTTGTGAAATGTTTAAAATGATAAACATTATGTGAGCAAGTGGAGACGTTTAAGCTTCTAAAATAACAAATTTTACAGAAATATGCAGAGGGCATATTTAACCAAAGCAGTAGTTCCTCACTGATGTGCCCAAAGGAAGACTCAAAGTTAGTCGTCACTGTTATGTTCATATTTGTTTCACTAAATTAGTCATTTTAGTACTTAAATTTAATTATATCTCAATCTAAATAAGACCTTGCTCCAGGTTTATGTATTATAGAGGTTTCCAGACTGTGAGTAAACATCTGCATTACACCAAAGTAGACCATTTAAAAACATTGATCATCACTGAAGTCGACCAAACAAATTCTAAATTACAAACAGGTCCTACAAAAAGGAAACTCAGAACAGATGTGTACACAGAAACTGGCTCAATGGACTTTGTGCCATTTTTATCCAAAATGAAACTTGCGCCAACTTTGGCGGTACGAGGGTTCTGCTCACCTCAACAGCCAACAGTGTTACATTATGTCCAATAGAAACTAACGCTTGGGTAAAATCTTCTACATGTGAGGACAGGGCGGTACATGGCATCTCCTTCAGCGCCGTGGCAGATACAAGCCATTGTAAAAGCCAGGCAAGTCCCAGGGAATGTGGGCACAACAGTCAGTCTTCATAGACGCTCACCCATACAACCACCCTACCTCCCACCGCGCCGTCCAAAAACCCACACCAATTCACCCTTTTATTAACTAAAAACTAGACCAGGAGTGACCACTGCTGCCATTGACATGTCATCTAAAAAGATGAGTCTCCCAGCAACAAGGTTCACTCAAACCTTGAACTGACATAGCAGCACAAGAGCGGCAGCACAAGAGCGGCATTGCCTGGAGCCCAAATCATCACGTCTGCACTCCTTGGGCTAACACTTTGCATAAGCTCTGTTATGCACTCATACCACCTACTCCAGTGTCAGCCCCTAACAGACCACTAAAGATAAAATAAGTTTCTGTTGGCTGCAGCTGAAGACAAAAACAGACTTCAGTAACTTGTAAACAGAGAGAGCATTTGAAAAGACACATTTGGGTCAAGATCTAAATATTTGTAGCACTAGTTTTAAAAATGCTTCCAACAACTCTTGAGCATTCTGATCAGTAATAAAACAGTAGTCATGAGTATTTGGTGCCATCGATTGGCCTTAATTCTTGGTGTATCTCCAAGAGCCAAAGTCTTCCACAAACTATCCTTATCCATAATACAAAAAATGTCTTAAGGGTTTTGACAGAGACAAGGGACCAGAATGTAGCTTTAAGAGAAAAGTAAACTCAAACACGATCACTTAATGTTAGCCAAAAAAGACTGAAACTTTTTAAATCTGTGCCTTTTCCCTGATCCAACTAACATATCTAAGTTTACCTCACAAATTAAATGATAAATAGAACAGAGTGAATTGACTTAGTTTTGTCAGATATAATATGTTTAACATATTTCATTTGAAAATGTCTTCAACTATCATTTTAAACTGATAATGTTGGAAACCATTATTTGATCTAGAAGAACTACTGACAGTGACAACTAACTTTTTTTTGTTCTTTAACACTTGCAGAAAATCTGCAAAACAAAAATGGCAAGTGGAGTGAAAAACATCAAGAAGGGAGCTCGAGTCAAAGAGGGACCAAATGAGATTAGAAGGTTCAAAGAGCAGATTGCCAATACTCTGAGGGCACTCGTTTATCATGTTTAATACTGCAAACTCTTCCATCAGAGTTATACCTGTGAAGACCAGTTCAACGTGTGTAGATCGGCCGGAGAAAGACTCAGAGTCCTGTGCTGAAGGTAAAATTGGCTGCGAGCTTGAACCTGCTGCGGGACACTCTCCTGGGACTGATGGCTCCATTTGAGGGGAGCAGCTGCACCATGACTTCAGGGTCTTCAGTGTCCCGAGTGTTCCCTTGCTCTGGTGGTTCGGACGTCCTCTCAGCTGCAGCTTCAGCACTTTCTAAAAACAAACAGGTGTAAGAGCCAGTAATTACTTATTATTCAATTTAAAATATGTATTTTTCACATTATAGAAACTACAGTTGGTACCGGATGTAGGTCGTTTTCCCCCAAAAAGAATCAAGTCTAACTGGAGAACAGGGTCAGGGTGTAGCTGAGGGGAGGGGAGACAGGATGGGACGGGTTCGCACAGGAGGTCCACCGGAGGTGTCAAAGACAGCAGCTCTGCGACACCTGCGACATCAACAAGACTTTATTTGTTTTCAGTTGACTGTAAAAATGACGGCACAGGAAACTGTTTATGGAAATGATAAACTTTGAAAATGTCTCATGTTCTAATATAAATGATTTGTTGAAATCTGTTACATCTAGTGTTTTGAATGTTCGACACCATTGCCCCTATGAAGGCTAAAATTGTTAAAAATAAGCAGAAGGCGCCATGGAGAAATGATGATTAGGTCAGTGCAAAAGGGAGTGCCGCCGGGCCAAACGAAAATGGCGCAAGTCAAAGCTCCAGGTTCAGAAAGAGATTTACAGAGAGAAGTTGTAAATGTACAACCTCATATGTGGAACTAGGGAAGGATATTTTTCTGAAACAATTGGAAGCTGTAGTAACAACTCGCGTGTCCTGTTTGCCACAGTAAACAGATTAACAAACCCTCCAGCTCAGCTGCCGTTAGAACTCATTTCTACATCCAAGTGTAATGAGTTTGCATTATTCTTTAATGACAAAGTTCAGGGCATTAATGCTATAAATTCCACAATGCAAAAAATAACCCTCAAACCACCTACACACTTAGAGCTGACTCACTTTGCACCTGTAACTGACAAAACTGTCCAGGAGATCATCACCAGCCTGAGTTCATCTACATGCTGCCTCGATGTGTTACCCACCAGATTTCTAAAGTCTGTGCTGAACAGTTTGTTAGCACCACTCACTCAAATAGTTAACATGTCGCTTCAATCTGGAACATTCCCAATGTCTTTGAAAACTGCGGTCATAAAGCCTCTACTAAAGAAGAGCAGTCTTGATCCTCAGTACTGAGTAATTACCGGCCCATCTCTAATGTACCATTTTGGGGCAAAGTCCTTGAAAGGGTTGTTAACCAACAGCTCACTAATTTCCTCTTAATAAACAACTAATTTGATGTTTTCCAGTCAGGTTTTAGACCTCATCACAGCACTGAGACTGCTCTTGTCAAAGTGACAAATGACATCCACCTGAACACTGACGCGGGCAAAGCCACAGTCTTAATTCTGTTAGATCTGAGTGCTGCTTTTGACACTGTCGATCATGGGACCCTCTTACAGAGACTAGAGGACTGGGTTAAAGTCCTATCTGTTAAGACAGGAAGTACTTTGTTGAAATTGGTAACTGTGTATTAGACCAGATGCCCCTGACCTGTGGGGTGCCCCAAGGGTCAATCCTGGGACACCTTCTGTTCAACCTCCACATGCTGCCGTTAGGTCAGTTGAT
Source organism: Chaenogobius annularis (assembly GCA_015082035.1). Classification (NCBI taxonomy): domain Eukaryota; kingdom Metazoa; phylum Chordata; class Actinopteri; order Gobiiformes; family Gobiidae; genus Chaenogobius; species Chaenogobius annularis. Next base: position 2,041,402 of record BJKM01000081.1, read on the forward strand.
ACGCAGCGAGAATGTGTCCTATCACAATTATGCAAACGACACTCAGATCTATGTTTCACTGACGGCAGGTGAATATGGACCAGTGGATTCACTCTGTCACTGCATCCAACAGATCAGTGTGTGGATGCAAAACAACTTTCTCCAGCTGAACTCAGACAAGACTGAAATCATCGTCTTTGGCCCACAGAAACAAAGAGAAATTGTTAACTGTCACCTCCAGAGTCTCGCTCTAAAACCTACACATCAAGTTAGAAATCTGGGGGTAATAATGGACTCAAACTTGAATTTTAACCGCCACGTCAAATCAACAACATCAGCAGCTTTTTACCATCTAAAAAACATTGCCAAAATCAAAAGTATAGTGTCTAAACCAGACTTGGAGAGACGTTATCCATGCGTTTGTCTCTAGTAGATTAGACTACTGTAACGGCCTGCTCACTGGCCTCTTCAAACGAGTTGTAAAACAGCTGCAGTACATCCAGAACGCTGCTTCTCAGGTCCAGACTAGAACCAGGAAGTACGATCACATTAGTCTTGTGCTCAGGTCTCTGCACTGGCTCCCTGTGGCTCAGGGAATAGACTTCAAAGCAGCTCTGCTTGTATACAAGTCGCTCCATGGCCTAGCACCAAAGTACATCTCGGACATGTTAGCGCCATACGAACCATCTCGGACTCTGAGGACCTCAGGGACCGGCCTCCTGCTGGTGCCCAGAGTCTGGACTAAACATGGAGAATCTGCGTTTCAGTTTTATGCAGCTAAAATCTGGAACAGTCTTGCTGAGGATGTGAGACAGGCCTCTACTCTGGCAATGTTCAAATCTAAGCTAAAAACTTTTGTTTGGCTGTGCATATGACTGAAATGCTTTTCCTTTGCACTCTTCCCTTTTAAGTCTTAAACTATTTGACGGATAGCCTGAAAATGGCACCTTTAAATTTCTTTAAATTAATGTTTTGTGATTTCTGGCTTGTCTTTGTGATTTTAATGCATTTTTTTCCCTGTTGTGTGAAGCACTTTGTGTACGAATTGTGCTCTACAAATAAACTTGCCTTGCCTGTAAAACCAAAGCATTTCAAACACAAATATTGATTGCAATTTAAAGACTCAATCAACATAATCCACCTATTGAGGACATTGAGCAAGAGCTAGATCTTTCCTTACTGCTGGATCAAATAATAGTGCATGAATCAAAAGTTTCTCCGACACTCATCAACTTACATGTACACAGACACCTACACCAAAGGGAAAAAACATACGGTAGTCCTTCTGTGTTCAATGACATCCTCCAAACCAAGAAGACTCATTGCAGACTGCGCCAATCCCTCTACCAGCCCAACGGCAAAAAACATTTGTTTTTTTGGTCTGGAGTGGCCTTTCGGCTACAGTACCTGAACTGTGAGAGTCAGAAATCACACTGCTGACTGGACTCTCTCTTGGACTTTCTGTGTTGTCACTGGGCTGTGGGCTGTTGCTGACTGATGTGCTTACTCTCCCTGTACACAAATATATCAGTTAATAATATTGTGATTTCTTTCTGCACAGAATAAATTGACAAGATGTCATCATTACCTTTCATATCGTTTTTCAAAACGATAATTCTCTTGTGACTGTGCCCTTTGATCCAGACCACCTGATAACAGAGAAAAGAGAAAAGATCAATTTCTGCTATACTTTTCTTTACATTTACTTCATGACATTGTTTCTACCTGTGGGATGGCACTGAGCAGCTCATCAATGTTATTGTATCCAAATGAACGTGGCTCAAGGCTACAGCCTGTGAATTTGTGATAAGCCCCAGGAAACTCTGTCAGGAATATCTGGTTGTAATGGTAGGTTTGCAGCAGTGCACGAACATTACGTGCAAACTGGTAAAGCCTGGTGAGCCTCACCCTCTCATGCGTCGAGCTGTTGTACTCAGAATCTTCATAATATAACTGTTAAAGGCGACAGAATCAGATTATATTATGAGTCCTTGTCATTAATTTAATAAGTCAAGTTAAACTTAAATTGTCCCTCAGAGAGAAGCACAATGCTTGGAGTAACATCAGTACAATCAATATAACCATGTCGACATTGCTCATACATCTACTGACCCTGTAGCAGGGATAGGGCCTTGAATCATGAAGAAGGTAAAATATGAGATGCTGACCTCAACGAGATAAGGCAGGCTCTTTAGGAGCTCGCTGAGAGAAAGGAACCCATATTCACATGGGTTGAGAGGTGCTGCATACACAGTCATGTACAGACCGCTGACTTCATCCACCCTCAACCCCCTGGATACCGGCTCCTCATCCTGGGACATGAGCAGAGCCAAGATCTGGGAGGTTAGAGACCGCAGAGACTTCCTGTTGATCAGCTGCACCTCACGACCCTCACTCCCATCCTCAACCTGGAAATAAAGTACAGTTAAAAAAAAAAAAAGAAAAGACAGACGCACTGCACTGTACTGTAGCTGTAGGTGGTCATTACTTTGACAACATGGCAGAGCTTTGCGAGCAGAGCGGGAAGGGAGCTAGCATCATAGTCCTGCAGACGGAGCCCATAGCCAAAGGTCTTGCTGTACTCTGTCAGCAGCTGGTTCACAGGGAGACTGGAGTTCTTTTGGGCTCGGAGCAGCTTAACCAGCTGTGCAGCCAGAGCCTTGATCCGCTCCACTTCTGTCAGAGTCAGCACTTTCTCCTCTCCACACTCCAGCACCTGACCAACAGAAGATCAGATCAAATTAAGTTATTAGCAATACATTTTGTGTAATAGTGATTAAATGAAGTTGCCATTTGGTTTGGACATCCTAAATAAACTAAGTCAATATAAATGACTGACCATGAGTATGTCTGGAATGGCTTCGAAGAGCTCTATGAGTTTTGTAAAGCCGTAGTAGCTGAGCTTGCACTGACGCCCAAAATGATGGTGGTATGTGGGAATGAATTTACTGAAGAGCATCCTGCAGTGAGGCTGATGACGGAGCAGATCTACCACCTCCTTCCCAAACTGCCTCGTGCGGTCCATCTCCTCAGAAGTACGTTCTACCAAAAAAGCACGGTGATGAGAAGAATAGTGCAATACTTTCGCCACTGGTGCCTGTAGGTAATGGTACCTCTTTTGGGAACAGAGATTACAGTGTCTGGGTCCTGGTGTGTAATGGTGATAGTTGTGTCAGGAATCTCATTGAGGAGGTCCATCAAGTCACACACACCATAGTCAATGACTCGCCAGTCTCTGGAGAAGCACCTGGAACAGCGTAATGTACAGGTTAGAAACCCCTTCAAAAACTAAAAAGTAAAGAGGGTTCCAGTATCAACAGGTCAGACCAGTGGTATGCTTGCATGAAGTCCTTGATTGCCACTTGTTTGCTGGCTTGGAATTTGAGCAGTTTGAGCAGATCCTGGGTGAAGCGTTTCACTTGAGCGCGATGTGTTAAAGTGAGCAGTCTCTTTGTTCCCATGCCCAAAATCTATGAACAATCCATTAAAAACAATACAAATATGAACCTACACCTCATGCTGAATATATTCATGAAGATGAAATCTACCTGAAGCACATGTGGCACCGCCTCAAGCAGCTCCAACAGTTTGGAGAAACCGTAGTCCGAAACACGACATTGTTTGGCAAAGTGATGGTGGTACGATGGAATGAAAATGCCGAGGGGCATAATGCAGGACGCCTGGCTCTTCAAAAGGTCAATAATCTCACGGCTGAACTGAATTAGCTGTGGGTTACCCACTGGACTCTTGCAGCGCTGTATCCATGGCTCTGGAGGGAAAGCAGTTTAAAAACAGAGCATAGTGTTTTGATGTAAGAATGATATACACTTAATACCAATGTTGGGTGATGGTGGTTTATTGTGAATCCACTTGATGATCTTGAAGCCATTCTGAGCAGTGACTATTGTGATACTGGGAACAGAGGTTATGAGATGCTCCAAAGGAACACCTCCCTCTAGTGTTTCATTTCCCAACTGCAGGGGGCTGAATTTAGCAGCATAGCAGTCTGGAAAACTACAAATACAAACAATAATTAATTCCATCCAATTTATCAACACACACACTGTAAAGAAACATGGCCTCGCTTTACATTGGTTTAAAAAAGGGAAAGTTTTCACCTTAGCAGTGGAAGAGTTCCCTCGTGAAAATGCAACAAAGTGTGAACATCAGAGGTCAAAGAGCTCACAGACATCACTACAAATGGGATTTTATAGGTGTCAGGATCAAAATCAGCCTCACTACAAATGGCCAAACCAAGAAACATATGTAGACATAAAATATTGATTTTACAGCATGAGTGCAATATTTTGATAAGTCATATGAAATGAACCTGAAGTGTTGCTGTGCGTAGTGCTGTCTGCAGATGGGCTCATGGTACTCCAACTCTTCAAACACAACAGGACTGCCACTGGCTGTGGACGATCCCTCCTGAGACTGAGAGGAGCCCAACGGGCTCTGACGGATCTGGCTGCTGTGTAAAAGACAAACGAGGCGCGATCCTCCTTGTTCACGCACAGAAACCACTTCAGGCAGTTTATACAGATCTCCAACCATGAGCTTTCGGGAGAATCTGAAGAGGAAAACAATATTAAAATCCCAAACACCGTAAGAAACATGTCTGTAGGGTGGGGAAAAAAACACTTTACTTTTTCTCATAGATTTCAGTCAATTTGAAAAGTGGAAGGCAATTAGCAGGTGCATCGCGGAGGATACTTATAATCTCTCCTCTGCACACAAAAAAAATACATTATATTTTCAGAAAGAAATTTAATTAATTCACAATTCATCGTTACCAACAGCACTTTTACCTGAGCAGGACCAGAGATTTGTTACTTCCTCCAGTGACCAAAGACACTTGAATACGTTTCCCTCCAATTTTATAGCGATGCAGACCACTAACTGCACTGATAGCATCCTGTAACGATACCATTTGAACTGTTGCCTTCAGCTGATAGTCTGTGTGAGGACTCAGCTCCACCGATTTGACCTGTAATAGAAAGTGAAGACGTATATGAAGAACTTTGTCATAATTTTATCTGAGCCAAAAACTATGATCAGATATGGGGACACATGGTAATGTAAACAAAGGCACAAACCTGTCCATATCTAGAGAATGTGTCATGGAGAGATTGTTGGAGATCTTTGCGGGACATTCTGTAGTCCAGGTTGGCCGCTTGGATTTCGGCTCCATCAGAGAAGGGTTCAGGAGAAGTTTCAGGACAAGGACTATGAGGAGGAGCAAGCAAGGGCGAAGAGCGGCTTGACAAGCAGGGAGACGCGCTCCTTTTATTTATAAAAAAACAAAAAGTAAAAATGAAACAGCTCATTTACCTTTAATACTGACCTTTAATCAGCACTCACCTTGAAGACCATGACCCCTGTGAAAGCACAAGGGGACTGAAGCTCCTCTGCAGGTTCAGTTTGCTGAAAGCGGAGGGCGTGCTGATCTGAAACTCTCCCACGGTCTTCTCTCCATCAATGGGGAAGTTGTTTGTGCTTCGAGGGCTTGAACCATCTCTTCTGCACAGTATAGTAATTTGGTAAACTTTACTAAGCACATCGTAACAAATTATTCTTATCCATACCTCCTTCTAGATGTAGATTCTCCAATGAGGGTAGACTTGGGTACTTGAGCAAGTGTTCCTGTATCATTGAGGCGAGGTGAAGACGACACAGCATGTTGGCCTTTGTCCGGCAAGACATTAGGCTTACCGTCTACACAGCTCGCCTCCTAAGTCAGTCAGATAGTCAGAATATTTTAATTAATCAATTCTGTAAAAAACTGATTTGTTTTTGTAGCGGTAGGTATGGTATATGAAACAATGGCACATGCAGCATGCAACAGCTCTCTGCAGAGGTTACGCTGTAAGCAGACCTGAGGTTCTACAGCCCAGTTTAAGGTTTACTCACGTTTTCAAACTATAAACATACAGTTTCTTCAGTAATGTACATGAAACATGTCACACATGATTAACAGGTGGGAGGTATATCGACAAATGGATATCGCAATTGTTTTAAAAAATATGGACAATTAGAGAATTCAGTGTGATTGAGATATAGATATACAATTTTTTAAATTTTTTTAAATTATATATTTTTTTTAAAAGGTAATTTTTGTATTACCCTAAAAGATGTGTTAGTAATCAAACAAGTGTAATGAGAAATTTCTATTATTGGGGATAATCAGAAAAGCTTTCCAAAACAAGGAATGTACATTGGCAATATTGTGTAATATAAAACAATGACAATTATAAATTAAATAATAGTCTGAATCTCAGTATCAAGATATATCATCAAAAAGATTGAGATATTCATTTTATAGTCAATATTGCCCACTCCTAAACAGAACACAAAAGCATGAACGTTAATATACCCATTGATTTAAGCAGGACAATGAGACCCAATGCAGCAACTACATGCAAGCAGGTAATGGAGCAACAAGCAGTTAGTTAGAGCAGCATATAGTAAGACTTAATATGAAAGAGGGTACGCTGATTACACCAGCCTAGACAAGAACAGAGCGCAATGAAGCTGAAGGGGAAGCAGGCACTGGCGGGTGTCCTGACCTGAAGAGCTGTAAACGGAGCACCATGGGGGGGCCCACTGCACCCTCTTCTGGGGCTGTAGGGCCGCTCTGGCACCGGGCGGGCGGCTCGGAAGCGTGGCCTCCTAGGTGACCTGGCTTTGTCCAGGGGTAGAAAAGGGAAGGAGGAAAAGTGTGGGGGAAACACTGTGTTGTGGACAGGGAAGGGCTTGGGCAGAGCCTGGAGAACTTGGAGGTAAGCCTGAAAATTGTGCTCAGGTCTGTGCTCCTCTTTGGGCCAGGGCGAGAAAGACAAGCTGATGTGACGACCAAACACGTCTTCATTCTCCATTCGTTTACATGCACGTGCGGCTGCGGAAGAAGTGGCAAAACGCAGCACTGCTGTATTGTGGGACACACCCAGCACCTTGCCACCACAGTTGGCAGACAACCGCCGGAGCCTCAGTTTCACGGCATTGAGTTGACTCTTGTCACGGGCGATGGGAAGGTTGTGCACATAGAGGAGGCTGAAAGTGGGCTGAAGGAGGGAAAACTCTGTCTGGTTTGTATAATTTTCAATAAAAACAATAAAAGCAACAAGGCTGTCACTAACACAAGAATGTAACAACAATATCTTCAAAACAACAGTTTTCTACTTCCAGGTGACCTGGTGAAAACTTTTTTTTTTAAGTATAAAATAGCAATTCACTGCTGCATACCTTTTCATTGACCATTCGTGGTGGCAAATCAGCAGTGACCTCCTGAAAGGCCACGTGGCAGTTGGCGTGCTGCAGAAGAGCGGGCGAGGCGTGATTATGGACGAGGATGACCTGGAAACCATGGCGATGGCGCAGATCACTCAGCTCACTAGCAAAGTTCACATCAGCTAATAAAAGAACTAAATGTCAGCAAAAAATTGTCATGTTTATGTACAAATAAATATTAGTTTACAAGCTACTCACAGGACACCAATACTACTGTAGCAGGCGCAGTGTGGGTCTCAGCAAAGCGACGCAGGCTTTGACGAAGTTTGTCATCAGCAGCATTTTTGGCTGTGGCGTTAATATGGGCAACAGTGACCTAGAAGATGTAAATCATTATATCCAGTACATATAAAAGTGGTCAAATCTCAAGTTATTTAGGTGAATTGTATATTGTTTTCAAAATACCTGGCAGTTGTTGAGCTCTTGGATAACAGATTTATTCTCTTTACTGATATCACACACACAGATGAATTCAGCCTCACGGTGACCCTGGAAAAAGCGGCTGCGTATTCGCTCGACCACAGCAGCTGCAGAGCGTCCACTGGGAACGCTGCAGTTTTCGATATCCCAAAATACCCCCACAGGAGGAATATTTTCAGGACCGCCACTTTCAGGAGAACCTGCAAAATAAAGATAAAAAAAAACATAACCCCACGTAGTTGCCTAGTAAATGATCTAAATACCCCACTGACCATATTTCTGTCCCGTTTTTACGTCAGCAGATGAACCACAGCCATTGCAAATTGGGATGGGAGCGGTCTGGGGGGGAGGAACATTGGGCCAAACATTGTCAGGTTCAGGCACCACACGAGTTCCAGGCTGGCAAAGAAGAAAAAAAAGATTATAAACTGCCCATAAACCAGGGGTGTCCAAACTTTTTTCACAGAGGGCCGCATTTTTATACTTATACGGAGCAGAGGGCCACAGACAACCAGAAAATGAAGTGAATCATTCGAAATTTTGCATTTGACATAGTTTCGCTGGGCCTCCACACCTTTAATAAGACTTGGAACATTAATATTGTGTTGGTATAACATCAAAATACTTGAAATTATGTAAAAAGTACAGCTTTTTGTTGTTTGGACCAACTTAGCAGGAAGCCTGAGGGCCAACAAAAATTGGTCAGAGGGCCGCATTTGGCCCCCGGGCCGTAGTTTGGACATGCCTGCCATGACCTACCCACCCACACACTCACACCGACTCACACACACCCCCACACACACACAATTGTTATGCTTATGGCTGAAACTATTTTAATTTTCCTAGAGTTAAAGTTCCCCAGTTGGCGCTGTCATATGGCTGCGCTGTCATGTGGCTGATGCTCTTATGCATGTCGCATCTGTCATCAAATCACGTTCCTATGTTGTGAATTTTGTTCACTGAAAATAAATATATCCTGATTCCCTGATCCTGAACAAAGCCATGCTGAAAGTTTGGATTATGTGCTTCTTTATTTAACCAGGACAGTTCAACAGAGATTTTGAATCTCATTTTCAGGGGATTCCTGGCCCCAGAAAGGCCAGAGTCATGTTGTATAGGCTTCTATGTAGATATATTATTAAGCATTAACATTATTGCATGCATTCTATTACGTTTCTGTTCCCTCTCAAATTTAGTGAGCCATTACCAGAAGTGTATGAACTGTACCAACCTTCAACAGACACTCTTGGCAGTGCTGTGCCCCCTTCAGACCAACCGTGCGTTCTACTTTAAGGTGCATAGGTATAGAGCAAAAGTGTGATGAGGTGGTGGGGGAGGTGGATATAGTGGTGGTGGTTGGTTCACCCAGTGTTTTGCTTCTTTGGGCTCTTCTGCGGGCTCTTCTGCTCAAAGGGCTGCAGTCTGCTCCACAGGGGTAATAGCCAGAAGAAGCCAGACAGGAGCCATGCAAAGGTTCACATGTAGAGGGAAGAGAGGAGACTGGAGGAGCCAAAGAGGAAAATTGGTTTGACTGGCTGCATGACAGAGGTAGCGATGAGGGCAGCAATCCTGAACAGCCAGGCGCATATGGATTTGAAGATACAGGTTGTGAGGTAGCAACAAAAGAGGGCATCTGGGTTGTGTAACCATGACTGCTCCACGTAGCTAAAGATTCATCATGTCTTCCACTGCTTACATTTTGTTTATACTGAACAGATGAGGCGACAGAACAAGGCCCGGAGCTGTAAACTTTGCTGTTGGGGCTAGGTGCTCCCAAAGAGCTTGAGGCCATGTAAAAGGAGAGGGTACCCTCAATGCTACCGCTACTGCCAGCTTCACCCTCTAAAGTCTTATAGCCCCCTGAGCCGCAGTATTCACAGTAAGAGCAAGTGCTTACTTTGGGGCGAGGCCCCGGTTTCTGTGGGGAGAGTGGTAGTGGGTCTGGTTGCTGAGGAATCTGAGGAGGTGGGGGCAAATAAGGTGTCGGTGGAATAGGGAGAGGGGCGAGAGGGAAGCGCTGTGAAGGATGCAGAGGAGCAGGAGGAGGAGGGACATCTTTTAAATCAAGCACAGGCTGTTGGCCCTCCATGTAACTGTTCTGTAAAAGATAAGGGACAATACAGTCTTAAAAGATGTATAGAACAGTTTAAAAAAGACATTATTTTTGCAAGTTATCTTATGCTTCACAACTCAGGTCAAGTTTCATTTCGAATAATAAAAATAAGGTTTTAACAATGTTTATCTTAAGCGATAGTATTGTGTTTTTTTAAAGTTTGACTATGTGCAGGTGCATTTTTACTGGTGATATCTTAGCTATAAAGTAAAACAAAAACAATAATATTAATAATGAAAACTCAAGCAGAGACAGCCAATGAAAAGCAATCCCCGATGTTACCACTCACTCCTATATCAGTGTTGGTAGACTGAGTTACATTGTTAGAAAAGCAGTCTTTGAGTTTCCACAACAAGGTTGAGGCTTCTGTTTTGGTCGGACCGAGCCATGGGAAGGGTCTCGAGCTGCTTATGGATCTCTCTTTTCCAAGTCCTTCCATCTTTCATCCCAAAACCGTCCTTCATCTCTCTCATGCTTTTATTAAAATACAAAAACAGACAAACAGATCAATCAACGGCACTTTTTCATGGTCGCCCAACCGACTCCCAATGATTGTTCTTACGGGTTGAGTTCTACTTAAAACGCAACTGTTGTCTTTTAACCTACTTAGCGTTGATAGCCATAATAAAACGGCGATACATTTTACATCAAGTAGCTAAGCACAAACAATATTGTACAACTTAACGCTAGATCTGACAAATGTTTCTCCTTTGGATCAAAAGTCGCAAACGTGGGATAACTTAACCTAACTTCAATCAACGTTAAGCTACATAAGTTTTAGCTCGCCGTTGTTTACGAACCGAAGCTAACCAGAGGCATCAAACAGTGAGCAACATTGGTTTATGAATGTTGAAAGTTACATTCTGTTTGTAAATAAGTCAAACCGTAGTCACAGCAATCTAAAAATATGAAATATTACGTTGTTTTTGTACCTGGTGTCGTTACATATTCCTCTCAGGACCGTTTCCCTGTTTCTCTTCTCCACATAAACACGTATCGTTTTGTTACATGCACACTGCCGCAAATGAGTCGCAGCTGTCGAAAATATGACTACGACACTACGACCAAATGATAAAAAAATAAAATAAATTAAAAATAAATAAAAATAATAATAGTAATAATAATAATGATATTTATAATATTGTAAATTGTGCTTGAGGCTTTTTATATGCACCAAATAAAATGTTGTAGGCACAGAGAATATTCCCGTACATCCCACCAAAAATAAAAAAGTGTATTATTGAAAAACAAAAAAAAATTCAATCACGTGTATTCTTTTTTGCAACCGTTGTTATACACCTCTTTTTGTAACCTATGTGTTTTAAAGTCCATATAATAGTCAACGATCATTTTAGTTGTCAATTAGTCACGACTATTCCGATTAATTACCTATAACACCATAATATCGACTTCAACATCGTGCTAAATAAATTCAGATTTTCAATTCAACATTGTCATCAATATTAAGGTTCTAGGAAAATAAATGCGCCATAAATTAATGTTTCTACCGAGCCTGATATCATATAATCACGTAATGGTATTGCACCCCCAGTGGTTAATAGGGAGACTGCACGTGCCCCCTGTTGCTACTGCTCCTCCTTCTCTGTGACTGACGGGACGGGACAGCAGGTTTACCATCATCCTCTTTGTCAGTTGCGATTGATTTTCTACTCATGGTCTTACAGGAGCCTTTCTAGTTTATTATCACCATAAATACAGGTTAGCGAGAAGATGGTGAATTGAAGAACACGCTGCAAGTTAGCTGTTAAACCGTTATTCAATTAAACAAAACTCGGGGCTTTTGTTCTCGTTTATCATGGCGATCGCGCACGCAGCCACTGAATATGTCTTCAGCGACTTTCTATTGAAGGATCCGACAGAAGGACAGAGCAACAAATACAAAGGTGTGCGCCTGGAGCTGGCTGTGGACAAAATTGTCACGTTTCTTTCCGTGGGGCTGCCTTTATTCCTAATCTCTCTCGCCTTTGCTCAAGAGGTGTCCGTGGGTGAGTTGTTTTTTAAATTTATTTTTCAGTTGAAAATTGTTTTCATTCAAAAGAGAAAGTGCTATGCTCAGAACTGGACATTGCACAGAAAGGGGGTATATTAGGGCGACTCCACCCTTCTCTGCATCACGCCCAGACAAAACACTGCTGCTGATGTTGATAATGATGACACCAAATGCATTGGATCTGTTGTTCAAAGTAACTGACATATGGGCATTGGGTCTTTGTTTAATTGGAAAATCTATAATCATCTTAAAACTTCAGCCACCCTGTCTCTTGTTACCAAATAACATATATATGTATATAGTAATATATAGTAATATATAGTAATATATATATATATATATATATATATATATATATATATATATATATATATATATATATATATATATATATAGCTATATTGGTGTGTGTGTGGTTGTGTGATGTATGTATATAAGAGATATTATATATATAATTATATATATATAAATATATAATATATTACCGGTGGTATACCGGTATAAGTATAATCTGTTTTCCACTGCGCCTTCGAGGCCAACTGCTGTTGTGATTGGACCAACTTTGGTCCAAATAAATTATCTATATCATATAGTACATCAAGTACAAGTTGCAACTCTGTCAGTGCAAATTTTCTACGCCTCAGAAATAGACTGCTATAAATAATTACTGTTTCTTTATGTTCAAAGAGGTCATCAATACAGTGACCAGGGTGGTATGAGTCACATGGATCAATATGACATTGCGTTAATTTTTATTCGTAAGTCTCCATAGATGGCCTGCACTGCAAATACTCAATTATCACAGTGGATCATGATTGAATTATGCCATGACCGGTTGAGCTCTTGTATTGAGAACCAGTAAGACATAACCACAAAGTAATTCTCTACTTTGTGTAATGAATGTTGAATTTTGTAAGTAAATAGTATACAGTAAGTATAATTCTGTGTTCATTATGTTCTCTTCCAGTACACAGATCAGTTGCTTTGACCTCCGACAAACTCTCCTGGAGACAAGCATTACTAATGTTACTTCATTTTGTTGGGCAGCAGTACAGACAGGCAATCTGAGAGACACTCCACTATGAGTTAGCAACAGTACTGGTCAATCAAATGCATCAGACGGATTCAAAACACATCTATTCTTCGAAATAAATTTTTTATCAGTTAAAATGTTTTTTTTTAATTCCTTTTTAAGTTCTTCCCGTACATTCTGCTCTTATTTGTCATCCTCCTTACATCCCTGCTCTGTTCTGGAGAATTCACGGCTGGCGCCACAACCCTTTCCTCAGATCTCATTACAGTCACTGGAGGAACTGGACCGGTTTTACAATCGCTCAATTCGTCTGGCCAGAATCTGCTGTTTTAGATGAAAGGATGGAATGAGGACTCTCACAAGGATAGACATTTGTAGAGCACATTCGTACACAAGGGAATTTCAAAGTGCTCACACAACAGGAAAACAGAAAATCACACACAACAACAGAACAGACATCACAAAACAGTTAAGACATAAAGAAAAGAGTTTCAAAAAAGAACTTTTCAGTCATATGCACAGCTAAACATAACTGTTTAGCATCATCTTTAATCATAAAAACATGGCCACCATTTTAACTGTAGGTGTAGCTGATTTTGTGGCATCTTATAAAAAAAAATTATCAGAAATGTGTATGTAGTTTTGTATTTAACAAAGGGCAATCATGCTTGCAAAAGAAACGCAACTTTTTAACATGTTTTTAATTATCTTCTTTATAAACACTATGATTCAGAAATCCTGCTGGCCTCCTGTTATTAGATAATGTCCTCAGCTTTTGACAACAGTTGACCACAGTACTCTGTCTCGTTTACAACTGCTGTTTGTGTTAAAGGGCCTGCACGTAAAAAAAGAATTAAACAGGCATATCTAGAGCTCATAAAACAATACCTCTCTGTTCACCTTGGCCAGGCATGAAACTTACCTTTGAAACTGTGGGGTACCTAAATTCAATCCTACAGTCCAATTTCTACTTCGGCATTATTAGATTGCCATTTAGATATAACTCTTAAGATATCTCGTTCCATTGCTTTATGCTGATGACGTGGGCAAATATATTAATATTATCCTGCGGTCAAATACCTCAATCATTTGAGCCGCCTGATTTCACTGCCTCAGAGAATCCAATTATAAAATGTATTGCTACATTGGTTTTAAGTGCATTTAAATGGATCTGGTTCCTGTATTTTTGCGGAATTATGCCCACAACCATGTTCTATGCTCGTACCAAACGCGTCCTCCAGTCTCAGCTCCTCCTGGATGTGACCCGAGTCAAAGCTAAAAAGCTGGGACCGAGCTTTCTCTGTGGCGGGGCCCAGGCTTTGGAACAGCCTGCCTCTGCATGTTAGAGCTGATGAGACACTAGAGCAGTTTAAATCCTTGTCAAAAACCTACCTTTTGTCTCTGACCTTTTAATACAAACTGAGCGGAGTTATTATTTTTATTAACTTCATGTGTATTTTAATTGTTTGTATGTATTATTGCACTTTGCTGTACAGCACTTTGGGCTTTTAAAGTTGTAAGTGTGCTTTATAAATAAACCTTGATATTGATATTGATATTGATATTGCATACCAAAGCCTAGACTAGACGAGGACCAAACCAGGGCTACAACAGGGCAAAATCAAGTTTACATCAGGAATAAACTGGGCTAAAACCAGGAGTAAACCACACATCCTAAAACAGGGTCCAGATGACTACAACTGAATCTTTTTCTACAACCACACATCCTAAAAATAATACGTTTTAGGCCTGAAATTGAAACTTTTTATAAGTCTTTACTGTTATCTATTCAAAGTTTACCATTTCTATTCCTTAATACAAGTCATACGATGCTGTTTTAGCTTAATTGACAATCCTCTGCATTGCCATAAATCTTTTGATATGGCTGTGCTTAAGTACGTCTATGTGATGTTTTTTGCTCAGAAGTCCCAGAACAACCTGATCTAATTTTCACTTAGCATTTTCCAAATTGACGTAACTTGTTTATAATGATATGTATGTTTTCTACCACAGTGTCTTGGACCTGGCAGAGGGATGCGTCAAATACCCATTAGTGGAGCATTATCTCAAGACTAAGCGCTTCTCTCGGGGCCTTGTGGTCAAATACTTGGCTTGTCGCGGCCTCACCCTGTTAATCCTGCTGTTAGCCTGCATATACCTCGGTTACTACATCCAGCTGGCCTCTCTCACTGACGAGTTTCCCTGCGATCTGAGGAAAGGCCTTCTTCGAAATGACAGCTCCATACCTGCAGCGGTGCAGTGCAAGCTGGTGGCTGTGGGTGTGTTCAGGCTGCTCAGCTACATCAACCTGGTGGTCTACAGCCTCCTGGCGCCTCTGGTGATCTGCGCTGTCATCGGACCGGCACGGCAGAGTTCAAGCTTCCTCCGGCCATATGACATGCTCCCGGGGTTTGGCTCTTTGGGAGTGGTTACCCCGGTTTACAATGATCTGAGCATGTATTTACTGTTTCTGCAAGAGAATCTGAGCCAGCTGAAGTCGTACAAGTGCCTGCAGGTGGGTTTCACTGAATTTACGGCATACAACATTTTAAAACCGATTGCAATTAACACTGGGGGGAAGACTATATTTTGTTTTTAAAAGTGCCCACAGTTTATTAGATTACTTTTTATTAACTACATTTCATTTTCATAGGATTCTCGCTTTTTTTTTTAAAAACTGAGTGAAAACCTCTCAGTAACTGTAGAAGCCAGCGGCCCTGTGCCACCAGCTACTAGACCTGGCCCGGGGCCAAATCAGGCCCTCCAAGTGATGGATCCAGCCCACGCCCTTCCAAATATTAAAGATAATAATTTTCACTGATTTAATTCTGGCTAGTACAAGTTTAGACCTGATTTGGTCTTGGTTTAGTCCTTGTTTAATTCTGCTCTGGACCTGTTTTGAATCTGGATTAGTTCAGACTTGGTTAGTGCTATTCTAGTCCTAGTTTAATTCTGGTTCAGTACTGTTGGAAAATAATTTTGGATGTTATTTCTCACAAAAATCTAATCCATCAGCAGTTTTATTGTATTAACGTAATTTATTGAAACAGTGTTGGGAATATTTTGTGCGACCTAAAATTTTGTAGCAGTAGTGGACCTCTGGCTCAGAGGTCTTAACCAGCCAAAAATCTGGCCCGCCGGAAAATTAAGTTGAATAGCCCTGTACTAGACTGACACACGTGCATTAAGAGCCCAATACTCATGTGTTTAGTGAAGAATCCTTTTATTGGCACCTGTTGCCATTTTCAACACCTGCACGGTCAAAAACTGTATGCCTCAATTCTGTAGCCCTGAGGCCACTATAGTTAGGCCTTAAGTAAGCATAACTGCCTACTAGGCACACCTAGTCTAGACAAGACAAGCTACAGTGCCACACCGTGGCTGGTGGGGCAAACATGTAAAAAGGCCTCAATATGGCACACTAACATACATATTTTGAAATGATTAATTATACTTGTTAGAGCTAGGCGATGTGACAAAAAAATAAATCACAATATTTCTTCTCATATACTGATCTTTCACAACTTTTTTTAAATTTGTATTTTGTCTTATTAAAAACAAATGGCTTACAATGTTAATTTCTTGAACATATACAAGTTAGACTTTAACAATTACCATTTAAAACAAAAACAATTTTGACATTTTCTTATCCAAAATTTGAACTTTGCTCCAAACCACATGCTTTTACTGACATAGGATTGGCTGTGAACTTGATTAAAATGATCTAAGCATGTCATGCTTGGATAATGACTGAATCTCGACCTGCTATGTTATGGTATGATATTGCCAATATAACATTTCCGTACATCATCATGACAACATTACTAGGTGAACCTGTAGTCCTTAGAGTGGATATATTCGAGGCTGACAAAAAGAGCCTACATTGATTATTTGATATGGGCCAAAATTTAGATGGATAGAGTGGTTCAGAGCATCTTGATGTGTTGTTGTAGTGGTCAGGATCTAATCTGTGTGGTTAGTTCATCAGTCAAACTGTAATGAGGTCGGACAGGTGGTATGTGTGTGCTCTTTCTGAAACAATGTCATGTGTTGTTACAGGTACTGGAATTGTTAAAAGAGTCGAGTGATGAAGGATTTGACACTATGTGCCTGTTGCAAACTCTGGGTCAAGTGAAGATGGATGTGGTGGACTGTAAGAAAGGGACATGTGTACTCAAGAATGAAGTGAAAGGCAATAAAACAGTAGAATAAAATGAAAGTAAATAAACCTAATGTTTTAAATGTATAACAAATCTAATTAGTAATACATTTATTTCTGCAGATAACATTGGCATGCTGAAACAAGACTAATGAAATCCATGATTATGTATAAATGAAGGGTTATTTTGGAGCTAATTTTTTTTCCCTTTTTTTTTCTAACTACCTAAAATGTTTTTCTTTTGGTTTACTCAAACATTTTGTTCTATGTCCACATGTGCAAATGCCCAAAAGCAAAAACATAAATGGTTCATGCTAATATATTGTCAGAATTAAAAACTAAGATTTAGCTTTTAAAGTCTGGGAAGGATTTTTCTGTTAATATGCTGTTTCATGTTCTAACTCAGGATATCAAAATTAACATGGTAGTTTTAAGGGTCCAGGCCGTATTTTAAATATGGTCCAGGCCATATTTTAAATTGGGTTTTTTATTGCATTTAATAACTATAACACATCTTAAATCAAGTGTTGCAATACAATGCAATACTCGCTCCCCCAACATTGCCAACGTCCAATTATTTTCAACTACCTCAGATTCCTACTAATAAAGGCAAATAAAATACATGTGTGCTGTATTCATTGGATTGTTTACTGCACAAGTTCTCCGCTCTTATTGTTTAATAAATAGAAACATGATGTGACCACACACTGACATTTGGGCTATAAAAGTAATCCATGTGATCCACGGAGATGAACAGTCTGTGGTTGGGAGGTGCTGATTGGCTGAGACCACCCCAGTAGTCTGACGTGATTGGATAATCTCGGATAATCGTCATTTTAATGGACCAATCATAAACGAGCTCCATTGCTCCGTTTGTATTTGTATGAAACTCCTTCACTAAACTACAACACCGAGCGCGATTATCTCGTGGATATTTTACATTTTAGGTGGTTTTAAAGCATTTATTTAATGCAGGTGGGTTCTTCGCTTTTGTTGTATCATGCATTTTCAATCAAAAATGAACAACTAAAACTCCGTGGACGCTAGATGAAATTTGCTTAAGAGCTAGCTAATAGTTAGCTAAAGTTGATGTGTAACTAAACAATGCAGTCATTTCGCGTGTGTTATTTTTTTGCTGTGCTTCTAATTTAGGCTTTGATTAAAGATCAGTAAAACGTGCACGTAAGTTATATTCATTTAACAGTGCGTTTTAAAATGATTAAATAGTAGCTTCGCTAACATTGCACTAACAATTCGTCAGATCTGTAAAGATGGTAGAACCAACGCTCAAATTTGCGTCGATGGAAGAGGAGGTGTGCTTCTGGAAGGAGCAGGCAGAGAAACACCAGCAAAGGTACGAGTACACGTTGTGTGTTGTACATAAGCCTATTTTGCACTGTTCCACATTTTTTGTTTGCAAATGTGCTATTTAGGGCTGATGAGGTGCAAGAGGAGCTGCAAGAGTTTCAGCAGATGAGTCGAGACTATGAGGCTGAGCTGGAGTCAGAGCTGAAGCAGTGTGAAGGGCGAAACAAAGATCTTCTCCTGGACAACAACAGACTGCGTATGGACCTGGAGAATGTGAAGGTTGTGCTCCTACAAACTAAACAAGATTTCCTAGTGCCATGTGCCCACTGCTCCAGGAGTTGTACAAGTAGTTTTTAAATCTAACTTCCCCTTATAAAGGCCTCTATTGATCACACACCAGCATTTTACTGCTGCTAGTAAAATTCTTTGCAGGAATGTAAAACCATTGATATGTTAAAGATAGCCACTGGAAACGGAAAGTAATTATACCGTTATGAATGAAGAAATTGTGCAAAATTCCACATTGCTTAAAGGTTGATCTGTTAAGTTAATATATTTTTTCCATCCTTAAGTGTCACACCACTGCATTTACTATCAAATTAAGTATTATTGTTTTAATTTTTAACAGGAAAAATTTGAGACTCAGCACTCGGAAGCTTCAAGGCACATTTCTACACTGGAAGAGGAGCTGATGGAAACTACAGCCATGAGAGATCACCTTCAGAAATACATCAGGGAGCTAGAGCAGTCCAACGATGATCTAGAAAGGACCAAAAGGTTGGTTATGAGGAAAAAAATATTTTCACAAGAAAAAAAAAAAAATCCTTACTTTTTTACTGTTTCTATTACAGGGCCACTATTATGTCGCTGGAGGACTTTGAGCAGAGGATGAACCACGTAATAGAGCGAAATGCCTTCCTTGAAAGTGAGCTTGATGAGAAAGAGAACCTACTGGAGTCTGTTCAGAGACTTAAGGATGAAGCTCGAGGTACACGCTTTTAATTTGTTGTGTTTTGACCTAAATCTCAATCTAAAAAGATGTGTGGTTTGTCTGTTTATTAAATTACACTATTTTCCTATCACAGATCTTCGTCAAGAGTTGGCTGTACGACAAGTAGAGCGACGACCGTCGAGCAGTTTAGGGCGAGAGACCGAGCGAGATCTGCAGTGCCCCTCTGCTATTAACCCTACCCTCCCCGCTACGCCTGTTAAACCGATAAACTCGTTTGACACACCCCCTGCCTCCAGCATCCGCAGAGGTGAGCAATTAGCAGTTACTGCGGTAATTTTTCTGGAAGTTGCCCCCTAATTGTAATTCTGCAATAGAAAATAATTTCCGCACTTTGCTACATGAACTATTACATGCTTAATTTGAAGTAGTAAAGTAAAAAATACTGTATCGTCACTTTTGAAGGTGATGGACTGACTGGCACTCCCTTGACAACATCTGCTCGGATATCTGCACTTAATATTGTCGGAGAACTACTGAGAAAAGTTGGGGTAAGAAAGATGATTATAGTGTGTAATGAAGTAAATATGAAATAAACCGAGTATAGGTTATATGTGTTTGATATGCTCGATCAGAACTTGGAGTCCAAGTTGGCGTCTTGTCGAGACTTTGTGTATGACACATCCATTAGTCGACCAGCTCTTGCTGCTCCTGCCAGTTCGGCTGGTTTAGGGGGAGGCTCTGACATCCACGTAAGCAGCCCACCTCCACAGTATGACAGGTATGCGCTGTTTCATGTGGATTAGCATGATTTGATTCATTTCTCGTCATGATTTTCACTTTTCTCTTTTTAGTGTAGTGAAACAGTTAGAGTTTGGACCAGCTCCTCCACGAGGCCTCTCTCAAGGTGCACAGTCACCACAGGGAGGTGTGAAGATACTGCTATGAGACACCTACCTCTGTAATGAACTGTCCTGATCTTTTGACCTGCTCTACAAAAATATGCAGTGATTAGATTGACTTCTTTCGCTCGACACTGTGTGTCCCATAGGATTGATTTGCTTCACATAATCCGTGCATGGACTACTGCTGCCTCTGGTTCAAATTGCACGTATAACAAACAGAACAGCAGTTTATTTGGTTTGGTTTTTAAGTGAGTCGTGTCCAAACCTTTTGTTTGTTTGAATTGCCCTGCCATGTAGAGCGAAGTAGAGACCTCAAAAAGCTGTTAGATTTGTTAAGCTTTTGAATCAGATATATTTTCTTAAATAGTTCACAAAACCAGTCTATATTTAAACCAAACCAAAGTTTATATCTACCACTGAACTGCCAAACATTGGATCATTTAATCTTGGAATTCTATTGACAGTCATGTGCTAGTGGCCTTACAGATGACAAAACTTTGATTTGGTGTAAAGCGAGAAGTAACCTTTTCTTTTTTTCTCCTTTTCATTTATTGAATGCCTCACTCACTGCCTAAGGTTTGGAATGGTAGCTTCAAGAGCATGCAATTAGTTTTCCTTAGACTACTTTGAACTTAATTTGACTTTCTGTATTCCTTTTTTAATCATAGTCTAACCCAAATGCATACAACTTAGTCTATCATTCCACCCATTTGAGGTTTTTGGATTTAGTCTTGAAATTGCTTCTGCCGAACTGCCTCAAAACAAATAACTGATGGAAAGATAAAAGTAAGGTTGCTGCCTGATTTAAGTTGTGTATCTAGGTCAGCACATGTACAGTACTGAATGTGTTCAGACCAATGTTCATCCAACTGATCAAATCCTGTTTCCAAGATGAAAATGAGATCAAGCAATAATTGATTTCATTGACAAGCACAGCATTTTGCTTATTTTGTAGGCTGTTGTTTTATGGAGAGAAAATTTTGAATTCTTTTCAGTGAAATGTTGAAGTGAGTGGCTTTATACTGCCATTCATCAAGTAAATGCTACATTTATCCTGAGGCAGTTTTCTGCCTGAGAATTAAGTGTAGGATTTGGAGTTGCAAGTTCCTGCTCTTTGCTGTTACCATTTTCTTTAATGTAAATTGGCTTACTGTAATTGTAATCTCTGATCACTGTGTACTGGGTGCTTTTTATAGCACCTATGCAACTGCTCTATATCAGAATATGTGCCTAAGACCTACATTTAACCTGGTAACCATTTTCTTTAGATAGAAAAGATTGATCTAATGACAAACTGCTGAAATAAAAACAAACACTTTGTCAAACTGATACATGTTATCTTTATTTTCAGTGCAGGTGCTTCAACAGTTAATAAGTGTCATGTAAACATCATTTGATTATATAAAATATCTGGTTTGAGGTGCACATGGAGCTCTTAAACCTGTACAGTAACAGATTATCGTGTCTCTGAATGACTTGGCCTATAATTTTAGGGTGTCACCAAACCATGTCTGGCTCTCATCAAAGGAAGTATTACCTAAAGGTGACTAAAGCGCCTAAATATGTCCTCGGCTACAGACAGCAGCACTGACAGGAGGGTTAGTCCACGTCAGTGCAGCACAGAAACGGTAACAGCAGTCACAGGCAACAGGATGATAAAGTTACATCAGATTTACATAATTTTCAAAGCAAAGGGGTGAGTTACTGTGCAGATCTGAGGCTCAGATATTAACAGTAGCGTGATAATTGGAGGCACCTATTGGTGTACAAAACCTTGAATAAAAGTATTTAATAATAATTCAGTGAACAGTGAAAATAATGTTGAACCATAAATCACACCTCTGCGGGATCTTATAAAAACAGCTGATATCAAGTAATTTAGTTTGTGGCAAGAAAAGGTGCTCCATACACAAATGTAAATTGTAAAAAATATTAAGTAAAATGGGACAAGATTTCAGGCATTGAATCTTCTGCTATGGGCATCAAGTCCATTATTCTGTGGACTTTCCATTGAAGTCGCTTTGGGAGTCGCCCTCCTCCTCTGAGGCGTCCTCGATCACCCTCCGCCCGCCTCCGATCCGGCGAGGAGTGCTGCCAAAGGAGGGCTCATTTCCACGCCTAAAACACCACGAAGACACAAAAATGGACATGGACAAACAGAAAAAAATAATAGACTGTGAGTCCAGAGAGCATGTGACAAGATGTTTGTTTACTCAAAACGACTCATTGTTTATACTAAAAGAAGAATTCAGTAGAGAATGCGCCTTGGTTATGGGTTAAGTCTGCTGGTTATCTTTGTAACTCATTTCAGTCCTGGTTCAGGACAATGAGTTTGGTTTAGGGTAGTTAAACCAAGCACTGAGAAAAAGATGGCCCCAGCAGTGAATTAGAGCAACACTGAATGAGTTTGAGCCATTTTTGTCTCAGGTAGACTGTGATAGAAATGGAAAACAGTGATGAGCAGCTCTGGGCAACAGTGGCTCAGTGGTACCTGCTGTGTTACTCCTTGGGTTCAGGGTTGCCTCTGTAATAGACACGGACATACATGTTTTCTATGTGGACATTTAGGAAATAACAGTTTATTTTATCAATGTGACTTTGCCCTTTTCATCATGGAACTGAGCTTGTTAGTTGTGGGATTTGATGTTTGCTGCCCGCTATATTCAGGCGATCTAATATTGTGTGGTGTTTATGGTGTCGACCCTCTCACCTGAGTTTGGTCTTGAGAGTGTTGACCTCACGGCTCATGGCATCGTTCGCCTCAGTCGCCTCGTCCAGCTCACGTTGCAGTTTCCTGCGTGCGGCCGTGGCGCGCTGGGACTCCTCCTCTGACTCCTCGAGCTGACGCTTCAGCTGCTTCATACGGGCATTTGCCTTATCAGCCTGATGAGAAGAACAGAAACAAGAGGGTTAGTAGAAGCACTTAAACGTAAAACAAAACATAATAAAAATATTATTTTAATTACCTGGTCTTTGTACTGCTCTGCCTGCTTCCTCTCATCTTCCACTTGCATCACCAGGTCCTTCATCTTCTTGTCCTTCTGACGTATGCTCTTTGCATTGGCCTGCTTATCCCTTATGAAAAACACAAGGTCAAAATGAGAAGAGCACAAGACAAGGATGTCTAAACATTCAGACTGAATTGTTTTTCAAGTGGAAAAACGCATTTGTTGATGAACCTGCTCCTCACCTGCTCTCTTGTTCCAGCTGCTCTTCCAGCTGAGCTACTTTAGCCTCCAGGGTCGTGATGGAGGACTTGAACTTAGACTTAACCTGGTTCTCCATCTCCTGCAGTTTAGCTTTCAGCTCCTTGTTCTGTCGCTCCAGCAGCTGTCGGGCACTGTCGTTCTTCTGAGAGGTGCTACGCTCAGTCTGCAGCTCGTTGTTCAGCTGATCCACCTGTGAACAGTAGAACAGTAGAATCACCGATTGAATCTGAATCTGATTTAGGTTTCTACTTATCTATTATTTTACCTGTTGTGCGCTCTTGCGCAGCCTGTCATTGAGGATTTCCATGTTGCCCTGCTCCTCCTCCAACTCCTCCTCCAACTGAGCAATCTTGGCCTCAAGACGTCGCTTCTCATCTGCCAAGGCCGATCTGGAAAGAGTAAACCACACGACTAAAATGAATCTTGTATTTTCAACATCAAACCACATAACCGTAGTTCAACTCACTTTCCAGAGGAATTGCTCGCCAGTTCATCAGACAACTCGTCTCTTTCTGCCTCTGCTTGTTTACGAGCTCTCTCTGCTGCAGCCAGTTCCTAAGATATCATAAAATATTACAGAAATGGAAGTTATTTTTTTTCTTGTTTAGATAATTAGTTTATTTAATTTCTGGTTTCTCTGTGAAGTTCTCACCTCCTGCAGTTGGAAGAGCTCAGCCTCCAGACTCTTGGCCTTTTTCTCACTCTCTTTAGCCGTGGTCAGCACCTCCTCTCGAGCGGCGTGGGCATCTTCCAGCTCTCTCTGGTAGTCTTTCATCTGAGCCTAGAGTCCATACATCAGTGTTATTGATATATATTTTTTATTCACATTCACGCACCCATCACCCTTCCTCACCTGGAGTTTGCGGAGCTGCTTGATGGCCTCTTCTCGTCCCTTGTTGGAAGTTTCAATCTGACCTTCTAGGTCCTTGATGTCAGTCTCTAGCTTCTTTTTGGCTGCGGCTGCACTCGCTCTCTGTTTACGCTCATCCTCCAGCTCAGTCTCCAGCTCACGCACCTGCAATCATTACATGCATCAGTGCTACCACACTTAATTTGGACTCGCAATGGTCTCTTTGGCTTGTTTTCCACTAGTTTGAATGAGTTGTGTCACCTGTTTGATCAGTTGTCTCTTCTTCTCCTCTCCCATCTCGTCGCGTCCCTGCAGGTCCCTCTCGAACTGGGCCTTGAGCGCCTGCATGTTCACCTCCAGTCTCAGTTTAGCGTCCTCTGCTGCCTGCAGCTCGTCCTCCAGCTCCTCCAGCTGAGTCTTCATCTCCTCCACTTGAGCCTCCAGACCGCGCTTCGACTTCTCCAGCTCATGCACCTGATTCAGAAGAGATAGAACATTAAGAGGGTTAGGTTTGCTGCACTTTATGTCTCGGAAATTTAACTTGACCCATCATTCAATTATGCATCAAAGAAGAGCACTTTTAAATTCAGGTTGAGTTTTCTCAGGGCAGAAATAATGTTTTTAATCCAAAGTATAGTCCACGTGGCAGTAAAATGTGCATAAAAAACATAAAATAAAGGACTAAAAAGAGAAGCTGTACAAATTGAAACAAAAACACAATGATTAAGTAAATAGTAATAATGACGATGTTGATGGCTATGAGGTCAAATTAAATTATTATTCAATAAATTAAATTAAACAGTACAGAGCAACTTCTAGCTATTGAAGATGCATAACAAAAAGTGCCAAACGTAGTACTAGGAGAGCCAAATACAGTACCTATGTTCTCAAGTGCTTATGACAGTTGCAGTTTAAATAAATTCCAAATAAACATATATATGATCTATTTGAGCTGAAAACTAGCCCTGGTTCTACGAGGGAAACTCTTACACTCTTGCCCACGTCGTCCTTGGAGCTGATCAGATCCTCCATCTCCATCCTCAGGGCCTTGTTGACGCGCTCCAGCTCCTCGCGGGAGTCTTGGGCCTCATCCAGAGCCCGGGCCAGAGACAGGGCCTTGGTCTCCTTCTCTCGTGCCTCCGCCTCCGCCCTGTCTCTCTCCTCTGCAAATTTACTGGAGATGCTCTTCTCCTCGGCAAGCATCTGAAAGCGAAAGATGTTATTGTCAATTTGTTCACAGTATGTAATTCTAAAGAGTTCAAAGTAAAAATAAATAAATGTCTGTACTATTTTACTCTACTGCTGTTACATGGTTTCCCTATTGTTGGACCAGAGAGGCTATCTTATGAAACAAATCTACAGAAAGGTTTGAGGTCTTCTTGATCAGCGCATGGACTCAATCCATATATATATATATATATATATATATATATATATATATATATATTTATTATTATTATTTTATTATTATTATTATTATTATTATTATTATTATTATTATATTATTATATATATTATTATTATATTTTTTTATTTTTTTATTGGCTAACACTAAACAAAGCTTAGTAAACTCATCTCACCTGATCAAATTTTTTCTGCTTCTTCTCGAGGTTGGACACAATCTGTCTCTGGTTGTCCAGGTCCATGAGTGTGTCCTCCAGCTCCTGTTGCAGTCGGTTTTTGGTCTTTTCCAGTTTGTCGTACGCCGAAGCCTTCTCTTCAAACTGAGTGTTTGCCGCCTCCAGGTCCCTCTGCAGACGCTTCTTTCCCTCCTCCAAGAGCTCAACGTTACCGGCCATTTCATCAAGCTTCTTCTTTGTATCTGACAACTGGACAAATAATGTTTATTCAATGAGTATGTTTTCATGCATTACTCTTTAACATACACAAATGAGGGTAGGATTTTGCTCACATTGCTTTAAAATTAGGATTAGAATAAACAGAGCGATTGATGTGTGGATCAGGAAGAATAATTTCTGCATCCAGAAATCTTAAAAAATGGCATTCAGCATATTTTTATTCATGTGCTTTAATTTGTTTAAATGCACTCGAATACAACCTCACAAACCATTTAGCATAATTTTTATTAGAATCACATTATATTTTTAATCTGTGTATTTGTGTTTCCAGATCATTGTCCCAACTCTTTTCATTAACATTGTCAAAACTGAACACGTCTGTTTTCTGGCAACATACAAACATATTTATCAGTTTCAGTAATCACAAAGACACATGTATCTTTTGTGTGGATGTCACACCTGAATGTTGAGTGTGGACACGTGTCTCTCCACGTTCCTCTTTGCCTCCATCTCCTCCTCGAGCTGCTCCTGTAAACTGTTCTTGTCATCCTCGGATTGTCGTAATTTTGTGGACAGCTGAAGTTTCTGTCGTGTCTCTTCAGCAAGCAGCTCCTACGGCAGTCATTAAACACAGATCAGTACAAACCAATACAGAGACAGAAGTAGTGAAAGCTTAAGGGGTAGAAGAAGTATTGGTAGAAGTAGGACAGTTGTTGTAGGACAAGATGTTGAGGTTGTCTTAGGCAGTGACGGTGATGGCTAAGATAGCTACACAGAGAAACAGAAACATGGAGAGATAGAATACAGTGATTCAGTTCTTGCATACTTTTCCAATTGATTTTCTACTTAAAATTGCAAAAATTCTAAAAAAGCTTTATTAACCTCTTGAAGGCAATAAAAACTACAACAAACATTCAAAGGAAACGAAATGGTAACTCCATCTTAAAACGAAAAAAATGCCAACATCTAATTTGAAATGATGCTGTAGATGTACTTGTGATAAAGCAGGAAAGACCAGATAACAAGAATATGAACATTGGCAGAGGTTGTGAACAGCCAAACAGAAGGTCCAGGGAAGACCAAAGACAAGATTTATTAATGTAGTGAACAATATGGTGAGATGGATTTCAGTACAGGACTAGATGTCAGATAGGACAAATGACGAGTATGAACATAAATACTAAATAAAGGGCTGTTTCATTTATTATTGAAGGAAATCTGCTGCCAGTACCTGCGTGTCTTGGAGTTGAGAGGAAAGACTTGTGACATCTTTGCTTAGTTTGATGTTCTTGCTTTCTGCTTCATTCAGCAGGTTGGTCACACTCTCCAGTTCAGCCTAAGATATAACAAATGCAAGAGAATACCACTTGTATTACCTAATAATTTCACACATTTTAATTGCAGAATAGAATCTTTATAGTTACAGTTGTTTTGGCACATCTGTCCCCCAGTTCTGCCTTCTGTTTCTCACTGTCGCTAAAGCGTGACTGCAAATCTGCCACTTGGTTTTCGAGCTTCTTCCTTTTGTTCTCTCCGTCCTGTCTGGCCTGGGAAAGCGAGCGCACCTCCATTGTCAACTCTGAGGTCTCCTTTTCCAAAGCCTGCTTAGCCTTCTCCAGGGTTGACTTGACCTAAACAAAGGGAAGACAAACAAATATATTTATACAAAGACAAAAGTCAAAAGTTTGACTAGTATAGAGTACCTGATAATGTGCTGGAATTACTATTGCAACAATTTTATTTCCTGACAATGGTGGGCACTACATGGTAAAAACTGTATTTATTATATGTATTATAACTATATATATTGTCCAATCTAATCCACTCTAGAAACACATTTTGCACATACATAGCTTCTAAATCTGTTCTGTTTTGTCATCATGTCTGGTATTACTCAGATGTATAAACATAATAATATTTCTTGATAGTTTCCTCACTCGTTTGGACTGCTCCAGCTGGTCCGTCAGCTCCTCCACGGCCTGTGTGTGCTTCTGTCTCATCTCCTGGACCTGAGCCTCGTGGGTCCGGTTCTCCTCCTCTATGGCTCTTTTCAGTAGATTCACCTCCTGCTCACGCTTCGCTCTGATCACAAAAGCAAATTTCAACAACATTGGAAAATAATAATAATTGGATACAAACACATTTAAAGTATATGTGTTTCAAACATTTAGTTGAAAACTCAAAACTGAAAGACAATTCATGATATTAGATTAAATCTAGTCAAGCAACAGAAAGTTTATTTTAGTAAGTATAGATTCCTTATGTATTAGTTTAATGTAAATGAAAGCTAATAAAGTATCCAAAACAAAAACTATATTACGAGTAACAACTATTGTATGCAACTGTTAGAGGTTCAGAGATTGCTGTTAGTCTTAATGCATTATCTCCTACAGGTAAGAAAAGTACTGATTAAACAGGTCATTCATTTTACTTCCGCACTGGTTTTACTGACCTGAGTTCTTGCTGTGTGGCGGTGGTGTCCAGTGTGTCCTCCAGCTCGGACTTCAGCGCCTCCAGCTCCTCCCCCAGATCTCTCTTGATCTTTTCGGCCTTGTTCCTCGCAGCCCGCTCTGAGT
Source organism: Chaenogobius annularis (assembly GCA_015082035.1). Classification (NCBI taxonomy): domain Eukaryota; kingdom Metazoa; phylum Chordata; class Actinopteri; order Gobiiformes; family Gobiidae; genus Chaenogobius; species Chaenogobius annularis. The sequence goes on from BJKM01000081.1 coordinate 2,070,000, forward strand.
CCAGGTCCTCTTGAAGGTCCGAGATGTGTCCCTCCAACTCACGAATCTTCTTCAACGCATTGTTCTTCTGGGCTGTCTCATCCTCTAGCCTGAAAAAAGATTGACGTAATGAATTAAATATTTAGGAAAAAAATATCATTAAGTTAATTTTATTCTAAAATTTTTTTTTGCAAGCCTTTTTTTTTTTTTTTGCAAGACTATGATTACTAAAATTTTATTTTTGCGAAGCCTTTTTTTTTTTTTTTGCAAGACTATGATTATTACTTTTACTTTTTATGTTCTTCTATCACAGACGAAAGTTCCTAGACTGTGAATTTTGCCAATAATGATTCTGAACAAAGAGTAAAAGTATATAATAGTAATACATTGGTCTTTTCCAAACACTCAAAGCTGGTCAGCTACAGTAGCCAAAGCTGCCCTGGTGGACAAGGCCGTAAACTTGTGTCATTGACCCTTCCAACTAAACACTCATCACATTTATGCACTGGCTGGAGCAGCCATGAAATGTATATGGTCTGTATACTTTTCCTTTCCATTTCAAATAAAATGCAGTGATTTGCATGTTAATTTGGGCATCAGTTTGACTCAGATTTTGTATTTATGTCTATTGTATATATTGTTGTATTTTATTGTAACATTTCTGTTTGCATGCCTTCTCATAATATACTTAATATATGTTTTTAATTATTACTATTTTTTGTTTTATGTTGCACCTGTCGTCGAAGCAAGTTCTTAGTTTGCGCATACTACTACTAGTGTACATCATGGGAACAGATGTGATCTTTACCGGGCCAAAGCGTTCTGTAACTCCTCCTCCTTTTTGGCGAGTTGTGCTTTGAGTTCAGCGATTTGAGCCTGGAGTTCTGCTATCTGCTCCTGCATGTCGTTAGACTCAGCTTCCAGCTTCCGCTTGGCTTTGTCCAACTCCTGACGACTCTTCTCCTCCTTCTTCAAGCGAACTAAAAGCAGGCAACAGCCCTTAAAACTGCATGATCTAAATTATGATTATCAACCTAAATATTGATTACACCGTTCTTTGCTGTAATTTGTTAAAACAGTAATGTTTTTCACCTTCTAGTTCAGAGATCATGGACTCATGTTTGTTTTTGAGTTTTGTGAGGTTCTTTGATTTTTCTTCCTCCTCTGCCAAGTTTGCACTGAAATCTGCAATCCTTTCTTCCATTAGCTTTCTCTCCTACAAAACAGCGACGACAACAGCAACAGCAACAGCAGCAACAACAACAACAACAACAACAACAACAACAACAACAACAACAACAACAGTGAGCTAGTACAATTTTATATACAGGTTGATGCTACAGTATTACGTTGGCACTTACCTTCACTAGCTTGTTGTTCTGGTCTTCCATAACTAAAATATCATCCTCCAGCTTTTTTATCTTTCCCTCACAGGTCACCTTTTCCAATTGTAGCTTTTGCCGTGCATCTTCTTCCTCTTCTAAATGCTCCTCTAATTCCTGAAAATAAAAACATACAGAACAGTCTCTCAGATTCTCTTTACTTTTTATCATAGCACCAGTTTTTGGATACTGCGTAGAACATGAGACAGCAATTCAATATTTTGTCTTCAATTGTTCAAAGATGTAAATGTTGGAAAAATAAGTGCAAGGATTTTATTATATTTTGACAATGTCCAAATTGTGTTGGCTATTGGGCTATTCTTTATAGTATATATATTCAACTCTGTAAAAACATTTATTTGTTCAAATTCTGACTGATTTATGAAAAACTGACCCAAAAAATAGATCACAATGAAAATATTTTTCTATTTGCTGCAAAATATTGTGCCCTGTTTTAATTTTTAATTATTTTTTGTACTGAATTGTTATCCCTGGTTATGTTTTTAATCACATTGACCTGCATCTGTTGTTGCATCTTCTTCTTGTCCACGAGCAGAGATTGGGCCCGCTCCTCCTCTTCGTCAAGTCGCGCCTCCATCTCGTGCAAGATCTCCTCCAGTTCCTGTTTCTTTGCGGCCAAGCGGACCCTCATCTCCTCTGCCTCTGCGTACAGCTCTGTCTCTGCCTGAAGCTGCTCTTGCAATGCGTTCCTCTCCTCCAGGACCTGAAGCAGGTTGACATGCACCAGAATCATCATAAATAAAGAAGAAAGAAATATTTAATGATAGTATCGGTACACAGTTAGAAAGGTATTTAAATGATCCTGATTTAGGGTCATTGTGCCATTGGCATTAAGAAGTTTCACGATATTTTCTGTAACAATATATCTCACTTAAAAATGTGTTATTGTGACAGGCCTGGAAGTAACTTTTAGTATTGAAAACAATTCCTTACCGCTGTATGTTTCAGTGATATCTCCTTGAGCTCAGATTCAAACTTTGTGGAAACTTCTTTGGCTTTCAGCAGCTCCTCTTCTTTCAGGCTCATCTCCTCCTCCTGCCGAGTCACCTGCAGCAGAGGCTTAACCTGCATGTCAAAGACAAACACAGTACATTAAACTTTTCAGCACTTAAGTATTACACTGAACTGATAATGGCTGCCCAGACCTTTGTGAACAGCCTCCACCACTGCCAGTTCCTGAGTTTGAGGTATGCAGCGCAGTTTCTCTGGATCACTTTCATGGCTGTGAGCTGCTGCTGTCTCTTTGCAAAAGCCCTTCAGAAAACACATAAAACCAATTCAAGTAGAATGTAAATATTGTCTTTTCACATCAACATACTTCATGTTCCTTTTATTTGCTCTTTTTATTTAACACATTGGTCTTCCTCTAGCTCTCCTGAAAACTTCATGATTCAAGTTTCACTTTGTTGGCTCACAAGTAGGGTATTTTTGTTGTGCTAATAACCACCCTTGCTGCCGCCAAGACATTGTACTGATATGTGTAAAAAAAAAAAACACTCACAATCCATAAATATGTATATCTATAAACTTCAGCATCCTTCATTCAATGAATCCCCTCTCACCTATTTGTGCAATCTTAACCAGGCCTGACTGAGTTTTCTCAATAAAAAAAATCTAACAATTTTATCTTCATACTACATTCATATTTATTCTAAATATAATCCCAAGTAGTTTACAGAACAGAAGACTTTAAATCATGTCTAATCACCCTAAAGAAATATACTCTGTATTAGTTAAACTTTCAATCCCCCTTGTTGTATAAATACAACAGCTCCTATTGTATCTTTGAGCATTTTTACATCTTGAACCATAAACATTGTTCCCTTGGCCAAATAAATTATGTTTTCATTTTCAGACAGTGTCCTGGGTATAATTTTATTACAAATGTTTCTGTCAATGAGCTTTCACTTACTTACTTACTCATTCATGATTCTGTCTACTGCACCTTGGCAATTATACTTTAATGTCATAAAAATACAATGTACAGATAAAGTGTCTTACTTTCTAGCCAGGAAGCCTCTGGCCTGGGCTTGGAAGGCAATAATGATGACAGTGATCTTCAGGTCTCTCTCCTCCTCAAGCTGTGCCAGCACTCCAGTCCTGAAGAAGATCTTACTCTGTCCGATCCGGTACAGGTTTGGATCCAAGTCCAGGTGCTTAATCTAGACACATAAGGAAGCAAACAATGATAAACAAAACATGTACATTTATTTAAAAAAGATGGTCATAGTTTACCATAAGACAGCAAGCTTGTTTCCCATCCATGAAGCCTTTAGGAATGGCATTCGCAGCCAGGATCTCATATCTAAAAGTTGGTAAAGTGACAATAACATAAACAATTTGTGTAACTTAAAAATTACATACTGTCCGACAAACCTCTGACGGAACTCCTGGAACACAATGCGGTTTGGAAATCCTTGTCGACAAATTCTGATTCCCTCCAAAACACCGTTACACCTGAGCTGCTCCAGGACGAGGTTTGCGTCCAATTTCCCTGCCTGAACCAAACAGATGCTTACAATGACTAATTTTCCTCATCTACTTTGAATTATTTCTAAATATTTTTTTTCAATTTTGTTTTGGGTTTACCCTCTTCTCGTGGTTGGGGATGATGCACCGGACAAAGTTGGGTTGTGTGTTGTGCAGAGTGGTCATGAGTTTAGCCAGAGACTCTTTATAGAGCTGCCCCACGGTCCGAAACATGCCCTTTTTCGTCTTTGAGGCGCTGGGCATTGAACTGTCAGTCATCTTGGCAATTGTGTCCAGACCGACCACTCTGTCGGCTGAAATTCACAACACAATGAGTTATTAAATCAATCATTTTTCTTTATCAACATCGATGATTATTGGTGCTATGTTGGATTTGCATGTGTAGGTGTATTGTTGATTTAAAGTCTTACTGTCTTTCCACAGTTCCTGAACAAATTGGCTTGAGGAGTTGCTGAGAAGAGCTGTCACATTGTCATTCAAAGGGTCCATGTTTTTAGTGAGCCAGGACGTAGCGTTATAGTCCACCTATATACAAAAAAAATAACAATATTAAAACAAACTCTAACTAATTTCTAAATAATCAAACATATATAATTTGTTCAAGTGCACTGATACTTACTCTACCAGCATAATGAAAAAGTGAGAACTCTGTCTTGTCCTTGAGCTGCTTAGGTTTGGAAAACTTCACATGGTTTTCTTGTGTTTTCACAAGCTTCTCCACAAAGGAAACATCCGTAGCTTTGGGAAACCAGCACTCTTCATCCAACAAGGCCAAGACGCCAGGAGGGTTGTTCTGCACAAAATCAAAGTGTCATTGAATTAAATGACTTTTACAGCCGCCTTGTGTCATGCTTAGACGCTAGAGGTGGGTGATATATTGTCAAGAAGATAATATTGTAAAGATAATATAAAATAAAGCCTCTCAATTTGGCCACTCTCACCGGTTAATGTTACTTTACAAGTCTTTAATAGGTAAAACCCCCTCATATCTCAGCTGGTTTCTAAACATATTCAGCTTCAGCCGCACACTCTATTACAATAGTTATATAAAGCTGGCTGTTCGCACATCTTTTGGCAGCTCCTCATTTCAGTTTTCTGCAGCTGACGTGACTGAAACCACTAAAACTTGTTTCTTTCTTTCCATTCAAAATTTCAGTCCAGAGTATTTTACATACTCAATGCACATGTTTCTAGTGTAAACCTTTTGTTTATTTTTTAAAGATTGATGTGGGTGTGTTCTAAAGAGACATACCAAGTAAAAATTAAAAGTGAAACTTCCAAACATATTATGCACTATTTATGCACTTTATTTTTATAGTCCATTTGTGCAATATTTGAAACTCAACAAAAAATGTTATGGAATTTTGTCACCTTTATAAAGAAACATGAAGATATATATTTTTGTCCATACTGTACACCCTTTTTTCCTTACTGGTCTCTCGATGAGCTCGATGCAGGGCTGCAGGTCCAGGCCAAAGTCGATGAAGTTCCACTCGATGCCCTCACGCTGATACTCTTCCTGCTCCAGGATGAACATGGTGTGGTTGAAGAGCTGCTGCAGCTTCTCATTGGTGTAGTTGATGCACAGCTGCTCAAATGAGTTGTCCTGAAACGGGAAGAAAATGCAATAAATCCAGATAGCAAGGGCCAAAATCTTACACTTATTCCCGAATAGAAAGCAATATAAATCTGAAATAATAACAGTATAAAACAAATGTGTAGATAAGTCAATATATACAACATACAGGAGATGTGTCAAGAAACTCATGAAACTGGAATTTAATCCAAAGATCCAGTTGTAAGTAAAAATATATATACTATTTTTAAAATTGAGTAAACATTTATACATTTCCGCAAACAAATGTTTCAACATTTAACAATACGGCTGAAGAAAATAATAATAATAATAATAATAATAATAATAATAATAATAATAATAATAATACTACAAATAATGTATTATTGATGTGTCTGTACCTCAAAGATCTCAAATCCTGCGATATCCAGGATTCCCAGGAAGGAGGCCCCCTGACGTTTGGTTTTATCCAGGGCCTTGTTGACTCTGGACAGGATCCAGCGGAAAAGACGCTCATAGATTGCTTTAGCCAAGGCTTCAATAGCAAAGTCAGCCTGGAAGTGAAGACAGCACGGGATTTGTGAATCAAATAGATATGACAATATTACTCTTAACTTTATTAACCTCTCATAATTATATTTTTTGCAATTTTGTAAAGAGGTTTACTGTATTGTATTATATATACTACCTATTCAATAACATGGTTCAATTAGTTCCCAATAAACTGAATTTTAGACCCATATAAATTTAGATATCTATTATTATGTGACCGATCTACTCTCAAAGCTTTACATTACTTCACTGTGAGGGGCACTGGTGTCACCTGCTCTTTGGTCTGGGCCTTCTGCACAACTTCTCGTCCCACTTTGATGCGAGGAGTGAGAATGGCACGAGTGAAGTCGGTCACATTGATGCCCTGCAGATGGCACACCTTTTGGGCCGCTAGGGATACAAAATAATGTTTTTGGCTTACAATTTTAATTCTTATGATGATTTAATAGCATTGCTCTGTATTTAACCTGTGTTGTCTGGCATTGTAGCTTGCTCCTGGTTCCGCTCTTTATTGAATTTAATGTTGCCAAGCTGCATGACTGTGGAGCACACTTTCAGGATGTCTGGACAAAGAAAAGGCTACAGTAAATAAAACAAATTGGAAATGGTAGGGCTGAGAACATTTTTGAAATAAATAAATAAAAAGTCTACATGACATTTTTCTGACTGGCATTATAATTGTGATTAGATTTGCAACTTATATCTAGTAGGATTGTTTTCAAAGTACACATTTTAAACAACAAGAACTACTAAACTAAATAAAGAATCCAATGCATGCATGTTTATGGTGGCTTAAACTACAAGGTTAGACATAATAGGAATATATTTTTTGTTTGCAGGGGAAGTCACAGACTCTCGTAGGATTATTTTTAGCAGATATCAAACTGCATATTATTTGGTTTGTGAGTGAATGTCTAAACCACATGTGTCAAACTCAAGGCCCGCGGGCCAAATGTGGGCCGCCAGAAATTTTTATCCGGCCCGTCGAACATACAGTGGGATGGCGGACTGTAAGGGGTTAACCCCTTACGCTTAGTGCGTCCCACCCGTGGGGCGGCGGACTTTTTCATTATTTATTCCATTTTGAAAACTCTCCAGCTGCTTGATATGCTGTACATAAAAATAAAGCTTTAAACCTCTTATTTCCAGTAAAATAAATCATTCTGGGAGGCATCAGGGTCAGTTTGTACTCAAAACCGACAAGTAAAAAATTATCCAAAATGAAAAATGAATAGGACTTTTATATAGAGTCCACCAGAACATTTTTGCTTTATTTCAAGTCCCTAAAACTCATTTTTAGTAAATTTACTTTCAGCTTTAAAAGAGATTGTCAAAACCCAAGTCATAATTAAGTCCATAATAATGACCATCAGACTCAGTCTTTCACCTGCTGCAGATTTGTGCAACAGTGTCCACAAAGAACTATTACAGGCTATATGAAGCTATTTATTCCTTATAGTTGTTTTATTTTTTACGTTATGTTTGGCTCGCGACCCAGCCTGAGCATCGAAATTCGGCCTGCGGCCCAAATGAGCTTGACACCCCTGCTCTAAACCAACCAAAATGCAATACAGCTCATCTGTCAAATGAATCTGGTGTCCGTTACCCAGTCTCTCCTCCTCAGTGAAGCCCATGATCTCCATTGCCTCCATTGTCTCTTCGTACATCTCGTCGTCCTGTTGTCCTGAGATCTGAACGTGTCCCGCACTCAGGAACCGGTAGTTACTGAATGGCTCCAGCAGGAGATCCTCTGGAAACACAAAGTTAGATACAAGAAGGGTGTTAAAATATAAGATGTCTAATTATACTGATTTACTTCCACATTCAAGGATTTCCCTTTTGGACATTTAGGATAAAAGACACTACTAGGGCTCACAATCTTTTCCCCTCATATTGATTCATCTCACGTTTTGATTTGATTTGATTTTGTCTTCCTAAAAACAAATACAATGGCTTTCAGTGCACATTTTTAATAATTACACTTAAAACAAATAAAAAATATGTTTTTCCCTTCAAAGTCTGAACTCTGCTCCAAATTGACAATTGATGATTAGAAAAGACTGAACCTCAAGCGCAATTAAACTTTGAAAAATACAGGCTTTATCTGAGTGACAATTACAAATGATAAAATCTGAACACGATCAACTCTCATAATATGTGTTCTGTCTCACCCCTGTGTTTTTCATGAACACCAGCGATCATGTAGTAGAAGATATGGAAAGCTCTTTCAGTTTTTGCTTGTCTGATACAGCGAGACTTTTCCAGCAGGTCTGCGGGCATTCAGCTGTTAAAGAAAATGCTAAAAACATAAAAACATGTACTTAACCAACAGTGAGTTGTCAGATTTTGTTAGCTCCAAAATGTCACAAAGGATACAGGTCTCTATATTGGCTCCAACAATGTAACCAGTCACATCAAAGTTAATACGGATGAATTTACCCTGCAATCCAAAACACGTTGAGAAATATATTTGCAAATCACACGTTTCGGCTCCAGTAATACAGCAGAAAACTTACAAATCTTGAAGAGTTGTCGTTTTTGATGGTCTTTGCATTTCCAAAGGCTTCAAGAATGGGGTTTGCCTGCAGAAGCTGTTTCTCCAGCTCCCCCTAGTGGCAACAGTGACCCAGCATGAGCATAGTTGCAACAATCTGATTTTTGGGTAAAAATAGAAGAGCTTGGCCAAAACCTTTGTAAGCGTTAAGATACATGAGTTCACACACAACTAGTATAGAGCCTTCATACGTATATTTCTCATTAACCAAAGTAAAATTACAGGACTTTTTGATGCCATATCCTGTTATCACTATTAAAACAAGGTAAGCACACTGTAGTGAACCTTGGCGGACAGGCAAACTCCTTTCACTTTGAGTTGAGCTAATCCATTTGATCAAAGCAGTCGAGGTCAGGTACAGGACATCGCAACATCTCGAATCTCCTCTACCTCAAATACTCTGGACTCGGACATTCAAGGTGACATGTGATAAAGCTAAAGAAACATGGATCATAATACTATATTTTGTCAGGTTTTGTTACAAGGAGAAAGAATAAGACAGACAGATACAGACCAGCAGATGAAGGCAGATCAGAGTTGGCAAAGCAGAGTCAAGAGCTGCCTTGGCTGAAAAAGGAAATTATGACTAGAATACATAAAAAGTGAAGGAAAGTTATTCATTCATAAAACTCAATTACTATTTTAAAACTGCACTTTACAATCCACAATTCAATGTTAGAATATATGAGTATCCACACAGGTAACAAAAATGTATGCACAGTATATTAGCACTTCTGTGACTCGGCCTATCAATTTCAAAGTGTGTTGCAATAGGACTTCAACAAGAGAGAAAAACAGACCTTTTCTAATTAAAATACTCTTTCAACAATTACATCTATAGGAAATATGTCGGGTTCACGTGACATCACAACAGCTTGAACTACAAATGATAGTATTTGCCTTTGCAGATGTTTGGGCCTGGTTTACGGTTAATGTCTGTAATTACCGGGACTATCCACGCATTTTCTCTGTCTAAACAAACCAAGGTGAAATATTTGTCACAGCTCCAAAGAGTGGGGCCATTATTCAGTCACAAAGACGTGATTGTTTTCAGTTGAGAGGACCCAAAATGTGTGGACCGAATCCCTGGGAAAAAGGATAAAGTTCAAAATGAGCTAATATCTCTCTCAAAAAGTAGGCATCGCTCGAAGAGTTATAAAAGTCCTCCATCTGAAATCATGACATTACGAACCTAAAATGGGGTGTCTGTCGAAATGACCAGCCTAAAACTGAAAGAAGTATGTTTGAGAATGATCTATCCCTGTCATAAGTAAAATACATTTACTTTCACACTGAGTTGTCCACTGTGAGCGGAACAATGTCCATTAAACATGAGAGGATCAAATGTTCTGAATAGATATTAAAGAGGAATAGATGAGGTGATGTTTGATGTTTTTCAGAAAGGAGTTGGTTCATGCTCACACTGTGCATTGATCTGTGAAGAACACTTTCACTGTCAAAGAGGCCCCCGTCCCGCCTCGACTGGCAGTGGAAGTGTGTCAGGAAAACCAAAGTTCAGGACCAGGCCAGACGACACCGGGCGTCCTAACTGAGGCACGCTCTCGCTCCGTAATGTGTTTTCTAACAGGCATGCAGTCGAAATCAACACTACAGTGGTGTCAGATATGAAGATGATGATTTTCTATGGAGCTCCAGTAACCGTTTGTGTCAAATTAAAAAAACTACTGTCTTCATGCACTTTTTGAACCTAGGAAGAGACACACATAAGCACCACACAAAACACACGCCAGGCCTTTACTCACGTAAGCAAACTGTGCTCCTGATTGTTGCTATTTGGAGGAAATGGCGATATACATTGTTAAACTTTTGGGCACTTTTCTCCTACATACATTGATCACCTCCTTCGTAAGAGCGAGGAAAGTGCTTCATAATGGGTTTCAGAAACTTACCGCGTTGCTGTCCTTCTTGCCTTTGTGTGAAGAGGCCACGACAGCCAGATACTGGATCACTTTCTTGGTGTTTTCAGTTTTACCAGCACCAGACTCTCCACTAAGAAAGAAGACATTTCAAACACATAGACAAATAACTACATAAGATGCTACGCCACAAAATTAATTAAAGTATATTTAGCCGTGCTTTTTAGCAAACTCTACAACCGAACTGTGCACAAAATAATTACATGAACATGAAAAACACTGTTCATGCTTTATAGAATCGGGCCAACAAATTGATAATGCATTTTGAGTTGCAGTTATTTATGTTCCCTGCAAACCACAAAATATCAGTTTTTAAAATTATTTCATTGAAGCATTGTATTAACCCTTACTTACAAAAGTGATCTGAAATGTATGGTATTCTTGTATTAGTTCAGCTAATGTATTTCAGTCTTCTCTTAACTGTTAATTCTCCTGGACATGTTGAAAATGTGCACTTAAACATGTGTCACGAATCTAATCGCAATGATCAGAAAAATTACATTTCATTTACCCAAATATAGAAGACACAGCGTTTTGTAGTATTGCTGAATCAAACATTGTGAATATTCATTTATAGACATAGTCCTACATTTCCTCACAACCGTAGCAACTTTATTTTCCAGGATTGCCATAATGGGTCTGAATATCTTCCTCCTGCTCCGTAACAGTGATGGAGAATGCTGTGCCATTGCATCATTAATTCAGATTTTTCCATCCAAGCAACAGTTCCTTGTGTTGATCAGACAAACAAATCTAATCGAACACCATCTGTCCTGCGCAGACACGGGCCATAAAAGGCACGGGACGTCCCAGCGTTGGCTCAAACTAGTGTCCTGCTCTGGGGATGACAGCTGACATTTACAACTACTGTAAGCACTACCAGACCTTTCAAACCCTCACGGTAAATCAGACTCTGAAAGTACTGCACATTAGTAAAGTGCTTTTTTGTTACGTGCCTCTAAACACAGATAGAGTATTTTAGGGCTGTTTCTTTGAAGCTTACCACTTCCATGACCTGTTCTTTGACCTGTTGGTGTGAAAGAAGGGTTTAAATGTCTTTTTTGGTAAAGATAATCCTACAACGTAGATAATATTGTGAATGTTGTTTTGGAGATATGCAAAAGTTGTATATCAAGTTATTGTTTATAGTAAAAAAACAGGCAAACAAAAACATGATTAAAAATGAAAATGAAAAAGTTATGTTGCAAAGAGACAAAGTGATATTTTTGCACTTTTGGGATTCATTTTACAGACATTTCACACTTGTCTGAATATTAAACCTCAACAAAATGTATATAGACAAGTTTAAACACATTGTCTGAATATTGTTATTGGGATACTTCAAAAAAACATCAAGACACCTATTTTTGTCAATATTGCTCACCTCTACACGCAAACAATACAAACATGTCTTAATACTTTCTATTACCTTCTTCTAATCTATTTAGTTGCCTTTTCTTTGTCTTTCACTTTTTGCATCTTTATCACAGATTAAATGTATGAGTTATTAAAACAGCAGGACCACATAATAATAACTACTCCGCAATTTGCCTGAACAAAGGCTTAATTCATAATGAAATATAGTTTATTAAGCATGATTCAAGCTGTGCACCTACTTAATTAAGGTTAGGGTGTTAGTTAAATTGTCGCTAAGCTTTAATAATTCTTAAAAACCTATTTGTTCACTATGAATTAAATTGAGCTTTATTAAGGCAGGAATAAGTGTAGTTATTATAAAGTGTTACCAAAACAGCATGCACTATAATGATAATAAGCAATATGTAAGTATGTGTTATTAATATTTGTAAACTAGTTATGAAAAGTTGCATTTACGTGACAGAACATCATGCCCAGTGGGTACTGCATAAATGTAGATTAAATGCTTTTACATGAGGATATATGTCAGTTCCCATGTCAGTTTACCATATAATTAGTTGTGTAAAGCAGAAGTAGATATTCGACGAGCCAGACTCTCCCACAGTAGCTCATACATGACATTCCATGTTCTGCTCAAACGTTTCTGCCTTATAAGGCTCCAGCTGCAGCTCCCACTGAACTTCAGCTCTCACCCAAAATTAAACAATTACTCTTTCATGACTATAATTACTATGAACATTGATCAGAATCTGACCAATGTGAACGTTTTCCCTTGAGGAAAAACAAACATTGAGTTTAAGGGTTTCAAATGAACAAAACATTTGACCTGCGCATTTAATCTTTCAGAAACATGGGCACATTAAAGGCAACTACACATTTCCTGACTTCTCTTAACACTACTTCCTTCCTACTGTTATGAGAAATAATGGCCTGCATTGGCTGTTTAAAGATTATATATTTTTTAATTTAAGGTGTATTGCGATAATGATATTGAGACAGAAATGTGTTCAAATATTTCTTTCAACTTATTAGTTAATGTTTAATTATCAAACAAATATAAAATGTCTGTACAAATATCACTGTACTGCCTTATTTGAAAGTTTAACGATAAACTCGATATTCAAATTTTGCATATCTTCAAAATTAAATTCACAATATTATCTAAATATTTATTTATTGCCTATCTCCACCTCTCTGTAAAACTCAATATGCAAATAGAAAGTTATCATATCATCTTTCTGCATATTACTTTATTCAGTCTGGGTTACTGCAGCACCAGCCACACACTCATTTGATGTTTTTGTTTGGAAACATGTGAGCTGGGGCAATGTTTGAACCAACTACCCTCTTGTTGGTGGGCGAGTATTCAACCCACACCGGCACTATCCCTCAAAACCAGAACCGACCATAACTTCTTATCTATTTAATCAAAAGCTTATAGAGTTATTCAAAGTGAAAACATGTGTCCCTAGACCCCTGATGCCTGAATAATAGTTCTCAATAATCGGTTCAAAGTAAATAAACAAACAACATGGAGTGCAAACATTTGGGAGGCTAATCTGGTTTTCACATCAGGATGCAGAGCCAACTTCCTGACCCGGGTCTAAGAGGGACCAAGGTCCTAGTCCACTGGGATCTTGGCAAGTCCTCCATGCTTTTGTTTAACACTAAAATAATGTACAATCAATGTCATTTTTTTCTTTTCTCTGATATAATTTCAAAGTGTTGTTCTTTTTGGTTCGGACATTACAATCTTCTCATTATAATATTACAAACTGTTTACTAAATGTTGTGTAACTCGCACAGTAAGACACGCAAACAGGCTCGATTGCACAATGAAACACAACAATCCCATTACTTACGTGCAAAGGATGGACTGGTCTTCACGATCTGCGAAAGACATTCAAAATGGTTAGTATTTACAAACATTTTATGACAAATTACATTAAAAAGATTCTCCAAACATTAGCAACGATTCTATTCAATGCATTTTCTTGTTCTCCACTTTGTTGACTGGTGTGAAAACAATTTGAGGAAGTTATGTTTGTTGTTGATTTGCCGACTGTCAAAGAGACATGCACCTCTTCCAGAGTTTAATAATCTGATTTAAATGTCCCAAAGAAGTGAGTAAGCACAATACTCCTGGGAAACATGTCGCGTCCATTTGGTTAAATATATCCTTAAATTCAATAGTCTCCGTCGTCAAGAGAGAGGGGCCACAAAGATGACATTGTTTAAAGTTTAATTAAAAATATATCACGTTACCCCAGACCTGTGCCGCTCAGATAATCCAGTGTGGGAACTCAACAGCGGCAGCTTTTTCTCTGCTTTATGGAAAGTTCTAAAGCTGTTTTAACTTGTTCTATTCCACAAAACATCACGTGAAAGCTCAGAAGCTCCAAAAGTGACGATGGCTTCACAGTAAAATACAAAACGGTGACAATAAATCACTGAGGGACTTGCCTGATTTTATTTTTTTCCTAATTCAAAAGCCCAAAGCCAAATTTAGCCAAAACAACAGGAAGAAAGTTTCACAGATTTAAAATATTTTCACATAAACGTTTACATTAAAGTTTAGCAATCAACATCTTGTTTCAGCATCATTAATAAACAATAATTCTATTAATCCTGAACATTAAACAGAATAATAAAGTTGATTCAATCCATAAAACAAAATCATCTTCTTCTCCACTGGACTTCTGTATTGCTGCCCATATCTTCTTTTTAAAATGGTTAAATATATAAATATTTTTTTAAAAAACCGCTTGTTAATTCGAAAATATATTGGAGGTTCACATTTGATCAAATACAACAATCATGTTTAATCTGGAATATACCTTTTGTGCATGAATGACTCTTCACAAATTAACAACTCTTTTGAAATCACAGCTGAATTCTTTCTCCATCAGAAACTAAAGCGACGCTTCTAAACATCCACAGCCTGTCTCCAACTTGTTTATGCTTTATGGAAGAAATAGTAAACAAAACCATGCTGTGTGTAAGCTAATAAAGCCTTAATACACACACAGAAACACACATGTTACATTTGTAGGTTTAATAATAACATGTAACATCCTGGCTATGTTATAGATATACAATTTCAAACTGATGTAATTGTTATGTAAGGAATTTCCCTCAAGCAAAAGAGGTTAAAAATGTTAATAAGAACCAGAATGTTTGTGTCAGGAAGTAGCTAAGAAGCCAAAGAGAAGATTATACTAGATGGCAAAAACACAGAGACTTTAGATGAATGCACATTTATTGTTAAGCCAAATAAAAATATATTTTTAAAAAACAAACACTAAATTTCCTATAAATAAATATACAGACATATAATGTATCATAAGAGTCCTAAAAGGGTTTGATCGCACATAGGCCTGCTGTGTGGAGCAGGCCACAGCGTCGTCAGTTCAAATCTGGATCTTGACAATTTGCTGCATGTCATTCCCTTCTCTCGTTCCCATGTCCTGTAAAATAAAGCCTAAGGGCCAAAAACTTGAGCATAGGGAGGATTGTAGTGAGGGATTTGGAGACAGGAAATGTTTGCCTGCCCTCCACCCCTCTCTCTATCCAGATGTTGACTCCTCTGGGAGCACATCGTCACGTCAGCATGAGGCCGATGGGCACAGACCCTGGACACTGAGGAGACACTCCACTCGATCGGGAAACAAACTGCTCTGAAACCGCAGCAGTGAAAGAGTTTGCCAAAAAAAAAAAAAGAAAGATTTACTGTAAACACAAAGTCTGGCAAACGCACTGTCACCACCTTTACGAGACACTAACTCTCAAATGAGCCAGAATGAGCCAGAATGAAGGACACTGAATACAGCAGAGTTGCTCAAACTGATGTCTGCGTACCAGTTGAGGTGTGCCTTGTTCGCTGCATGTCTATTTTTGTGTAATTTTGAGGCATTGTTCTGCACCTTTCTGTCCTCTTTTATGTTATTCCTTAGATCTACTTAAGTCAGGGTTTAGTCCGAAGGGGCGTTCACACGTGTCCTTGTTGGATCCTGGTTTGAGCCCAGTTTAGTCTAGATGTAGACTTGGTTTGGTTTTGTTCTAGTCCTGGTTTAGTCCTGGTCTAGTCCAATTGTTTCCATATTTAATCCTAGTTCAACTAGTGAACTTACACCTTGCGTTCACACGAACTGTATTTGGTGTTAAATTGAACCTGTTTTAGTTCTGATGTGGACTTAAGTCAGTTTCAGGGTGTGTTGCCACTTGCCCTTTTTTGTCCCCCAGTCTGAGTCAAAATGTATTCTTTCTTTAGTCCTGCTGTACACCAGGTTTAGTCTAATTATAGATCTGGTTTTGAGCTATAATATATTTTCTTTGGTAAAACTTGGGTGTGAAAAAATGTATTATCAACCACTGTGAAAGAGTGTGTTGATAGAGCTGTAGATCTGACCTGTAACTTGGCCTGGTGGCTTTACCCAACGTTATTGCTCTACTGTGGAACATTTCAGGCCAAACAACATCCTCATGGAAACCAACAGGTGTCGAACCCTCCTCTAGAAATGTTACATAGTGCTGCAAAATGAAGAGTACCTTGCATCATGTTCCTGTAGGCGTTGTCACTGATGGAGTAGATGTGAGGAGGCACTTCATGTCGCTTCTTCCCTTTGTACATGTCGATGATCTTCTCTGAGTAAATGGGCAGCATTTTGTACGGGTTCACCACCACGCAGAACAGCCCCGAGTATGTCTGAAGGACATGAAACAAAACACACGAGTGGCTCAATTTATACATTTTGACTGGATTTCCCATTTGTTGTGCATGGCATTATAACGTTTGATTGTGAATGATTGTCTTTCTATATTGTTTCTAATTAGCTTCTCTTTAAGGTTTGCCAAGTCATATTTGATGGAATTTTACCCATGTTCTAACTGGAATAAGCTCACAATTATTTCATATAATACAGAGATGAATTACAGCATATTTAATACTTCTTTTAAGGTGAATTTATTTGTGACTAATTGCACAATGAATAATAAATTAGTTATGCTATTATAACTATACATTACTCATGATGCTCTCATTATGTCGACAGGCCACTGTAAAACACCTGCTCAGGCATGACAACATTTGGGGACTACTTTAAAATGCTACTCCAGATTCTTTTTCATCCTGAATTATAATATAACATCCAATCACTTTTTATTACATGTATGAAAGCAAAACTAACGCTCATTTGTCTCTCCTAAGGTTCTGATGGATAATTTATTTAAATGCAGTAATAATGAATAATGTAATAATAGGATCACATTTAATACAGATGAAATGCAACAATACGGATATTTTTACTGGATAAAAACATTAGGATTGGGAATCAGTTCAAGATTTCCATCAAGAGTTGATCCTAATCTATTGACAATTTACTGACCAATATTGAAAGAAGGTTAAATTCCAGTAAAATTAACTAATAGAACCCAATAATTAGATCTGATTTTAGTCTGATCTTCAAAAAACCCTGGTGACACATGTCAGTTAATTTTTATAAGATTTTTAGATTTTCTATTTTGAAGACAAGTACACTTAAGTAAGACAAGTACACTTTGCATTACAATTTCTTTTGCCCATTTTGGCAAAATGTTCCTTGTCATTAAATCTGGTTACTCACATCAGATAACTCCAGAAATCAAATCAAATCTTGTATTTGCAATTTTGTTTATGCAATACTGTCTGCAGAGTTACTGAGAGTAAATCAGTTTCAAATGTATTGATTTGTTGGTATTGGACATATCAGTTCTCAAAACCTTTCTAAAAAAAAATCAGTTTCAGAACTGATACAGAACTGATTGTTCTCATGAATAAATTTGCACAGTGTCATAATGGGGTAATAATACTCACATAGATGAGTCCAGAGAAGTAGCGCTCCCTGAGGTTGTGCAGCACTGAGGCCTCGTTCAGGCAGGTGAGCTCGGCCATGTCTTCCACTTTGCTGAACTTGGGCGGGTTCATCTTCTGTATGTCGTCCTTGTTCACTGTCATCTTTTTGCCATTGTCGGCCAGCTCCACCAGTACCTCGTCACCGCGCTCCTCTTTGATGCTTGCCGCCTCAAAACCGTTTTTCTCCGATGGCACCCACACCAGCTTCTTGGCCGCCCAGTCCGCCTGAGCCATGGGGTTGTTCAGCGTGTCTTTGTCCACGTAGAGGAACTTCTCGTCCTCGGCTGGGGCCTTCTTGGACATGTTGGCTTCGGGTGGAGGGCCAGCTGCAAAACGGGACAGAATAATGAAGCAGTGTTGAACAAATGTTTGACTGACATGCATTTATTTAAGTGGTTTTATGTGCTAGCTGTTAATCGATAATCTTGATTACTAAAGTCAAAACAGGACATTTTAGAAGCAAAACTGAGTCATTTCTATTCAATCTATATTCCCAAAAAAAGTTAACTGAATGTAGAGAGCCTCTTTGTCTGGTTTATGTTACATTATCATTAAATTATCATTCAGAAAGTTTCAATCAACCTCGATTCGACCTCCTGCCCTACAGACTATAGCCTACTTTACAGGTCTTACCAGAGTAACCTGAATGGAAGCAAGCATTCAAGCATTTACCACTGAACAAGATGATCCTTATTTTATGCTTCAAATATTTTTAATGCAAGCGCAAAAGCTTCTTTTTTGTGAGAATATCGCAAGAGGCAACAAAATACAAGAGTGGTGATTTAGACATCAGCCTACAATTAACCTGATTACATTATTAGAAATGGGATTTTTAAACGGTCAAAGAAACGGTAGAAAGACCCAGGCCCTCAGATATTGTTTTGGTTGGACCTTGAAGAGTTAACATGTTTGATCCTTTGGGGATTTCACGCTCCTTCTCACAGACCTCCAACCAAACTACATTTTTTACACACTCCACAAGAGACACATAAACTCTCCTTGATTTAGATACAAAAATTAAGGATGGGAATGCAATTTCTTTTTCATTCAATAACAAAATAATAATGACAACAACAACCCTATGTATATTGCTGACAACCTTATATAAGATGTTCAATAATGCTGACAACATAATGTAATTTAATCATTATGTAATACAGTAATTGACAATGTTTCTTTCTCTCTCCCTTCCCTGTCTCTTGCTCGAAGAGTCTTGAGTCTCGTGCTGCAATGACCATATATGGGCCTCTTCTCTGTAGCAGCGCTCTTTTCATCGGACCTAAACAGCACGGCAATTCCAGTCCCAAACAAAAGCCTTATAGGGAATAGTATGTCTCCGACTGCTCTGCCGTTTACTTCAAAATGATAACAGCTAAGCAAAGAGGCCGAGTGGGGCCCGGCTGCAGCGATCACACTGTAGTTTACATGGGATACTGTCTGAAATACATCTATGTGTGGATTAGAGACTACATCAGTGGAAATGTTCAAAGCTTCAAAAAGTTGTGGCCGGAATTTCACGTTTTTTTCATTCATCTGCAGGTGTTTTAGCTGTCGAGCAATGCAACTTTCTGTGTTTGGATCTTAAACAACATTAGGGGAATGTTGAATACTGGTCTAGGTAAGGGCTGGATGAAAAATTAAAAAAAATATTTTCAGAAGTTAATTTAATCTGGAAGTGCACACCTTCATAAAACCACTAGCAACCACTTCCCTTCTGTAAACACAAATTAATGAACTAAGGGGCAATGTTTTATTGTTATATTGATGTGCAAAGCTGATATACTCTTTAGACAAACAAACTAGTGTCATTGGTGTTACAAGAGCTTCAAGTAATTTAGCAACTGGATAGAAGGCTGGGAAATATCCAACAACAGGTGAATCAGTGCCATTCAACACCTAAAATAGTAACTTTTATTCCTCCAGAGTCGGAACGCTCTTCTGCTTTTGCTTTTTACTGGAGGGTCAACTGCAAACCTCTCAATTAAAAAGCACCAAACACATCAAAAATGCAAACAATTGGATCTCGAATGGATCAACCTTCGATTATTTGCCGAGCGCTAATAAGATATTTCTTTTGTCTGACAGAGCGGGCCAATAAGAACACTCGATACAGAACCGGCACCTGCACAAAGCCCAGTGGTTGTATTAAAACATTGGGTCACAGAGTAATAATCTGCCATCTTGAATCTTCCATTGAAAAGCTGAGGGGTAATTGCTCGGTACTCGGGTTTCAAACAATTACTTACTACAAACTTCAGGCTGTAACTGCTGCTGCTCAGCCTTCAAAACGGGCACTGGTGTAATTGAGTGGGAAGTAGGAACTGTGGGGAAATAAACGTCCTTCAATGAAAGTTTATGAATGCACCCAAGGGATTTAAAGCAGAAACGCCCAAGGGCTGAAGAAATAATGAACTGAAAAGGAGATAAAATGCACAAAGCTACAGCATTTGGCAAGCTTTGGATGCTGAAGGAATGAATCATGTTTTATTACCGTTGATACTTCAGAAAACATGAGGGGGATTTATCAAAAAATTACAAGGTCTCTGTTTAACCTTGGCTTGGACCTGGCTTAGTCAATTGATAATACTATATTTTAGTCTAATAAAAGCTTAGTGATTCAGGGAGTAGTCATTTAGTTTATGGTTTCAAGCTGATAACTCCCATATAGCAATCTTTGTCAGTTATCTTAACATAAATGTTTTAAATATTGAAGTTGCCTCGAGGACTTAAAGGTGCTGATGTTGGTGGAGGGTTTGTCTATCTCCAGCTGATGACACCAGCATGCTAAGGGACAGGTCTTATTCGTTAAACTTTAAGTGGAATTCTTACTAAAAGTGTACGTACATGAACAAAACACAAACTCCGATCAGATTGTCTGAGCACAAATTGCCTTCTGCCTCAAATCTGGATCTTTTCTGCTCAATTCGATGGTTACATAGATCACAAACTCAATGTGGAAAGTCAAGCACATGTTTGCACATACGCTTTGTAAAAATGGCAGAAGATCTGTGGAGAATGCTATGGAACATTCAAAGCGAAGCACGAACAGCAGGTAGAAAAACCCTCCACCAGAAATGTTACATAATACACTTTTATGGTTTTCATTCCCATTAAATATTGTATGGGAAACATGTTTTGAGGTGGTGTTTTTGAAATGTTTGAGAACCAGTGCTGTCTTCTTGCAGAGACCTGAATTTTTGGGTGAAAAAACAAAAGCCAAACACGCTGCTAACCCTTTAAACTTTGCCCGGCTCTTTATCTTAATATTATCACCCCCTCCCTCCTTTTCCTGAGAGTTGTGTCAGCACAGCTCTGTAATCGTTCTGTCTGCAGAGCTGCTGCTGACTGGAGCGGAGGGGATAAAGTCAAAGAAGCAAACGTTAAAGACGACAAAGAGACAGGAGATTAGCAAGTCCACGAGGCACCGTTGTTCTTATGGATGAATGATCAACTTTACAGGCACTGTATCTACTCAGAAATACAGTAAACTAGTTGATATTTTTGACAGTGACGG
Source organism: Chaenogobius annularis (assembly GCA_015082035.1). Lineage (NCBI taxonomy): Eukaryota > Metazoa > Chordata > Actinopteri > Gobiiformes > Gobiidae > Chaenogobius > Chaenogobius annularis. Next base: position 2,091,272 of record BJKM01000081.1, read on the forward strand.
TTCCAGTCCACAATAATAAGCATATTCCAAGCAATATTAAACACAATATACTCAAGAGACAAAATGACCTTTCTATTTGTGGTAGGCATAAAGGTCCTGTGAATGATTTAGGCTCATTTCCTCTGCTGGCTGCTTCACTAATACACTTCCTGTTATAATTGTACTAAACCCCAGCGCACTGTCATTTCATAGCTCTGAATGATGATAAATAGTGACAAGTTCAAATTAGGACAAGGGCCACAAGATTAATAAAAATAATCTTGGCTGGGCTTTCAAAAAGTATGCAAAGCTTGTCAATATAACTTTGTCTGGTTAAGATTAATAAGGCAGTACTTAATGATTATAAACTCATTTAAATTACTTTTTGATTTGCTTAAGTCTTTGACGTTTCAATGATAAAATACTTCAGTAGCAAATACATCATGAACTTAGCATTATCTTAGACATTGTGTCCATATAAAGAGTGCAGAAAAGTAAGAACTCTAGCATGTTTAGCAAAAAACAAACTGGTTACATGTTGTGCTTCAGCTCGCAGAACAGTCTTATCTCGCATGACCTTATTTGGAAAACAGGAAACTTAGTGGTCAATTGGGCGACAGAGATATTCACTTTGAACTTCCGTTCTTATTGTCTATGCATTTTGTTGCAGTTCTGGCGATGAAGTTCCTGAAGAAGTTCCTTTTAATTTTGATTTAAAAGGTAGGCTACACCTTTTCCAGTTCAGATGTGTTTTTTTCCTAAAGATGCATAGCAAAGGCTTTTGAGAGGCTGCTCTACATTAGTTAGAAAAGTAGAAAACACTGTACTTACATAATGACAGGAAAATCCGATTTGGGTTAATGAATATACGTTGATGTTTCGGCTGTGACGAGGTACTCCAACAGTAACAGTCCAAATGACCCTCGTCTAATTCAGAGACGTAGCATTTTAAGTGCGCCCTGTTGATACGGGAGGAGGAGCCGCGTGCTCTGGAGGCAGCAGACATGCGCAGTGCGACCACAGCAGGTTGGCCCCACGGAGCAGTGAGTGATGGAGAGAGGGGCAACACAGAGGTGTAGCCTGCAGGAGGCTGTATCAAAGTGGAACAGAAATAAACGTCTAATGTCATTATTTGATAGAAATGTTTCGAGAACACTGAGGGAATGCAGCCCTATAGTGGCCTGGAGTGGAATAGAAAATGTGCATGTGTATTTTAGAAAACATACAATTGAAGACCATGCAGGACGGTCTGGCTTAGAGCTTTCGAAAGCACATAGCATATAATTAATTAAATACACCACACATTTTAAAAACCTAACGTAGTCCTTTAAATATAGCTTGAGACTCTTTGCAATAAATTGTGCAATGTTTTGGAAAAGCTAGGGGTCTTCACATGTGTGTGTCATAAAACCATAGCCCACACTTCTGATCTTTAGAGGAATGACATTTTAAAAATAAATCATTGTAATGCATAAACCTCCCTAATGTAATCATATCATGCGTGTTTCATGTGAGGTAGAGAGTACAAAAGCCAAACCTACATTGTGTGTGTCTCACTTAATGGACTTCTTAAAAGTTCACATTTGCCTCACTTTTTCTAGTTAACATAGTGTTCTTTATTGCAAAGTTAATAAATGCAAAAGCACACAGGACACCCATAAAACAGAGGGAGATGTCATTTGTATACAGCAAACCACAGCTTCGTCCCACTCCTCATAAGGAAACCTGTGGTCGCCCCCTGTGTATGAACATCAGAAAGAGCCCCACCTCATAACTCATTATTCTCACAATAAACCTGTCTATTTAAGTGCATATACATCCCAGACATTTCTTGTGCTGTTATCGCATTTCACAAAACCCTGCACCGTCCCGGGCCGTTCCTGCGCTGCTCCTCTGGAACTTCCTATATAAGGACACTCTTGTATTTGCTGAAATAAATCAAAGCGTTGGATGATAGTGCAGGCCTGTTTAGTGCTGCTGTGCGTGTGTATGTGTGTGTGTGTGTGTGTGTGAGTGTGTGAAACTTGATGATGCACCAAACCCACAGTTACGGCATAAGCCACCTCTAAATGGCCAACAACATGGAGGTGGGGCTATATTGTACTCCAGGAAAAACTTTAGAACAGCCCCAAAGAAATCAAACATATTTAATAATTTCAAGTTTCAATACATTTTTACATATATTAAAGCAAAGTTGTGGTTGAATAATTGTATTGTTTTCATCATGTTTAGTGATGTGATCAAGTGAGGAATGCCAATCAAATAAAAGATATTAGGCTATATCTTTTGAATGGGCAAAGGTCCTAAAAAAGTGTTTCAAATCAAGAAGTAGTAATGTCTAAATCCTATGAAACTGAAAACATGTGCACAATCAAGCATTATGTCTCATATGACTTACAAATAGTGACCTTGAGGTGGTCCAAAATGAGCTAAAGAATGATATAAAGAGACGGGGGTCATTTTTCTAAATTGCATAATTTGTGAAGCGACAGCAGTGAAAAATATCTATCAAAAAATAAAGAACGATGAAATCTTTCTGAAATGACTACTGGTAAGTTAATTAAGCTAATGATGGTTCTGATCACGCATCATATGTTTTGTGTTGTATCCCTGACTTCTGAAATATTGCTCCGCTCAAACTCTTGGACTCCTAAAGGCTATTCAACTTAATTTTCCCGAGGGCCAGAGGTCCACTACTGCTACTAAATTTTACACAGTTTCACAGGCTTGGAGGGAGTGAGGCTGCAGATACTGAACAGTCTGCAGTCGTGGTCTGTGCCATATAAGGACACTGGGATCTGTGAGGAATCTTTGCAGCTTTCCTTGTTACTCTCAGTGGAGTCGGGCAGCACCTCAGGCTCTGTTGGTGACTAAATATGGTCCAACGGCAATAGTATTGTTCAAACAAACAAAGTCGCCTCTATGGGAATCACTCTTATCATTTACTTGCACTGAGCCAAATGGTTTACGGCTCGTCCTCCTGCACTCTGAAGAGCAGGACTGAGGAGACGGGAGGGAATCTGATGAATGAAGTCTTTTTTTGTCACTACAAATTGAAATTGTCACAGTGAAATATGGTTTGAGTCCAGTCCAGTTTGAGAGTCCAGTCCAAACGTAGTCGGATTATGTCACACACGAAAAGTATTTAGTATAATGCGCCCAAAAGCACCTGTAACTATAGCTAAAACTTTTAATTTAAATATGCTATATGTGCACATTTTCTGTACAGGCAGGAAGCAGACTTTTGTCTCCATGGAGATGTTAGTGCTATGTCTGGAATGTTCCACTGTATGGCATTATGCGTTTTTACATTCCACAAAACACCTTGAAAATCAAACATTCTGAATGTGAGAGGACTTGCCTCTCCACAAATCTGACCTGTAACTTCACCGGCTCCATGGACATAGAAAAGATGAATACCATAGTGGAACTTTCCAGGCACAGCAATGAGAAGAAGACAAGCAGATAGCAGACCTTCCACCAGAAAAGCTTCATAATGCACCTTTAAATATCAGAATGTAAAACTTCATGGCAGTCGAACCAAGTTTTTAGTGACCATTAATCGGACGGTAGACAAAGTATTATGATGTTTCCCTTGAAAGTAAAACAGCAAATTAGCAGATTCTGTCTAGAAATAGACTTCAGGAAAGTAATTCAACATCATTCCTGCAAAATATGTGGGAATTGCATAATCAAATATGTGGGACAATTAACCAACAGACACTATAAGACCAAAGCACACGAATCTAATGTTTGTGAACAATACTAAGCAGAGTGTGAAGAATATGAAGTGTATTTCTTAGTTGCTATTGCCATAGAAGGATACATAGAGCAAATATGTTTATGGATATGTTTGACCCCAGAGGAATGCAAATGCGTCTAATTTGAGCCAGAGACAAACTAACATCAGTCGAGTTAAGACGACTGCAGCCACTAATGTTTGCACAGCTGTGCCTTTAACAAAGAATAGTTTTTAGAGATATAATAATTTTATAGTTCAAGTTGAACAACATTTTGGGCACTGACACACACATCATGTAGGAGCCTCTTAAAAGTAATCTAATCATAGAAACTTCAACTTCCCAGTTGTAGGAGGAACAAATCTAAAACATGTTACATGTTGAGCAATAGCCTGACCTTGGTAGAGATAAATGCGAGTCTGTTTTATGCCCAAGAAAACACTAATTGTATCGTGATTATTTACTGAGTTCATACAGAGTTAGGATTCATAATATCAAGTTGTTTGACATTACGCCATTACTGTGCTGTACAGTGCTACAGAATATTTTTGAGAAAGAGGACATTTGTTCTTGGCCTATTTGAAATGTAGGAAATGTGTCTATACAAGTATGATGATGCGGTGTCACAGATTTTTCGACCAAAATATTCAAATATTCAAATTAAAATGGCAGCACTTCTGCAGCTGATGTTGGCACCAGAAACTTTGGGCTTTAGTTTGTGTGAGATAAGAAAGTCATGTTCCCTTAAATGGTAAGAGCAAAAGTAAAACAAAACAAAACACGAAAGACTGCAAAGTTACTGTATGTTCCAAGCACAGATCTAAGGGGCACAGGTTTGTATGTACTTGTATATAATGTATTTCCCAAATACGAGCACTCACATATGCATCAAAAATAAACTGTTGGCAGCAAAGAATCATCTCACCTGTAACAAAATATTATCCATTAAATTCATCACTAAAGTGTAAAAATCCACCTTTGCCAACAAAAACTGTGATGATCTACTTAACAATATGCTCAATATTTACTTTCAAGATTCACCAGTGGCTTTAGAAAATGGTTCAAATTAGATAGATAAAAAAATAATAGCAAAAAATGTAAATGTGATGGCCCAGACACATCAAGATACAGATTAAATGTCAGTATAAAGAGAGATCTTATATTAATGACACTAAGTGGCTGAGTAGTAAACATTCAGGTTAAGTGGGTTTGGCAGTGTAAAATGCAAAGTGTGACAAAAAATAAACAGAATTATAAAAATAACTTTTTTCTGACTATGTGCTGCAGCAGCAACACAATTAAGGCTAAGATAAGGGCATATGTGAAAACACACAAAAATATATGATTAAAGTTAATATTCTAAATAAATAGCTGTACAAGGGAGGCTCAGAAATGTGTTAACATGAAAAACATTGTCATTGTTGAGGCAAAAAGCCTCAAATGCCCCTGTAGAACATTCTTCAAAATCTGGATTTTTGAGCACTGAAGAGATTTTGGGAGTTGCCTCTACTGTTGGATTGTGTTTGTTTAAACTGCCATCTTGTGGTAGTTAATGAGAACAGCAGATTTCGATTTGATAAAAAAGAAATACAAAGTTTATTAAAACATATAAAGACAAATATCAAATATAATGACAAAAGTGGCAATTGTATTTAAACAAAGTCCTTCTTCAACAGATCTGTAACTAGTCTTTAGGCGTCAATCCTAGTGTAGAGGTGCTGGGACCTGGAGGATGAGACGAACCCCTCAGAAAGACTTTCCTTTCACTGTCATCGCTGTTCACAAAGTGAGACACCAAACTGTAGAGAAGCGGTCTGCAGAAAGACAAAAATGCAATTGTCTTTTTTGTTATGAAATAGACTTTGCGGGGCTGAGTAGTTTAGGCGGCAACAAGCATGTTAAAGGTCAGATCTGTAGAGAGGCGAGCCTTTTCACAATAAGAATGCATTTTTTCAAAAAGTATGTCTGACATCTTTAAACTCACACAGACTTGGAGGTTGCGTCTTCTGCCACATTCAGCTCACTTGCCAAAAACTGTCGGTCCAAGGGAACTTCGGGTTGGCCCGACTCTGAAAACACAAACATCACTTGCTTTAGCAGTCTCTAGAATAACAACTAAAATTTGAATTATCCGCAACAGTCTGAAAAAACACACAAAATATGCGACCACTGAGGGCATTTGAGGGCCTTAGCTGTCCTCAGGTGAGATTTTGTTCCTAGTTAAAACATTGAGAAATGACTTGTTTTTTTATTCTGAATATAAACCTTTGGCAGTCTAGTGGTGTGTGAAACCTCCCAGTGTAACCAATGTTTTAAATTAAGGTTATTTTAGCTTCAATGGGGGTTATTGTTAAACCCAAAGTAAGGGTGTGACAATTTGAGAGAAATCTAAACCATTTCTGCCTTGTGTATCCAACTGTTAAGACAGTGGCAAATAACAAACCATTAACCATAACCCTTTAAAAGTCAATGTGACACAGAAACTTTTTATTTTTATGCAATTGATTAGTCATGAAGACCAAAAGTACTGAAACGAATTTCTCACAGATTATAGAGCCTGTGGTGACACAGAGGGTTTCCATTTTAATGTTTTTATTTCATACTATTTTGCGAGTATAAATGTCACTTTAAGAGTTACTTTTATATATTTATGACGGTATGGGTGTATATTTGTCATTCCAGTCAATTGTTCAGCTTGTTTAAAGGCTATGGGGGGGCCACAACAGTCTCTTAAACAGTATTTATGTGAAACGTGAAACATGTGTGTCATCATTAGACAGATGGATTTCACTGTGGTGCAACATCCAAGTATTATCTACTTCATGACACTCACACAGAAGAGATGCAGCTTTGTCCTCACTCAGTTACATTTACTTGAGTAGCTTTTTCATAATCGTACAGAGATAGTTCGAAGAGAGCATACTTTTACTCCTACTTGTCTACAGTGATTTATTTGACAGTGTAAAACTCTTATTTGAGTAAACATTTTGGTTCCTCTTCCCACTGTGAGTCAACAAGTGACAAAAGCTTTATGTTCCATCCATCTTCCACTTATCCGGGGCCGGGTCGCAGGGGCAGCAGCCTAAGGAGGGACTTCCAGACTTCTCCCTCCCTAGATACTTCCTCCAACTCCTCCGGGGGGATCCCAAGGCATTCCCAGGCCAGCCGAGAGACACAGTCCATCAAGTGTCCTGGGTCTTCCCCGGGGCCTCTTCCTGGTGGGACATGCCCGAAACACCTCCCCAGGGAGGCGCCCACATTTGTGTTTTTAACCTTCAACTTAAAAATCAGGAGTTACTTTTTTACTTTTACTTGAGTAATTACTTGGAAGCTCCCTTTCAAGATCTCATATTTGATAGAGTAAAAGCTTGCCGTTTCCCCGCTTTACCTGCTGCGAGCACAGATGCAGAGTACTTGTATTTGTTGAACTCCAGGTACTCCCGGATGAGCTCGTTGATCAGGAGGTTTTCGTGGGACAGCTGTGGTCTTGGGGGCTGCTTGTCCTGCTCCAAGGCGCTGAAGACCTCGGCTCTGATCCGGGCCTTGAGCTGGCCCAACACACCACGGGACTCCAGCGTCTCTCTCACCGCTGGAGCAGATATTTATGTACATTATTTGTTTTCCTTTGACAACTGAATATGAATCACTCATACACTCATAACGTTAGATGATCTTATACCTTGTTCTTGGGCTCGTCTGACTCAGTGTATTCAGTTTATAATAGTCTCTGTTTTCTTAGTAATGTGGTAGATGTGTTGTGTTATCATGTGTCTGTTGTCTAACTGAATGTTGTTTTTAACCTGCCTGAAAACAACGGATGAAATGTAGTTATGTGGTAACTTTGGCATATTTATGTTGAAGCTGCAGCTGACTCATATGCACTGCCCCAATTCAAATAAATAAATAACGTTACAAACAAAATCCACATATGAAACTAACTAAGACATATAACGGTGACAACTATACAACTAACGTCACTTTAAAAAACAAACAAATCTTACACTATGTGTTAAAAATGGACATTAAGCTAACGTTAAAGTTAAAGCTAGCGTTAATATTATTTCAACTTTGTATAAAACCTTTTCAATGTTTTGATAGTCATCCTCGCAGATTTTTCTATACCGCAGTAGCATTATGCGTACTTTATACCTTTACATTCTACAGTGAATGTACTTTAAAACACAAGTTTCTCACCGCACTTTAGCTCTGTGATGGTCGCCATTGTTACAAATGTAAACAATCTTTCGTTCTGCAGTTCTTGACTACTGCCACCTGCTGACTGGTGGTCAGAATTACACCTACACCTCACGTACATTCAATGGTATTACCAGGTTCTTCAAATTCTATTCATATTCTTTTGTCTAACAGGGTAGTCATGGTCAAGGTCTCATAGAGCATCCTATTGACATGTCCAGTCAAAGACCAAATATATAAATGAGTTTTATTTTCCAGCAAATACAGTTCATTAAAATACATGTACAATTGTTATAAAAAGTATAAATACAAATCTTAAAATTTTAAGGACACTTAATACATTTCCAAATATGACATAAATAAAATAGCGTTCCTCTGTGATAATTGCCTAAACCAGTAAGACAAAAACAGTGAATGCCTCTATTGAAGGTCATTGGATTTTCAGCTAGCACGTGATAAGGTCAACCCGGGTTATTTACAGTTTGTCATGTCAGCACCAGAGCAACAATACTGATTTTGCATAGCCTGAGTCGTGTGGTGAAGCATGGAGACAGTTGTGCACCAATAGATTTATCACTATTGTTTTGAAGAGAATTCTCTTCATTCATGGTGGTTTCTCATACCGGTGTCAGGTTAAATCTAACCAACAAGGACTGTATGAACCTCTTTATGTGTTTACTTTGACAGAAATAAACAAGAGCCACAACTTAGTTGGACCATCGCCTATGTGCTGGCTCACATCAGTGTTTTCGCTCTTGCCTTGACTTATAAATTGGCAACTTAAAGCTGACATTTTTAAGGCTAAAAGCCTCATTTCCCCAACATCTGCCAGGGTGACCCAGGTTAGTGTATCAAAATGTTTCCCGTCCCAATTTATGCAATAAGAATACACAACAATAAAATCACTTATAGACAATTTACTTTGGGTATAAAAGGTTAAAAGAGTAAACATGATCATTAAAAGCCTGAGACATCAAACCGTGGACATTTAAAATATGTCATGTGCTTCATAAAACTTATAAAACTACAAAAATAGTATTACGGCCATTCAAAAAGAGAATGAAAATTCGTGGCACTCTTTCATTCCAGCCCTTGGTTTAACTCTTTCATGGAACAAACCGACTCCACTTCAGTATTTACAGTATTTATAGCTTGTAGACCCTCAGCAGTGGAGAGGTCTTTTCCTGAATTCAGACAGCATGTCTCCCAATGAGACTGTGTGCAGTTAACTTGAGATTCTTCAACAATGCCCTCACAGAGAGGCGATTTAAGCTGCCACATACTGTAGCGTGAAATGGTTGTTTACTGTGTGTTGTTGAGACACACAAATATTGTCCTGCATCTGTATTCAGCCCTTTGCGTGGCTCAGAGCCCTGCACTGATCTACACAAGACCAGCTTCTCGACACATTCGGTAAAACTGTCCTCTCTGTGCAATGAGGTTGGCAGGAGAATCCATTTCTGAAATGTGGCCTCTGTCCATTACAATCACTCTGTGGAAAATAAATTACACAAGCAATTAGAAACTATAATATTTGTTGTGATTCATGAAGAACAAAAGTATTTTACAAACCTAGTGTAGTCCATGATAGTGTTCAGGCGATGGGCGATGGTCAGCACAGTGCAGTCCTCAAACTGTGTGCGAATGGTTGACTGGATGAGCGTGTCGGTCTCCAAGTCCACAGCTGCTGTTGCTTCATCCAAAACCAGAATCTTGGTCTTCCTCAGTAAGGCCCGGGCCAGGCACACAAGCTGCCGCTGTCCCAGACTGAAACCAGATGGCCAGACATTACAGTAATACAATTACACATAGATATAGCAGTGGCTCACAACTTATTTCTTTTTTTAAAGTTTAAATTAAACAGATCATATTATTCATAATTTAAAAAGACAATGCTTCTGCCATGATCTACCAAAGTTCAGTTTATTAAAATCCCGACCAGAGAGCAGAACACGCTGGATCACTATTACACAACTCCTAGTAACGACTTTTGCGCCATGGCCCGTGCTGCCCTGGGCTTTTCAGATCATGCTATAGTTTACCTGATCCCCACGTAGAAACAGAGGCTGAAGCTCTCCAAAATTGTAGAGAGGAATTCTAAGAAGTGGACCAGTGAAGCAGTGGTGGATCTACGCATGTGTTTACCGACTGGGCGGTTTTCAGAGCTGCCACAGACAGTTTGGATGAGTACACGGACACTGTGACGTCATACATTCTGTGAGGACAGCATTATACCAAAGTCGCTTTCAATAAAGACAAACCCTGGTTTCACACCAAAACTGAGGCAGTTAAGGCATCAGAAGGAGGCAACACAAAGGTCTGGTGACAGAGAGTGCTACAAAGGTGCAAAGTATAGATTTAGCAGGGAGGTTTCGAGATATAAGTACAATATACATTTGGAGCAGAAGTTCTCTGACAAACAACCCCACCTCTTTGTGGAGAGGGCTCCGGCATTTCATCAACTACAAGCCCAGAGCCCCCCACGCTGCAGACAACCACAAACTGGCCGAAGAACTCAAGGTTTGAGACCACCCTTCTCCCCTACCGTGGCCACCTCTGCCCACCCAACCCCGGACCGGTGCGTACGGCTAGGGAACAATGTCTTAGATACTCGGACTCTTCTCCCTGTACACAAACTGCTCCACCTCCAGCCATGACTCCGTAAACTGATCAAGTTTGCGGACGACACCACCCTCATCGGGCTCATCTCGGACCGGGATGAGTCTGTCTACAGGAGGGATGTGGACTGGCTAGTGTTCTGGTGCAGCGGTGGGCGGGGCAAACAGAGACTACAGCACATTGTGCGTTCTGCTGAGAAGGTGATCAGCTGCAGACTTCAATCTCTGCAGGACCTGTACGTCTCCAGGAATCTGGGGCGAGTAGGTCGGATCACAGCTGACCCTTCTCAACCTGGAAACGAGCTATTTGAACCACTCCCCTCAGGCAGGAGATTGCGGTCTACAACCTTCCGCCACAAGAAGTTTCTTTCCCTCTGCCATTGGACTCATGTACACTTAACACCTGCCACTTTAACTATTATTCAAACCAATAACCATTCATTGCACTTCTAATGTTTTGCACTATTCTGACCAACTGAGAATTGTGTATGCATTCAGACCAAGTCTATTTTATTTTATTTGAAAATTCAAAATTTTATGCATGCCCTTTTTTATATATTTTTCTACTAATATTATTATTAATTGTTGTATGTTGCACCTTAATGCCAAAGCAAGCTCCTAGTTTTTGAATCCTGTTCATTGAAAATGGCAATAAACCCCTCTCTGATTCTGATTCCGCTTCGCTTCAAACTCGCTGTGGTCTCTGGCGCCCTCTAGGGGTTAAAGGCTGGGAACCATTACAATACCATATGTGAGTTTGCTGTAATGAACGGTACCTCAGGTTTTCTCCTCCCTCTGAACATTCGTAGTTGAGTTTGTCCGGCAGATTAGACACAAAATTCTTGAGGTGAGCCAGCTCCAGTGCGCTCCATATTTCCTCATCTGAGTATGTATCAAATGGGTCGAGGTTCATGCGCAGAGAGCCAGAGAAAAGCACAGGGTCCTGGAGGGAAGACAGACAATTTTAATGAACTGCTGGATAAAATGTACAATGTGTTATTTAACTCTGGGTCTAACTTGTGTAAATTGTTTATGTGAGAAAATCCAGAGCCCTGCTTGTGTTAATACTGAGGCTCTACCTGTGGAATGATGGTAATGCGCGAGCGGAGGTCATGCAGTCCAATGTCAGCAATGTTGACTCCATCTACAAAGATCTTTCCTTTTGCAGCCTCTAAAATCCGAAAGATTCCCAGGGCAAGTGAGGACTTGCCTGCTCCAGTCCGACCCACAATCCCAACCTAGAAAAAAAATATTTATGGTTAAGACACTAGTGTGACAATGTTATGTCATGTACAGTCAACACTGTACACTGTAGTCCATACTTTTTCTCTTTCTTGAACATTCAGAGTGATGCCTTTCAGAGCCAACTCCAAGCCTTTACGGTACTGCAGCCCATAATCCTGGAATTCAATCATGCCTTTTTGGGGCCAAGCCAGAGGCAAAGCGCTGCCCTCGATAGTCCAACTGGCCTGAGCGGGTCAAACAAAACAAAAATAGTGTTAAACTTGGCACCCACTTGTCACTAGAGTAATAAAACGAGACATTAAAGTTGTTTTCTATTCAAACTGCATGTGTAAAGACTGACCTCCTTGGCAGTATCAGCGTACTCATTGACTCTCTCCACTGAAACTATGTTGTTTTCCACATCCGTCCAAGCCCTCACGATCCAACTGAGAATGCCAGTTACCTGAAATAACCACCAAGTATTTTTTTAAACAACTCAAGCTGAATTTGCATTTACATTGCACATTCTCCAGTTGTGTAATGCATTTGTACACTTTTTGTTAGTATTCACCTGGAGGGAGTGTGACACTGCCAACCCGACTATGCCCGGGCTCAATGTACTTTTTCCCATTACAGAAAGTATAGCAGCAGCTAAGACCACGCCATTTCCAACAAACTCCAGATTGACTGCCAGCCACCTGTGGATTCAGCACAAATTTAAGCAACTCTCAACTCGCTTTACTTAATTACCTGAACTAAGCAACTTTCAACATAACATTTAACTCACCGGGTGGCCACAAATCTTGGAAAGTAGGAGGTCTGATTGAAGTCCACTCTCTCGTTGGACTGCAGAATAAAGCGTGGCTGTTCCCCAAATGCACGGATCACACTCGCCCCTTGCACCGTCTCATTGAAGTGAGTGTAGATGGGAGATCGGCTCACGGCCTCGAGCCTCCGCAGCTGACAGGATGTGGCAACATAGAAGCTCTTTGGGCAAAACGGAAAAGTAAAACATGTTTTAATGAGCACACTTAGGAGTTCCCCATAAATCTAGTTTCTATAACCAGCATGTCAGAAAGTTGAAGAAAAAAAATACAGAGTGAACCTGCAAAATCAACAGTTTTATAGTAGAAAGTTAACTTCAGGGTTTGTCAAGTGAAATTCAAGATATTTAAAATAAAACATTTCAATGCGAGACTATATAAAAGGTCCACTTTGTAACTTTTCACCTGATTGTCTTTGTGAGAGGAATTGAGTGAATTTAAATGTGAATTTTCGAAAGACAATTTAATAAACACAGCTAAACTTTTTTCCCAGCCAGGAATCTTCTTCGAGGCTTGTGTTCTGATTGCCGCTCCCACTGGCTGTAGACGTGGGTGGTGATGTTCCAGTGATGTCTATTCAAGGCTGGCCTCAAAGATCTTACATACAAGCCCTCCTTCACACCTCTTTCAAACCACCTGTTGGTTCGGATCCAACAGAAATGTGTCCCTGTCGTCAAAAGAAGCGGCCCGTAGCCTCCATGTGCAGATACACAGAAATGTCCAACTGTGTTTGTTTAATTTTCTTTAAAAATAATTATTTGCCTGGATGTCTCAAATCCTTCATCCTTTAATTTAAATGTGGATTGTACACTCACACTTGAAGTTGTCAATATAATAACACATACCTGGACACACGCGTAGAGGAAAGACAGTGGCAGAATGATCACTGCAGCGAAGGGTGTGGCCATCAGCACGATGATGCAGACCTCCATGAGTTTGAACACATAGCTTAGCATCATCTTCAGGCCTTCTGGGACCATGCAGTCGATGGCGTCGATCTCTTTGGCGAAAACGGTTCAGGAGGTTTCCGCTGGGAGTGCTCTCGAAGAAGGACATCGGGGAGCGCAGCACGTTTATGAGCAGGTCCATGTGCAGCTGGCGAGAGGCGATGATGCCACAGACGGAGATAGCCACAGTTGTACCAAAAATGGCAACACCTATTTAGAGAAGAAGTTGGTAAACAAAGTCTAAGTTAAGGATGTATTTATGGTGTCTGGTCTGATTTAAAATTACCAATTACATTTACAATAAATTTATTTTCCCAAGTTTTCCCTAATTTATTCTTCTTTTTTATTTGTATTGACCTCCAGTGGGCCCATACACATCAGTTACAGTTGGTGAATTGAGTACATACCAAGAAACAGTTACCAAGATGAAACCAAATCATTCACTCAACAATTTGTGGCTTTTTATGAGAACAGGTAAAAGTATTTTTACAGCTTTATGGGCAAATTAATTCAACAGTGTATTGGTTGAAGTAGCTAACCTTGTGCAAAACCGAATGCTCCAAAAACAGCCAGCTTCAGGTCTGTGTCGACCTGAGTGCCATTCACAACAGGGTCGTCCGCCCACATACTGAGCCAGTAGTTGTAAGCCAACGAGGCTCCTTGCTGGAAGGCGTACAGGAACACAATAGGGACGATGAGGGCCAATCCAATGGTCTTGAAATATTTCTTGTACATTTCCAGTTTCACCTGTAAAAGGGATAGCAAATTTTAGAGCAAGAATTATTTTTGGGATTATGTTCAGTCAAATATAGAGAGATAAATACTTCACTAATCGCCCCCAAAAGAGGAAAATCATGAGTCCATGTAGCTCATTCATACATTTCATCACACAATAAAACAAGTCAATAAATAAATTAAAAGCATCTGCAAATCCGGGTACATAAAGTGTCCAGTATACAATCAGGTCAAGTCAATCAAAGTCAAGTATACAATGTTTTTGCAAGCTGTAGGTGTTTCACTTGTTTATCATCTTCATTGGTTGTAAATATCAACTGTAAATACAAACAGCATTTTAATCTCTGATTTACCCGTCCAGTGAAAGCCTTGTCGGCCTCTGTTAATTTCCCAAGATCTTCTGGTATCTGCTCCTGGTCAATTTCCGACACTGGCTCCATGTTCTGCAGGTTTGTATTAGTGGTGTCTCCCCTAGAAATTATATAAATAAATATATAAATATAAATAAGTCAGTACTGTAAAGCTTACACACTAGATAATCATCTGTAAAATAATTACTCTGATTCTGTACCCAATGAGCTGCTCTTGTGACAGGTCTCTTGAAAAAGGCATAAAATCGATCATGCTGAGTCGCGCATTAGACCTTCTGGAACCAGCTATAGAAAATATTAAAATATAGTTGTTTAGAAAAGAGGCCCGTTGTTAGTGAAGATTTTATTTGAAAATACTTTTACCTCTTTGCATGACGTTTTCTTTCCTCTCTGTGTTGGCAAAGGTGCGTATAAATTCAGCAAAGGCCCCGTTGCGGCTCAGGAGTTCCTGGTACGACCCACTCTCAGTAATCTCTCCGTCGACCAGGACCAGAATGAGGTCGGCCTGTGGCAGGAAGCTCAATCCATGGGTAACCAGAACACGAGTCTATTCAGCGAGCCACAGGCAAACGAAAATGGAAGGTCAGCACACTCTGACGGCAAGTTTGAAGTTATGAAACACAAATCTTGCCAGTCATGGTTTACATGTCACAAAAAGACTAGAGTGCAGATTATGTGGTTTTAAGTGTCAGTACGACATGTTTTGAATTACCTTGTCTCTGAGAACTCCTTTGGGCCCAATGACCTTGTCAAAGATGTGCTGTCCCACGTGTGCATCCACGGCAGACAAAGGGTCATCCAGGAGGTAGACATCCGCCTTTCTGTAAACGGCTCTGGCCAAACTCACACGCTGCTTTTGACCCCCAGACAGATTTAACCCCTGTAAAAAAAAACAACAAATAAATACTATGTTACACAATGTAGAGATATACTGTATACATATTCTGTATTTATATTAACACGATTATATATTATAGTACAGCAAGAGATGGAAGTTACTGTTGAAATCAGGATTGTCAACGATTATTTTAGCAGTGGACTAGTCAGCAATACATTATAGTCAAACGCTTATTTCTATTGAACATTTAGACTTTTAAAATATATTGGCAACCAAATAAAGGTTGAAATATGGTGGCTGAAGGCTTCTAGTATAATATTTATGAATAAAGTGTATTATTGACGTTTATGCTTGTTCTTTTTTGACGTTTTGATTCAATAATGCCACAGTCCTTGTTAGAAAAGGTGTTTTAGCATGTGTTTAGGAGTCTGTGTAGTCCAAATAACTATAATGATGATCAAAATACAATTACTATTATATTTACAGTTGACTAGTCACAATTAGTTTAAATTAATCGTTACAGCCGTAGTTGATGCTAAGGTAATTACATCATCTCTTACCTATTGTCTGATATTGAAGAAACAACATAACAATTGTACTAAAGAAGACAGGATGAATACTCTTAATCTATACATCATACTGTAAAACTAACACATTTTACACAATAGAACAATAACAATAGATACGTGGAGTACACAAACTGAATGTAGCTATCAGGGACTAAAAATGTTATGGCAGAAATTTGACACTCCTGTCATTTTAACTTTAAAGGTAACATTTTGGATGCCGTGTTTCACATTTGTGTTTTGAAAGTGTAGTTGACATCAGATCTTACAATACTCTGGTCTATATATTCGGGTACCTTCTCTCCAATCTCAGTGGCGTCTCCAGCGGGCAGTATGTCGAGGTCGGGCAGCAGGGCACAGGCCTCCAGAACTCGGTTGTACCAGGTTTTCAGTTTCTCTCGTCCAAATGTGATGTTGTCCTGGACCGTGGCATTCTGGATCCAAGCCTGCTGCGGTACATAGGCCACTGAGCCCTTTCACAGACACAGGACAAAAGGACGTCATTGTTTTTGTTAAAGCTAAACTGAAAGATATAAATAGATCTCCACCTGGAAACTGTGGTCATACCTTTACAGTGACGCAACCATTTCTTTTCTCTGTTTCGCCGAGCATGGCAGACAACAAAGATGACTTTCCACTGCCCACATGTCCGACTACAGCGACAAGAGACCCCCGCGGGACACGAACATTTATTCTTTCAACAAAGAAACGGATCATCCCTTAAGTTTATGTACATATGTCTAATCAGACATAAAGCACATGTTGTACATTTAATGTTTTGGGCATACCTTTTCAGACAGGGTTGCCCCTCTGCGGACCAGCTAAATGTACCATTTTCGATGACGACTTGTTCCACGCCTGAGAAAGAAACAGAAATAACAATGTAAGCGCTGAAGGGTGCTCTTTCAACCACGGCAACAATCAAATTTCCCCTTTGAAGATCCACATCGAGCACACCCAAGGCAAAATTACAAGTGAATTTGCCTAATCATACAAATTACAGAGGTGTTGTCTCTCACAAGCTGGCTTAGAAAGTGTTGACAGAATACAGACAGAAGAAAGGACTTTTTTGTTTGGTTTCTCTATGAATCATATGTCTGAATTCATGCAGTGATTTATGTTTAACCACTAAATGGGAATATCCTATAATTATGTCGTCTACGAGTCGGCCAAGGACCCAGGAAGTGACAGCGTGCATGAGCCATACAAGGCTGTGGTAGTCCACATATATAAACAACAAATCTCATATTGATCATGGCAACCTATGATTTTTATAAAGTATGATTTTGTGGAAATTGTTGAAATTACAAACTTGGAATAGTAGTTTATTCATTTGGTGTAATAGCATGTATATAGACAAGGGTGGAGCTCGTACCAGAATTCAACGGATCCTTTGAGACATTGTCTGATTTGAGCTCTTCTGCACACAGGTACTTTCCCAGACGGCGCAAGGAGACCACGGCCTACAGCAACACACTTGTGGTTAATACACTGACCTACATGCTACATATAGGCCCCCACAAACGTAATAACAGGCTATACGTTTGGAAAAGCTGTCAACACGCATTAAAAGGGAAGAAACACATACTTGCAGGGATGTGCTGATGGCAAACGGCAGCTGGCTCAGTGGTGTCTTCAGGATGTTGATCAGAGCCATGGATACAAACACTTTCTGTGCATCCAGGACGTTCTTGGCATCGATTGTCACATAGACGCCAAACATGGCAAAGGCAATCTGGATCATGAGCACAAACAATTTAAAGTGACTGGCAGCCAATTTTATAACATGGGACTAGACAGCACTAACTTAATGTAGTAATTACCAGGAAAGACGAGGAGTTGAAAG
Source organism: Chaenogobius annularis (assembly GCA_015082035.1). Taxonomy (NCBI): domain Eukaryota; kingdom Metazoa; phylum Chordata; class Actinopteri; order Gobiiformes; family Gobiidae; genus Chaenogobius; species Chaenogobius annularis. The sequence continues at coordinate 2,109,154 of BJKM01000081.1, forward strand.
AGGCGATAGAGATTGAATAAAGAATTTGAGACTTCTTCAGAGCCTTGAGCTCCTTTTCTCTGTAGCCCAAAACTTGTTCAAGGAAGGCCTTCTCCCAGGCATAAAACTTCAGGATTTTTATTCCGTTTAAAATCTCATTCATCAGTCTGATGCGGCCATCCATAAACTTCATTTGGACCTCCTGTTGATCAAACAGAGCATCTGTTATGTTTTGTTATTAAAAAATAACCATAAAGTGAAAATGGGGCAGCGGACAATTACCAGAACAAAGGGAATACATGCACATAAGGGTGTCAACACAGTTTTCCAAAGTTCAAATCGGTTTAATTCAGAAGAATTTATAGCTTGTTACATTTTAGTGATTTTTTTATGACGAGGAAACAACAAAGCACCAGGAATGTGGTTGCAGCATTCACGGCTTACTTCGATTAAACTGGCATCTAATTTTACTGAGGCCTCTGTTGTTATTCCAAAGAAATGAAATATTATGCTTTCTTACTGCCCACCCTTTCCCGTCATTGTTTTTCAATACATTATATGAGGCAGACATCAAAAGGACAGAAGAGAGAATGTAGCGTCCAGGCCAAACACCCACACGCCTCTTTGGCCACTATCTAAACCAGCTGTGCCATCCTGGAGCGAACAGGCCAGATGTGGAGCTCCAACCGTGAAACATTCCGGACAGACGTTACCTGCAGCTTGCTCCTTTTTTTTGCAATGAAGCCGTTTAGAGGAAAGATGAGGATGACAGTGGCTATTCCTGCCAATGCTGATGGTCCCAGATGCTTAAATAAAAATATAGATATATATATGAATACATAATCAATATATGAACAATGTATCATAAACCCCTTAATTCTAATTAAATTTACCTGCCAGAGGAAGAAGAGACAAAGAGCAATTTCGATAGGAGCCAGCCAGACTGCGTTGAAATACACTACAAAGTCCATGAGTTTCTGAGTGTCGGCAGAGACCAAATTGACGATTTCGCCCACAGTGCATGTCCTCCTGGCAGAGCTGTTTATCACCAGAGACTGGATTGATGACAGAAGAGACAAAGACGTTTTGGCCTCCAGTGCATTCGTACAATATAATTTAAAAACCTCATAAAACTTTGCAGACGATAATTCATCATAGGTAAAAGCTGTTAATCATACACTATGCACTGTTTTCCCCGTCTGGGAGTGGAGATAAATTGTTTGTTTGTGCCGTAGATACAGATTTTTGCCTACCTTTCTGTAAACCAGGCCCATAACGGCGGTTTTGACTCTCATTCCAACAGTGAAGCATGTGTACATGTACTGATGGTTGAATAGAGACTGGAGACAGGAGAGCAGGAACATCAGAGTGGCATAGAAGTAGCCTTTCCACAGAGGGGCATCCTCATCTTTCATAAAACTCAGCAAAAGACTGTGGAGCAGAAAAAACATATACATGGTTCATAGATATAGTTTTGAACCACTGAAAAAAAACGAAACATTATCTAAACATATAGAAAAATTTTTACATTTGCAACCTGAAAGTGCAATACTTCTTGCACCTTCATCTATTACTCTTTTCTGGACGCTCAAAGTTGTTTTACAATTTCAAGCATTAGCCATTCAGGACTCAAAATGGTTAACTACGTTTGCCCATTCTTGGGTTAGATGGGTGAAGTTGTCCAAAGTGACAACCTTTCTGGTTCAAAGCTGTAATCACAATCACTGCTACCCTGCTAATTTGCATTTGATTTGAGATGTTTTCCAATTCTTTTAGTTTTTCTATTGAAACTGGTAGTATCCGATTCACTTTAGTTTTGCAGGTCTAGGGTGCTGCTACTTGCACAGCAGCGTTAAGGCTGTGGCCAAACTGCACTCACACTGGGCCAGCAGCGGCCTTATTGTGGTGTGACTGCATTTCTGCCATTTAGAGGCTCCCTTTTCCCCCAATGTCTGTCTGTCCTGTGCTCTTTATTGGACCAGAGAAGCTGTGGTCACGTCTAACTTTTTCTCGCTCACAACTCCATGTCCATAATTAACACTTCTGCTAATGCTGTCTTGTGCATCGACAACAACATTCCAGTCTGTCTAGAGGCGAGTGTGGCTATGACCGGCTTTCACTGCAACCAGCGCCTGTTGTTGTGCCGTAAAAATGTTGACCCATTGATTTAGCAGGCTGTGTGCGAGTCTGCCCGCCAGCCCGCCAGTCCATTTGTCACAATCTACTAAAGTTGAGTTGTCCCACATTATCGCACCGCAAAAACCTAATAGCCCTAAATCCTCAAATTGAACTTGACAGGGAACACAATAAAACATATTTTTACTCTGCCCTAGATCGCTTTCAGGTAATTCTAGTCTAAGCTGTGGTCTGGGGACATTATCTAATACAGGGAATTGGTTCTGCTTTGGTTTGTGGTCTCTGAAAAAGTTACATTTTAAAGTCCAAAAATGAAGTATAGGGGACATAAACAGGACAAAGTGTGCCCTATATTTCGATGGCAGTAGGTCAAGAGCCACTGGCTCAGTGACCAGAAGGCGGGCAGTTCTATTCCCAGTTCCTTTAGTGCAAACTGCCCCTACCCTTGGCAACACACATACCTGCCTTCTCTTGTTTTTATTCCTGCATATACTGTTGTTTGAAGGTAAAGTAAATGGTTACAGTATTATAAATGTTATGTCATATGACTGGTTGAATTAAGACAAATGGAGCATTGCTATGTTTCAGAACATCACAACATTATATTGGCCATTATTTGTTATTCAAATGGTGGGTAAAAAAGGTAGGTAATGAGCTCATTTTATCATAAGGCTGATAAAAAACATAAAAACACTATACTGTGTGATTGTTGACTTTGCAGTTGTTTAAAGTATTAGGTTAAATATAGAGTTTATGAGTGCAGAAATTCCCACTCTGCATCTCCAGGTCATACCTCAGCACCTGTGGGATGGCGAACATGAAGGCGTCGTGGAAGATGATGCACAAAGTCCCAGTGAGAAAATACGGACCAAACTTTCTCGCGAGAGTCCTGAGCAGAAAAAAGCCAGAACTCTGCTCCTTCTGTAGCTTCCGAAGCAGCTGAGCCTGGTCGGGCAAACGGCTCCCCAATGCCACACCCGACGCCAAGGCTTTCTCCTGCCTGCCACAGGACGAGAATGAATGATACTGTCACAGGCAAGTACAATGTGCATGAGAAAAGAGCAAATACTGGAGTAACTGGACTTTCAAGTCCCTAATGTAAAACAGACTGTAATAAAGCAGTTGTTACTGAGAGATCAGCAACTGACCCTGAGCTGTAAATAAAATTATTCCTCCACAAAGTTGGAACTGTTCATCTTCAAAGTAGAGCTCCAAATAACAAGCTTTCAAAATGACATGGCCTAAGCATTGGCATTACTAAACATCGTAATATCATAATATTGGGTCTATTTTAACAAACAAGACTAAATCTAAATGTCCAGTTAAGTTAGAAACCCTTGCCTTGGGCTGTTCCGAACCGAATTACCGATTTATAATGTTTTATGTAATCGTGTATGAAAAACCTAAATGGCCCATATATGTTGCTATATAACGTGTACAATCTGGTGTTGATCACAGTGATTTTCAGTCAGGGACATTACCTCTGCAGTTTGGCACACTCGGCGGTCCACTCCTGCTGCAGCTCTGAGATGATCTTCTGTGACGTGTCCTCCTCCCTAAGAGTCCACAGGTCTTCAGCTGCAAGCGGAGTCCGGTATCCTTTCACTACAAGCCTGAAGAGGGTAAAAACACCTCATTTACCACTTAAATACACTACATTACTGTAAACATGTACACTGTTGCTCTAGTGACATGTTGTGATAATGCCGTGACTCATCAGAAATGAGCAGTTTAAGGCTTACCCTGTGAACCACCAGAAGAGGATCTTTGACAGGAAGGAGGCATCCTTCACGGGACAAGGATTCTGCAACAGATTACAGGCCACACTTAAGGGTTACTTAAATCTTGTTTTTGGGAAGTACACCACTACACCAACCCCAATGAAAAGGACACACGAGGACAAAGTGTTACGTAAAGCAAATCTTTCTAAACAACCTATTAAAATCTAAAGGCGGTTCACAGAAACCAGAGTAAGGTTGAAAAGCAACTGCAATTTAGTAGCGCAATATTTTTTTTTAAATATACGCAGTACACAGACAACTTATGATTATGTTTAGGAAATAATTATTTAAATACTTTTTATGCTTTAAGAGATACAGAGTTTTGGTTTTCAATAACTGCAAACCATAACAATAATTCCCTTCTGAATACTAAATGTTATCCTTATATTTGAGGTAGTGCTGCAAAGGCCATGAACTCCTACATGAGTGAATAAATAGAGTTCAGTGTTGGGGTGACGTTCTGAGGTCTAGTGCAGACAGAGCGGAAATCTGTCATCACAAATGGTGGATTCATGCATGCTTTACGGCTGCTCTCCACCCTGCCGCCCCCTCAACGCACTGGCACTGGTGTTTACTCTCATTACTTCAACGCTTCATCCCTTGCTTCCGCTTTGCCTGTGAGTAACTGTGACCAGAGCATGGGGCACGAAAACAGGAGGTGGAGGGAGGCTGGGACACACCAAGGAACAACCGATGGGTGTGTCCGAGCCAGACTGTGGCTTCTGCCCCCGCAAACTCCTCACCACGCACCCCGCAATGTGGTGATCGGGACTTTTCCAGCTATTTCCATCATTTATCTCCAGGGAAATACAGTATTACAACAGAAAGAGCAAATGTCCATATGTGTCATGATAAGCATTACAATGTACAATGCATCATACTAATATGTCTTTGAACAATTACAAATATAACTACATGAGCCTGTGCTGCCCGGTGGTCGAGTGGTTAAGGCACAGCACACGTATGCCAGGCTCCTAGTGCAGCCGGCTGCAGTGTCGTGAGTTTGTATCCCGATTCCAACGATTTACTGCATATCCTCCCCTCTCTCTCTCTCATCCCCCATTTCACACTTTCCTCTCCTGTCTAATAAAACCTACGGGCAAAAAAATCTTAAAAACAAAATAACTACATAAACCTGTTGAGAATACTGAGGCTTAATCCAGGTTTTAATCCTGGATATTTTATGTGTCCTGGGGTTAGGACTCAATATCAATCTGGTTTAGTGTTACTTTTATTGTTAGTTATTACAGGGTTATTTTAGTTATAAAGACACAGATTAGTCCCTCATCCATATATTTTGAGTTAATTTTATTACTAGATCACCTTACATGTACACTGGATGTTGTCGATAAAATTGAAATAGTGTTATGTCTATCACTAGATCAATCCTAATTTAAGATGATGACACCTGGCACCTGTCAGAAACCCATAATTACACTGACGCCTTACATAATAGTTATAATAATGTGATGAGCCAATTCAGCTCTAGACAGTGAGTTTTGCTGATGGTATGTACGGAGGCTTACACAAACACATTGACATCCTTCACACAGGAAGCCCAAGTGTCTGAGTGAAAATAGTGGAGCCGAGGGCGGAGGTGAATCACATCATAACCTCCAAAAGGGAAAGTGTCTTAACAACAAAAGTCGAAACCACAAGGATCCCAGACATTTTCTTTCCTGGGTATTGGACCGGACTGAGAAATGCAGTGAGCCTACCTTTTCCAAAACGTTTTTTCCCTCCGGAGGCTGGTCAGCGAAACAGCACAAGAACAGCTCAGCCAGTTGGATTGTGAAATAGGAAAAGAAAGCGAGGTATCGTACAATATCTGAAGCGATCCCCTGTGAAAGAAGAAAAAAAATTGTAAGGATGTGGGGGGGAGTGATTTCACATCCAGGGGCCAAAATGGTTTGCTTTCCGGTTGAGTACACTATCAAAAACAACAACACTACTTTGACAAATCACACGACATCCTGTGGTAAAAACTATTTTATCTTGACTGTGGCTTGTGTGCCATTTCACAGCCATCTCTGAGCCAAATTCATTTTACTGTTACCCCATGCTTACACACTGTATAGCAGTAGAGGATTTAGTTTATATGCCAACATCACAGACACATAAAACGCATCTGGGGTCTTAAAACTAAATCGGGTTAAAGTCTTCAACTTAATGTAGATGATAGTAAAGTTTGCCTCATTGTCACGCTATTATTCTGCAGGGGTGAGTAGTCTTGATTCAACAATTACTTGGAGTAATACCGGTATCAAGATTTTTAAAACGATTTTATTTATTAACATTAAGTATGATTCATTTTCAAATAACAGAACTTGTACATTTTTGGCGACTCCCCGCAGATGTCCTTGATACTTTTGCAAAGTAACTCTGCTTACTTTTATTCAAGGGAGCAGCTGCACATTAGCAACTATTGTGAAAAGTAGAGCTGCCATGTTATTCTTGACATATAGAAAACTGTGGGATTTGGCCCACATATTGTTTACCGCAGGGTCAACACCACCACCGCAGCCGGCCTGTTATGCAGTAATACGTGTGCATGAAAAGTCGCCAGCCATAGTAAACAGACAAAAAATGGCTTTTCAATGAATGTGTCTCGCTGTGCCCAGAAAGTCCTATGTGAGGGGCCAAATGGATCCGGTCACATATTGAAGCGTGCAGCAAAGAAATTACACTCGAAACAGTGCTGAGCTGGGGATGCATTGTCACTTTGTCTGTCTCTGCAAGTCATTGTAAAAAGGATGTACTTTCAGTTGTGATTATCACACAGTAACACAGGTATGAAGCATATCAAATGGTAAACATACAAAGTATGAGTACATATTTATCATACAACATCAAATAAGGACACTAAGGAACTTTTTGTACATTTAATAATGTGCCAGGGTAAAAATGACTAGTTTTTGGCAATCATCATCAGTCTGGATTGAGAGAATGTGAGGAACTCTAAGACTTTTTGGCTCACAAAATGCCTTGGTGGAAGTCTGTGAACTTTGTCACAAGTCATACTTTTCAGAGATTAAATTTTTATCACTGCACATGTGTGCCTTCTTCTCACATGTACAGTGGTATGAAAACATGTGTCTGGACTGTGGATGGCCGTGCATCATGTATGGATGCGCAGATTTACATCTGGCTGTGTTTATGACGACGCAGGCTCATAAACAAAGTGCGACAGCTTCTCTGGTCTGACCCTCGGCTGCTATGCTCACCAGCACTTATTCCAGGCCCATCATTATTCTCCCCCAAGCAGTGTGGGAATGTCACTCTCAGGGCGATAACACAGAAATATGGATGTGTGTGTGTTTGTGTTTTTTATAGAAGTGCAAAATGCAACTTCACCAGTGCTGTGAGCTTAAATAGACTCTTAACCTGTGTAACAATGATTGCAGTGTCAGACAGAGACACAGGAAGAAAAAAAAAAAGTTAAACACACACGAGCTTGAACAGAATTGGCAGTGTCTTCTGAGGTTACCTCAGTCAAAATTTGGGGACGAAATAGAAACAGTTTTTTGCCACAGAGTATATTTCAAGGGCTGCTGTCCTATGTCTAGACTTTGGGGTGACAATTGTGAGCGAGACGTGATTAGATTAGATGTCTCTGCATGGTGTTTGGAAATGAAAGTTCAGCGGGTTCATACCTCTCTCAGGCATGGTCTATGGACAATTTGCCCTTTGCTCAATACATGAATATAATAGAACTATTAGAAATAGGACATTTTTGGACTATCATATGCAAACCGTATATGTGATACCCTAGTGTTTGGTTCATACCATAGTACTGATTTTATTAAATAGGTTTCTTTAAGGTGTAAACACTATATTTATCAAGCCCACTAAGACTGCATGCAACCTGTGTTATCTTATATAATTATGTATGGATTTTACACCATACCTCATCCAAAGCCAGTTGAATCTTAGCTCTGAGAGGCACAAGGGAACAGACGACTGCCAGAACCCAGAAGAGGAAGAGGAACACAGAGGAGCGACAGCCGCGGAGCCGCTCTAGCTGGATGATGCACAAGGCTAAGATCTGTACAGAAACAGAAGAAAAAAGAATAACATTGTTGTAGGGCAAGATTTAAATTGATATGAACTTAAATGTTATTGAAAACACTGACAAAAATAGATTCAGGATGACTCAGATGCTTGTGTATAGAGTGTTTACTGTGGTCTACAATAATTTATAATCCTATTTAACCCCATCAAATGTTGGTTGGTTATGAAAAACTTCATGGGACTTCCCTGGCCACAGCCATTGATGTGATTTGGCTTCAATCTTCAGTCTATAAAAATATGACACTGTATGGTTGGCCACATACGCGCCACGCTCTGAGGTTTACCATTTCTTTATACTGCAATGGCATGTGATGGAAAAATCTATATTGTTGTTTTTTGTCAGAAAGCACTGAATCAGTCTTTGGGAATTTTAATGTGTCCTCAAAAGACTGTGTAGGATTTCAACTGTATAACTGTAATTTTTCTTGGCCAAAGTAGACGTCACCCTGTCATGCAAGCTCATAGCTAAGAGGGGCAAAAGTGGATTTAGGTTTCATATTAAAAGCCACATTGGTTACTCTGGGCTACGGTAGTGTCTTCTTATAAACTGGTGGTCAGATAATTACATATGCTTTTTCTTTGCATGGTATTTGGTATTACAAGTAGATTTGTAATGTTTTCTGTATGGTGCCAGGGAGGGGATAGGTCAATAAAAACACAGTGGTTTTCATATATACATACCACAGACATAAGGCTTGCTTTGTTTTAGTGGCTTTTTCAGTGTGTGGTACTTTCTTTGTAAAAGGAAAGAGAGAAACTATAGCCAGCTCCACAGTGCGCATAGAGATGAATGTACAGTAGATAGACAGATTCTCACATTCATGCCTATGGGGAATTTGGAGAGTCCTGTCCACCTGACTCGCAGAGAGCCAACGGCAGAACTGAAGCCGTGAGAGCACAGCCCAGGCACAACCAGCCAAGAAATATATGTAACTGGTGGTGGCTAGGAGCTTGATATGGTTAGTTTTAAGGCAGGGGAGTCCAAACTATGGCCCGGGGTCCAAACGAGGCCCCAAACCAATTCACAAGGGTCCCACATTATCCTGACCCTGATTCCTGAAGTAATTTTTTCCCACAAGTTTAGATTTCGCTACCATTATAATCACAATAACTAACCTCTTGGTGTAAGACAGGCCTGACATTAAGGTTCAGAGACCAATTAAGGTGTAGTAGCACTGAGGGCTTTGATGAAAAAAAGTTCAAACAGGCTTGTTTTAAGGCTTTATAAATTACCTTGGATTACTTAACAAAACATGAATAAAGACTTAATTCATAATAAACATATAGTTTATTTAAGTTTGATTCAGACTTAGTTACTACTTAATTAAGATTAGGGTTAAGAATTAGAATTAGAGTATTAGTTAAGTTGTTTCTAAGCCTGAATCAGTCTTAATAAACTATGTGTTCACTATTCATTAACTCTTTAGCTCTTAGTGCTTTGCTAAGGAAGGAATACGTTTAGTAATTATAAAGTGTTTCTAACACTTGAATTTAAGTTTCACCAACATCTAGTAAAATACCCATGAAAAAAGTAAGCACAGATTTAAGTAAATATTAAATAAAATAATTATGGGATTCATGAAGACTATAAAAATGTATTGCTTTAGTATTATTATTTTGTAATTTATTGGCCTTAGTTAGTATTGTTTGTAATTAATGCTCTATTATTATTAAAGGCATTCAATCTAGGAAAAAGTGTTTATTGTGTTATTATAGTAATAGTCGAAGATTTACAGTCTATAGATTGATTCAGTCTACGTTATTCAACATATCACTATCGGAAATCACTGTGCAAACTTCTGTATCATTAAGTTGCTGGCAAATCAAGCTCTATAGGTCAGTATGTTTAGTGTTCGGCCAACAATTTACTTCTGGGGAATGATAATGATAAGTTGTATAACCTTATTTTTGTCAAAGTAGACTACCTGCTGATGGACTCGCTATTCATCTGGACAGCCTGGACATGGCGTACTGTACAAAGCTTGAGGGTACAGTGTCCTATATTCAGGCCCTAATTTAGGTAAAATGTACAGTTGCCCTTAGGTCAGCATCTGAGGTCAGGTGGTGCTATTTCCAGCTTCATTCAGACTGGCCTTATTGCAGTAAAACCATCAGCCATCTGCTTGTGCAAGTCAGTGGGCGGAATGAGGTCCATCATTGAGCCCCAAATCAAAACCCACCTTATAATTATATGGGATGTGTGCAGTGCAGAGGAAGTAAAGGGGGTTTTACGTCATGGTATGGCTGATTATAGTCGATGTCATGCATGTACATCAATAGTATTTTGTCTGTGGCTTGAATGACTTGGGCGAAGCTGTTCCCATACATCCAACAAAACAAACTGGTCAGGAACAAGGGCACAGTGTTCCCAGCCTGTGCACAGGAGACTGGCAGAGGTGGGTGGCTGCCATCAGCGTTTACAAAATTATATGCTTTAATAGACAAATAATACAAGTGAGTAGATTTGAAGTCATAAGTCCAAACCATTTGTCTCCATAAAAATATATATAAGCTGCTTAAAATGTCAGCCAATACAAGCAACATTTCCGTGTATTTTTACCTAAACACATCCTTATTTGTATATGAGTCTAAGAAGACCACAGGTGAGCCGCCCGTCTGGCTTGGAAAGAAAAAATAAAGAAACACCGTGAGCCAGCTTTAAAATGCTTTTGACACTGAACGTCCTTCATATGTAACAATCCTGTATTTCTTTATATGGGAATTTGCAGTTAAACATGTACCACCCATGTTGTCAGCGCCCCCTGGTTTTGGTCCAGTATCATTTGAATCCTGCCTAAATGAGTGGGATTGATAATTTATGTGATTGCATACTGGCCCTTATTGTGTTGGGGTAATGTTGTGTTTTCCACCCATGTGCCACCCAAATCGAGGGACATTTGGTCTCAATCATGACGTTGATGGACAAACAATGTTCAATTATAGATTTTAAGGAGGGAGATAGGGGTCTAAATATTTAAACTTGATGTTGTGTCTACACGTGGATTTGTAAAACCACGGCAATAGCCAGCTGAGATATCAAGCCCAACTCATTTGATCAACGACATTGTATATAATTGCCTCTGAAGATGCATAGGCTGTTGGAAAAAATATATATAATTTACTTTAAATCATATAATTTTTCAAGACAAGTCAAACCACTAAACAGCCACTTGCTTTAGATATTGGCCACGAACCAAGAGTGAATGAGCAGGGCTGAACAGGCACGCGCTCATTGTCCAGTTCACATTCACAAACAAGTCTGTAGTGGTCAGCCCAGCTATAATCTGCAGCTCAGAGACAAAAGTAAGATACGTTATACTGCATTTATGAATGGAGGAAGCTATTCTTAGGGAAAACTTGAATGTTGTTTCCTTATCTGTACAGTAATAATAATAATAATAACACAGTTATAGCATTACCACATTTTTGGACATTCAAAGACACTTTGCATTGCATTATTCTTTCACTCCACACCTGGCGGTAGTAAGCTACTGTTGTAGTCTCAGCTGCCCTGGGGCAGACTGACGGAAGGGAAGATGCCAAACGGTGGCATCGGCCACTCTGACCATCACCAGTCATTTGCAGTTTGCGACAGTTTGCACTAGAGCCACTGCGGCCACATTGTGACACTTGGTTTTCCCAGCGGTTTCCCATTCAAGAGATAACCAGGCCCAGTTTTGCTTAGGTTCTGAGATCTGATGAAATTGAGCATTGACAAGGTGGTAAGGCCATAGTTGCATTTTTACTTCTACTGAGTTTGTGACTGCTTTATGTGGGCAGATTCTACATCTTAACTGATGTCAGTGTGTTTGTAGCCCTCGCCTGATGAGCCGTGGTCAAACACAGACTGCGTTTGCAGTGAACTGTAATGTTTGCGCTGCCTGCACTGCCATAAATCTGCCCCGTTAGGCATCTTAGCACCTCCATGTTTAGCCAACAAACTGTGACACATTATTCTGTATTTGTTATAATACAGTTGGACATACAAGTCCGCTGGACAGACTCAAATATTCATGAAACTATTTAGTTTTCAATGGCAACTTGGAGAAACTTATACAGTTATAATTGAAAAAGTATCTTGCATGCGGAGCCTATGTTTGTCTTGTCTGATGTGGTTTGAAATTATGAAGAGTCAAGAGGAATGTGTTGAATACATAGTTATATGAATTATGGATAGTTGTATAGCTATATATACTGTACATGTGGATATTACAGTTTGTGTAGAATGTAGCCCTGTACTTACTACTGTCATGCTGCGAATAATGGGACTGAGCAGGAAGACCATGTGGTGCTGGATCTCTTGGCTCCTCTCCAACAGGATGTAGAAGAACTCCACAAAACCAAAAGAAGCCAGCAGAAACCCCAAAACCTGGACAAAAGGCATCTCAATGACAGACTACCACATATTTCTACAAAATGATATAACATTTTGAAAGACACATGGGTCTTAAAATGCACAGGCAGTCCCTCACCATCTTGGCTGTGCAGAGGCCCGACATCCTGATGCGTCCGCAGTCATGGCAGTAGAGGTGAAGGCAGTAGAAAGGTGCCAGGAGCCAAAGGTAGAAACAGGGCACCCACACCAACACCGTGTTCTGAAAGCATTGTGTCAGGTCTGGGTTGGCCGTGTACCATGTTCGGTTCCAGTCCTGAGAAAAATAATTTGTGATAACAATTATACAGTTGTAACATGTTGCAAATCGGTTACATTCAAATGCTGCTGGTATGATTATTCCTCCCGGAGTCTTATGATCTGTGACTTTAGATGCAGGTCTAAACCCCTTAATTATGCTTCCCTCTATAGTTTTAAAAGCCTAAAACTAGAGAAACAAAAGTTGAACTCAATGAACTGTGATGTAACATTCAGCCTGTGAAAGGCAGCGGGCTAGTCCGAAGTCCCAGAACCAGACTTGGTACTGGTTTGTTTGATCCACCACTGCAATGAAACTACAGCCAGCCCTTCAATGGAGGACCTGTGTGCCGGTGCCAAAGAGTGCTGGAAAGAGTCATCTTTTACTAAAAAGCTGAGTCAGTAAAGGATTTTCTGACCACAGCTATGGGTGGCTTCTTGAATTTAAGAACTCTGGAAGTAAAAGTGTGTGGTTGAGGATTACACTAATAATTGAGGTTATAAACAATAGGCAGACAAGGTGTGTTTAGTTAAAGATAATGTGACGATTGGCAAACAGATTAAAAACTCTTTGTTGGAAAGATATTAAAAGTCAATAGTTCACAACACAGACTTTACAGAAAAGTATTTACAATTAAACATAAACAAAATGAATGTCATAACATACAATGATAGTATGTAACTTTCTGGAGATGGCCCCTCACCTGCTTTCTTCCACGGAACTAGAAAGTTAAAACATATTTCTGAACATTCTCCATTGAGATATATAAGGTTTATGCCATATTAGAAATTATAGCCAAAAGTACAACATCTCCATGGAGACAACCAGGAGGAAGCTCCAAGCCAAGTACGAGTCAGGTTTGTGGAGATGTAAGCTTAAGTTTTTCATTGGGATAATAACAAACCAAAAAGAAAAAAACATGCTTTTATTTTAATCTATTTTTTTTGCTAAAAAGTTACATATTGAGGCTTTTAAGTATACTGCCATGACAGATTTGGCATATATCATGGGGTACCAGATATCACTGGGTAATACTATTAGCAGGACTCTGCTATAAAATATATCCAATATGTATTGCTGTTCAAGGTTTAATGTAAATTTAAGATGCAAAACTTCCAATTCCTATATTTTTTCTGTTTTCAAATCTAAGTAAAACAAACTGAAGTAAAAAAAAATTAAAAATATTAGTAAAAAGCTTATGTAACAGTGGTAATGTGGTGGACAAATCTGTATTGGTCCAAGTTATTTGTTGTTCCAAAGTTCTCTTGTTTGTGGCCCCTCTGGACTAATGAAAGACGGGTGTCTGCCCTGCCCTCAGTCACCATTCACCACAGGAAGTGGTTTAACGCTACAAGCACCGCAGGGCCAGCGAGCATGCTGATACTCACCCACTGGTATCAGGGAGAGTGGCACAGTTAAGGACAGCAGAGCCTATAGCATAGACCTGTTTGTTGAAGCAGACTGGTTATAGGCTCATTATCACTTGCAAGCAATGGCAACATGCCACAGCTTGTAGAGTGATTAATTGACATCAAAGCTAACCGCTTTGGCACCTCAGGAGTTTTAACCTTCTGAATCATGGACCTGACTGAATAAGACCTAGCGTAAAGTGAAGTAAGGAAAGCTACAGTGCCACAACACTGTAGCTTTCAGTCAGTGGGGGTCAGTGACTGTCTGTTGTGTCAGTCAGTCACTCTGACTCCTGGGCAGCAGAACCAGGACACATTTATGTTAAAATTTGGACGTGACAAACGCACTTTCTAAGCACTTTCTTCTGATCCTGTTGCTCACCCTTGACTAAAGAGGTTGTTAGAGTGAACTATTAGATGGTTGGAAGCATTTTTCACCTGACAAAGATATGAAACTTGAGGATGCAGATCTTTACTGTACAATAAATGTCACTCCTCTTACCCACCTCTAATCCAAATACAGGCCACAATTTTAGGGTAGATAAATAACCAAAACATGCATGTACAAATTGGAACACACAATATGTCTATTTTTTGTGTCTACAGGGGGTTGTGTCCTAGTTATTTGATAGAAGGTACACATAGAGTCAATCAACTCCAGTTTCCACATCAGACATGTTGCAGCATTTTAAATGTTTCTGGTACTACTGCTTTGATTGGCTCAGGGTTACGTTGGTGCATGTTAAAATTGAAGCAGTACTTCAACAGTCTTTAACAGTAAACAGTGAGTCAGATAGCAATGGCAGTACTTAAAATATGTGAAAGGTTAATCACACGAACAAATAGCCAATGTGAGAGCAAAACATCTATAAAAACAACTTGGTGATGGATGTGCTGTAGCAAAAAGCATATAAAATGTACTTTTAAGTTAACAAGCCTGTTTTACTTTCACAATGAAGGCAGGTGTGCTTTTTGCAGATGAAGTTTTGCAGATGAAGCAGTAATGACATGAACCACAGATGAAAATGTAATGTGAGTCAAGAATACCGTTTTGGGGCCAGTTCAGATTAAAAATATTTTGTTAAAACTATAACTTCTTTATCGGCAAACAGTTACTAGACAACTGACACTAGACGTTAGAGCATCTCATTGAGCTGAATCAGAGGGCGGACAAGGATATAAGCAAATGCAACTCTGACTGGCATCCAAAGGCAGTTTAGGTTACATTTCTAATGCACTAATGCAATTAAAGAGTGCAAACTGAGAAGGTCAGGGTATGCTATGGTGTAAACTTCCTTGCGTCTATAATGGTGTTCAATTCACACCAAAGCAGGCTGCAATTGAGATCTTTCAAAGCTTAAGATCCTAATGAGGCTATCACTAGTCAATTGTACAACCAATGAAATCAGATGTGACAAAAGGTCAGCTTCCATAGAACTTCTACATAGATTTTTCTGCTGTGAAAATGTGACACAACAATCAGTTTGTTTGTTGAACTCATGACTTACCCACAACGGGTCCAGGCCACTGAGTCGGCAAAAGGCATCCATCCACTCTACGCTCCTTCCCCAGAGATGCACACCGGTTGGTCACACTTTTGGCTATAGCGTAGCTTTGTAAATGCCTACAGTATGTGTGTGGACTTTTCCTCTAGTAGGTGGTAGTTCCTGTCTGTCAGGTGGGTGGCTGCTGCAGGGTCACTGTATGTTTATTAATTCAATTTGGCTTGCCTTTACTAAAACATGTTCCCTCAATCAATAGAAGTCTGTCTCTAGTGTTTGAACTGCTGCTGGTCTAAGATCCTGTGTCTTACTGAGTGTCTCTCTGTCTGCTGGCCCTTTATGAGTGAGTGTCGTTGTTGGGTGGGTGGAAATATTTCTCTCTCTCCCTCCCTCTCTCTGTCGCTCTTCCACACCCCACTTTTTTGTTGGATTTTGATCAAAACAGCACCACAGCTTCACTCCCCTCAATAGGTTTACACACAGACAGACACACACACACAGACAGACTCCTCCTACTTTCACCCGCTGCCCCTTGCCTCCTTTAGGGCGCACTCTCTCTCCCCTTCTTTCTCTCCCCACAGCCCAAACCCAGCCGTCTGACCACACAGTATCTGTTTGTGTACAGACATACCTTTTAAATTGAGACTAGCGACACTGGGATAATTGCCATCCCTTTATAGTCACTCACTAAACTCGCAACCAATATATCAGCAGCAGCCTTGGTCAATGTTGTGTGACTACAGCTAAATGGGGTTTTCAGAGCAGATATAGACCTGCAGTTATCCATAATGTAACCTGTCACATGGACTTACTGGCATTGCTTAACAGGAAGAACTTGCTGATATGGAAATAACAGACTATTAGTCATTTAGTGGGATTATAATTTGCTGTGTAAGTGGAAAGTAAATTAGGAAATTCACCAAGTGACACTACGGATTAAGCATTTGCATTAATCATTAGCTGTACTTTAATAATAGTCTGGAAAATATGCCAAAAGCAACACCACTAGGAAAAGCAAGCAGTAACAATGTAAGAACGTTCTGTTTGATTCCCGCAAAGAGTGTTGCCTTTCTGTCTTTAAATCTAAACTGTTCTGATCTTCAATAAAATGTCTTGACCAAGAATTTCAGGTGCAGCACTGTGGCCGTAGCACTAATGTCACGGAGGCCTTGAAGGTCAAATGCAAATACCAATTTCTGTACTAGAAAAGGTAGCTAAAGCTGGGGTACCCAAATTCTTTCCCCTCATAATTAGTAACTTCTGTTTCCACCACAGAATGTGTATTGAAAAAGCATAACTTTGTGGGGGGGAATAATCAGACCTCCACATAATACTATTAAACAGAAAGATCCATGTAAGTCACTATGTGTTGTTTGGGACACTTTGGGATGAGAGCTGCATGTCAATACTACTGATGTGCCATAAAGGATTTGTGGGGGGAGCAATGAGTAAGAAAGGTTTAATTACTTCCTTATTTCACTTTTTGAAAATGAGGTACCCCAGCTTTAAATAAACACAATTTTGCAGGAAATTAATACAATAAAATAAACTTGTATCGTCACCTAGGCTTTTTGTTTTTTTTGTTCGTTAAAAATGAATTGATTATTTTCGTTTGCACAGAAGGAAAAACTTCAGCAAAAGCTGCTCATGGAAGTCTGACAAGTCTGGACGGACTAACAGCATCACCAGGATCACAGCAAAGGAGAAACATGGAAAGTCTGGCAAAGAGGCAGACCACCACGTCCGGGGTCTGGCCATGTGCAAATGAGATTCCTTTTAAACGTGACTCATCACTCTCTCCATGGCAGACAGTGGCTCTTTCACCATTCTCTGCTAAAGACACCAAACACCATGAATGATGTAACAGTGTCAGACCTTTTTGGCAGATGACCAGTTGGTGTAAATTCAGTATTGGGAATTTCAAATGTGACCTCTCTAGTTCCCTTAATTCTGGCCTCTTACTTGACCAACATATAGTAATTGCTTAAGTGAAAATAAACAATGAGTGACTGTACATAATGTAACTGTCAGACAAACTTAAACAAATGAACACTTCAAGTATAACCACTATTGTATTATGTCTCCCACAGGGAAAAGTGAGTACAGCTTTCACCAAGAAATGGACCGAAACACCTCAAGAGCTGCACCACAGTGTGCGTGGGTACAATGTTTACAGTGCACCTTTTGTCCCAAATAATACTGTCAAAAACAGTTTGGCCCAGTTTCTCTTTTAGCTCACTTAAAAGATGGACTAAAATCTCTGTGGCTTTCTCTTGTTTGTGTTTTCTAATCAACTGTAGACACATGTCAACATCTGGACGGACTGTTTTAGAGGCCTGTGAGAACATTATGTCAAGTGGGCCCCTGCGGAGTGCCCAGATCAGTGTTACATGTGTTGTATAGGTCACAAAGGAAATATGAGTAACTGTGTTCGTAAAGTAGCAATTTAACATATGGCTTTGTTTTCTGATCAGGAGCAATAAGGTGGTTTAGTGCCTCTCCTGCTGGTTCCAAAATGCTGTGGTCTCCAGCTGATCGATTCCAGACAGGATCTTGATTTTCAGTTGCAAAAGCTCAAAGAAAAAAAGCTGCAAAAAAGCAACAGTCAGTAGTGCAACTAAAAGCTGTGCAAACCGCTGGAACAGGCCCAGGGCGGTGAACATACACAAACATATACACATCTGCTGCGTAAATAACAGCTAAATCTGAGCCCTGCAAGGCCATGACCAGACTGCAGACTGTTTACCCAAACGCTCTGGGGAGAAGGAGCATTCAGAACCCTGCAGAGCGCACACGACGGGACACTTGTGGTCGCATGGTGTGCAGCACTAGTGATATGCAGAAGGGGGTAGAGGGAGGCTGTGGGGGTGGCAGTGCCCAGCCGGCCCGGGGTGCAGCAGTGGTTAACCAGTCCTGGTCACCTACACTTCCTCTGGCCTCACTGCTTTGAGGAAAAACAGTCTAGTCAAAATAATGGTGTCATTTTGGCCTCTTACGTTGAAGCTGGCAAGACACATTTAGCAACAGCAAATGAAAAGGAGGGGCCAAAAACAGTTCAAGAAACAGCTGAAGAAAATCTGCTTGGTGCATGAGGCTTAAACACACAGCTCTTGGACGGCTGTAAATTCATATGTGTCAGCCTACGCAAGTAATTATAGCTGGGCTTAACCCTTACAGTTTTTTCCCTCCGTTTTACAGTTCTATCTTATTCTCAGGTTTGCAGAGCAAGGACTCAGTATAGAATGTGTGACTTTATACAGTTTATCACACTTCAGTCTCTAAGAATGATACCAGTTTAAAGCATGCGTCATCGGACCATCCAGCTGTGAGGAGCTGGTCATTCAGAACTTCGATCATTTTTTGCTGTAGTCACAATCCAAAATCTGTTCGAACCATGTTACTGGCTTGTAATCTAGGCAAAACCAATTATGCGTTAAATATACTTTTCAAAGAATATACATTTCCATTACTATGTCCCTATTGTGTAACCTCAGCACCAAGGCCACAGGATTAAGTTTAAAATAACACTTTGTAAGGAGAACACAAAGAAAGGCTGGCACAGACCGATCGAAGCAGGGACCTCCTGACTGAATTTTACTATTATTATTCATTGTTCATTATTCATTGTTCACTGCAGCATCATAATGCACATTATCATCATAATTGTATCACTTGATATCATGATACTTAAAGCCCAATTGGTACTTCAAAATCCACATTCCCACTCATGTTTGTTCACCGTTTGCACTTTCATTTGCATAGATAAAAGTTAAGCTCCAATACATGTCAAATATTGGTTCTTCTCAGTTTACCAAATATTGTTCTCAATCATCTATTTCCTGTCCACCACAGAAAATATCTGCCTTAGATAGTGGGACTATGGTCCACTCTAGGTGTTAGCTTGGATAAAAAGGTGAACAGTACCTTGTACCACAACTACACAATCACATGCTATAAGGGCAAAGTCAGCATGAGTGGAACAAGCTAGTGGAATTATGTTGAAACGTGAAATGACAAATTGCATAACTTTTTTAAACCTAATTACTGGTCTTTTCTTTGACACTGTGCTCACCCTGGTGTATGAAAACCTCAGACTCCCTAAATATACTATTTCTGTTTCAGACAATGCATTTCTCACAGTTATTTTCTCATTTCCACTGGAGCACAAGGTGTCTGAGTGACCCCGGGCTATGATTGCTGTGAACAAAGCCACCATGTCCCATCACACAGGGCAGATGTGGTGCACGACTGGATATGGCTTTAACAAATCCATCCCTCAACAACTTACACAATGCATTTCCTGTCAGTACTGGCATTATGTCACCATTATTGTACTACTATTTATACATTTTCTGACTCAAAATATGGTGTTCGTTGGTGGTGTAGTGTTTTAAGCTGTTGCAGATATATACCGTATATGTCAATAGGGGTTCACTTCATGGCCTCGACCATTTGCCGAATGTCTCTCCCCTAGTTCCCATTTCAAGCAACAGCTATCCTGTTTAAGAAAGCCTTCCGGCCAGAAAAATATAAAAAGTCGGAACATTCAGGAACTAGTGTTTATAGTTGAAGAAATACTAAAGAAATATATTTCTCATTTTGTCATTTTGTAAAGTGCTGAGAACAGTAATAGACTATTACAGTCATGTCAAGAAAAAAAGTAACCAAATCTGATTGCTTTACATCTTAAATCATTATCAAACTTGCCATTGTTTTCAGAAGTGAAGGTAAAACATGAGACACAAATGCATACACAAGGAAGACTATTATGAACTAATGTCTGAAGTCCTTCTTAGGCCGCTTCAACTGCCCACAAAGCTCTGTGACAAGTCCTTAACATTAGACACACATACAGTGATTGAAAGATTTAGATTAGGGATTGATTTGACTCAACTTTACTCTTCTACAACAGATAACAAATACCAGTAATTTAAATATTTCAATTTGTAGTGACAAAAGGTTCCCAAAAGTAGTAAGTTGGACTAGAATTTAAACAGAAGACAAAGGTGTTATTTTACAATGGATACATTTCAACATATTTTACACAGTGTTGGGCACAGTGCTCATAACACTATCGAGGGCATGAGTCTTAAGTATATATCATTATTTTGCTAAATAACCAACTTCTAAGAATTAATTACATGTGATCTGTGTAGAAGACTTACTATCAGAGATACAAGTCTGTCTTCCTACTTTTCACTCACAACATTAAGCAAGACCTGTGTAAACAACGTAAATAACATTCCATGACATTAAATTATTCGATATGTTATAAACCACACAACACTAAATTTGAGCTGTAGTGTTGAAAATGACAGAATGCACTATAAGGCCAAAGTACGATTTCAGCTGTGAGTGAGATGTCTGACCTTTCCTCTCAGAGCAGTGCGTCCGCAGTGACCTCAGGTTTAGACAGGTCCTAAACAAAGAAGAGACACTGGACACAAGCCAGCAGGCCACAGCACGACTCCTCTGCAGTCAAAACTTAAACACATTTATTTTGGTACTGTTGACTTTTTGCCTACACTTTGAGTAAAAACATGTGACGTTGCTGTGCAAAGCAGAAATTAAGTTAAACAATTACTACAGGTGCCTGTTTTATTCATCCATCTGTCTGGAGATGGTGGGATTTGTTCATGTGCAGCTGTAGTCCTCACAAAAATAGGTCTTTCTTATGAGTAAACAAAGCACAGTTACTTAACAGTCCTTAATAGGATGTCGTGGTTTTTTTCTTAACTCGAAACAGACCTTCACAGATCTTAAATAGCAGCAAGTGGAAATCAACGGGACGCTCCCCTGAGACTTGTTGGCCATAAGCTGTGTTTTTGCCTCTCCACTTAATAGAGCATGGAGCCTACCGCCCACTCACTCCAGGCCATTGTGACGTACGAGCCACCAACTCATCAACAGTCATCCCAGTGAAGTGGTAAAACAGCCATCAACAAAAACAATTTCTCTCTTTACTTACACTGTAAACTGAGCTTTCTAAAATTACTTCTCCGACAAACTGAGTGGGAGTTGGGAATTATGGTTGTGAGTGACGTTTATTAAGAAATCCTCCACTCTCTCTGTAAAAACATTCCTCTACGTTTTAGGCTGGAAAACAAATGGCATGAGTACAATGTGGTCAAAAGATGTGACAGATGTGAGCGCGTTTTAATAGCACAGGCTGTTTTTGTGTGTGTGTGTGTATATAATATATATATATATATAATATTATATATATAATAAATATATATTATATATATATATATATAAATATATATATATATAATATATAATAAATATATAAACGTTCTAAACGATGTAAATATCTACTATAAAACTTTGTTACAAACACACATATATACACACTATATATATAGATATGATAAGTATATATATATGTAATATATAGTTGTATTCATTAAAAATATACTACTATAGTGAACAACTTTATTTGCATAGTACTCAAATTACTTTTGGGGTATTCAGAGTGGTAGAGTCCATCCACCACCAACATTCACTCACACATCAGATTCATACCAGGAAAATACTAAGAAAGGTGGGTTTAATGTCTGGCTTAAGGACACAAAGACAGTTTGCCCTAGTCTTCTTCTTGCTTGGCTTCCAAGTGCTGACGAGATCAAGCTTTGACAAGCAGGTAAGGCCATGAGTTGTATCTGTATTGTATCTGAGGAAGAAATATAGCTTAGTAGTACTACAGCTGATTGCTGCACTGCTGTGACCTTGGGCAAGACACTTAATCTACTATGTACGTATCAATTTAGCAGTAGCATTAGCAGATAAGGCAATTCATTAGGTTTTCGTAGTAAAATAAGAAGCCATGTTACTGAATACTTTTACCTCTACTTAGACTAGAATATATTGAATTGACTACAAATTCGAAGTACTTATTCCACCATGTTAATCTGTATTCTAGTCTGCACTTTTCTTTACTAAATAAGAGAGTTCAAAACGTGACTTCCGGACAGCCATATAGGATCAGTCAGCAAGAGTGAGCCACATCCTGTGGCCAACAGGAAATGCTAGTTAAATGACGGGTTTTTGAAGCTGAAGTGCTGCTTGTCTGGCCATCATACCCTGTAAATGAATTGTTTGACTAAATTTATCCACTTCTGTGCTTGAGATCATGTGTATACCGTTCTCTTTAGATCTCAGTGTAACCGGGTAATTCTTCCAAACACTCTTCTTTATATAAACCTTGACTTGTGTTTAAATACAAATTTAATTCCTGCAGTTTAAACTCCACTTTCCCAATCTTGTTTACATACTCCCATTGCAGTCTTGGGAGTTTTCTCTATTGACGTCCAACCAAAACTAGTTATTATCTAACTGCTTCATTCAGAAAAATCACTCCACAACTTGACAGTGATTGCTTGAACATGTGCCAGCTAAATCGTTCTTTGGCATAAGCAGCACTTTAAGGCATTATCTTATCCCCTTGTAAAAAATCACACAGGGCACAAAGCCAGACAGACAAGGGCCATTTAACTTGTACCAGACAAGGCTAAATTCACTCTCCAGTGTCCGTGAAAAAACAGGCGGGGACTTAACTTGGTTTGAATGGGCAACAAGATAAGTGTAAACAATTCAATAATAGAGTTCAGTGGCTTTTCAGGAGACATTGCAGCTTTTCAAGTAATAAAATACATCTTGACTGAATGTGTTTTATGGGAACATCACTATGTAAGAACAACAAGAAACTATAAAAGTTTGTTTGCTCACAATGTTGCATAACTTTCATTTCTCATTTAACCCGGTTTAAAGAAAATAACCGCAGTAATAAAAAGCAATAACTCACCATGTTAATTTCCACAATGTCCTCAAATGTTAATTATTGTAGAGAACGCCCAAGTACAAATATCAGAAGCTAAATTTACAACATCATAAATTAACCAAAAGGGTCGTAAACGTGAAAAGCATCTGCCCAAAGGCAACAGAGCAGACCACAAACACCCCTGGACACTTTCTGCTAAGTTGGCACTTAATTTCAGGATCAGGAATCAGGAATCAGGATTTACAATCAATTTACAATGAATAACAGAGGCAAATGGTATTGGTAATAACAATGGCCAACTTACATTTAGAGACAAATATGCAATGTTCTATATGATGTCAAAATGGTATTATTTTATGGGAATTATTCTACATGAAGTACACCATTTAAATTGTACCAGGACAGGCCAATTTTTTTTCCCTTGGTGGAGCAAAATCCAAATGTATCAGTGGACTGAGAGCCAAACATAACAATGTGGTGCATAGGGCTGTGTAATCACTCACATTTTTATCATGATAAAGATCATTTCTAATCTTCTTTTTTATTGCAATTATTAAAAGTTTAGTTTAGTTTAGCATATTAAGTCTTCCTAAAAATGTTTAGGAAATTCATTTAGAACGTTTTTAATAAGACAAAATTTAATTGAATCGAAAATCAATCAGTGTAAGAGTTTCTATGCAAAGACTTTTACGAATATACTATCTTTAATTATTTGAGCTGTTTAGGTTACGTCTCCCTATCAAATATAGACAACATTCAGTGGAACAGGGATCGGGTCCATGAGAATTTAAGAATTTATAGCAAATAAATGGTGCGGCTTAGCTCAAAATTTGGCCCCACAATTTTTATTTTATTTCATTTTATATCTTTGTACACATGAGGGAAAATCCCTTAAGGTCATCTACACATAAGTCTTTCAGCCATTACCATGCCTGGATAAACAGATGTCGTGTTTGTCAGAAAGTCATCCAACAGAAAACCTATCTTGAATAAAAAACATATAGAAACCAAAGCACACAAGGCAGATAATATAAAATAAATCTAATTACGACTATTAACAAATGCTAATTTTAAACATAAAATAAATCACTATGCCTATATCTATTTACTAGCACTTTAGGCAAGATAATCCTGTCATAGTACTGTCTTATTGGGAAAAGAAGGGCAATCAGCATTAAAAAAAGGAATTACAAAAAAATTAGGGGGGAATTAAAACAGTGAGAGGATCTTCAAGTCCATTTAGGGCATCAATATGATTGGCTTTGAACCTAAAGTCCAGAATTTGTTAGGTACAAGTATGAGTCCATTAATGAGCGCAGACATGTTAGAGATATATTTTAAATCTCACATTAAATTCATACGGATGACTGTCACAAAGCCAGCTCTGGGTGTCCTGCCACATCCAAATGAGACAAGACCTATCACGTCTCTTTTTAGTGAAAGCAGACGTTGTTGACACACTGAGCCCGCGTCCCACCACAGCTATGCAACGTCTGACCAGAGCCTCGGAGCAAGGGTGTGCAGACTACAGGTCCATGGATGCATGCAAACATCACAGAAACAAAATAAAAGCCACACGTACATAAAGGTGTGTCGAGATAAGCTTCACATCTGGTTGTGGTTTATTTAATCAATTTGCCATTGATCCTTTGCTCTAAACATCCTTCCTTTTTTTAATTGGACCTCAGATTCACAACTGCTTACCTAATGCTGTATATACTTTCACATAGAAGAGAAACTTTTGGAGGATGGCTGATACACCTGCCAGACATTGGTTAATGCCTCTCTGCAAAGAAGTCTAGTCTTACCCAGACTTTTGATAAACAAACCATCAGCACCACTTAATTGAAGAATTCCTTAGACTGAAGATGAAAAAGTCACCTTAAAGAAAACAGTGTCATGATTGTCTTCTTTATTTGTTACTAAGTTACTAAGGGTATTATATATCGAATCAAAGGAATAGCTGGAAGACAGTGAGGGGCACTTGGAAGAAGAAAGAAAACCCAGCAAGGATATTTGGCATACGTTTTGACATTGGATGCCTTTCCCTATGCTCTTCGTTTACTGAACGTAGAACACAATATACACTGGGTTTATAATCCTGTGGCTGGATTTGGCAGATGTTAAAATAAACTCAACAAAAAATAAATCTATCCAATTTGTCTTCAATGCATTGATGTGTCTGTTTACTAGGACCCAGAGACACATTATTATAGTGGTCAAGTCAATCTTTAATGCCTGATAAATGGGAATAAAAATCACATTTATCTCATTAGGGTCCGAAAAGGACAAAAAGCAAAGCACATGCAGGCCATGCCGTATAAAAGCCACACATGTGCAACCACCCACCGTCAGTCAGACAGACAGACAGACAGATAGGGAAGCACATAACCAGTGTCTCACCACAAACACATACAGACCAAACCAGCACAGGGAGCAGGACCAAGGACTATCACAGCCTGCAGCCGAAACTCCAGTCATTCCTCAGATTCCTCTGTCCCTGTGTCCTGCACACTACTTCAGCTGGAAAGAACCTAAATTCACATGACATGCCTGGGGTTGCAAAATATAGGCTATATGTTTTTAGGCAACGTGTAAAGTAGCTTTTTACAATTGCAGCCTTTTATCCAACAGTGAAGTCTTCCAGATGACAAATGTTGTACAATACTGCCCTCTTTAGACAATGTGCTGTCATGTATTTATTAATTAATTTCTTTGTAAACAGATATCGTAAAACATGCTGATGCTAACACAACACTAAAAGGCAATGAGTGAGTTAGTAAATTTTTGCACATGGTCGATAGCGTATTAAAACGTATTAAACGTATTAAAAGCTGATTTAGAAAATGATTACATTAGGTTTGCAGTTTTTTCTTTTCTTTTTTTAACCATCAAGTCGGTCGTATTTTACCTGTGGAGGCTCGAGAAGGTATTTGAATCAATCAATACGGGCGATTTATTAGTGACCGAGCCGACGATTAAAAACTCCACATGGGTCGCCCTGCAGTGACGTCATACCTCCGCGCCACACTGTTCAATGACATCTGACAGTTGTCCAGTTTCAAAACAGTCACAGTTCCTGACTTTAACGTTGTAATTTCACAGCCATGCAGAAAGCTACACACACCGGACTTACTGTATTCGCTCCGCTTACGGTTCGACAGTTTTTTAAACACTCAGGTAAAATGTACGCTGTTTTCTTCTCCAAACCAGATGGGTTAAGTATTGTTGTTAGCTTATCCAGCTAATGATAAAAACAAGAGTCCAATTAGCTAACAAAATCCTTTAAAATATTTAATGAAGTATTGTTGTTTGCAGTCAACTAAAAAAGTGCATTTACCGCAACCTACTGTAGTTGTACGTCTTCAAAGTATATGTTTTACTTTATATCGTAAAAAATTAACATAAAAAAGGAGGGAGAGAAAGAGAGAGAGTTGCTATATTGTTGACCAATATAAGAGATTGAAGGGAGAGTTTGCGAGGCACAGTTTGACGTATTATATGATTTTGACGTTTTAATTATACTTTTGTAACCATGATCTATTATAGCGCCGCCTCTGGTGGTGGTGAGCGCACGGGGCTACAGCGTGATCCCGCCCCCACGAGACAGCGACGAGAAAGAGATGCTTAATCAGATGCTGCGAGTGGACCACGCGGGTGAATACGGGGCCAACCGAATCTACGCGGGACAGATGGCAGTGTTGGGACGGTCTCAGACCGGACCTCTAATACAGGTTAGGGTAGAGCCAATGCTTTTTAGAGCGGTTACAACGCTCTGTGTGTCTGCCGTCTACTCACACTCTTCTCTGGTTATTCAGGAAATGTGGAATCAAGAAAAGAAGCACCTTGAGAGATTTAATGAAATACTTGCAGAGAACAGGGTTCGCCCCACAGTGCTTCTTCCTCTCTGGCACATTGCAGGATTTGTTTTAGGTTTGCTCTGCTCAAATTAGTACAATGCAACTGACTATGAACCATGTGTTAATAAATGGTGGGCAAACTATAAACAAGCTATGTTATGTTACTCATGTAATTGGGTTACTGCAGGAGCATCTACAGCCTTACTGGGGAAAGAGGGGGCTATGGCCTGCACCGTGGCTGTTGAGGAAAGCATCACTGAGCACTACAACAGTCAGATCAGAGCTCTTATGGAGAAAGACCCAGAGCGATACACTGAACTCCTACACGTGAGTCCTTTGCATTTTTTAGAGGCATGACCTAATGCCAAGATGCCAACCAACTTTATGGTGTGTGTGTGTGTGTGTGTGTGTGTTTATTTGTATTTGTTTATGTATAATAGGTAATAAAGGAGTTCAGGGATGATGAAATGGAGCATCACGACACAGGATTAGAGCATGATGCTGAAACTGTGAGTATGTCTTCATGTCAGGCACCATAATAAATTACAGCTATATACTATTTGTTTGCCTGAATCTTAAGTGAAAGTGGTATTCCTTTTTTTAATTGTAGATACCTGGATACTGGCTTCTAAAAACTGCAATACAGCTGGGCTGCAAAGTGGCAATATCTGTTTCTCAACGAATCTAGTTACAAACATGTTTTGTCCATATGTAATGTCTATGCATAAGAACTCTCTGGCATGTTGTGTTTTTAAAGACTGGTTGCTTTTGTTATTGGTCTGATTAATAAATGGCAAGCACTGATAATGTATAACTCACTTGGGTATCAGGAGAATATAGTTATCGTAATGTGAGAACCTGCCAAAACCCATGAAAACAAATACTTACATGGTGCAACCTGAATCAAATGGGTATGCAGCCTTAACATCATTATATGTGGTGTGGATTAATAGTGGTGACAGTTAGAATCTATAGTTAACAAAACAGATGACTGTGCTAAACCTCTGAGGAGACTGGAGCATGTCGTCACACTGGATAAGTTACGTAGTCACACTGCAGTTTAAAAAATAAATAAAAATTGTGGCAGTTTAGTGTGTTTTTAAGGTTTCCACCTCTGTCCTAAATATGAACTAATTTTAGGTTTGTTTGCTCCAGAAAATAATTTTTCATAGATATAATTTTTAAAAATCAACACAGTATTTTATGAAAACGTTTCAAGAAATAATGTAATTACCTTTTTAAATATTTTATAACAAGTTTCTTTCTTGTAATGGTAAATAACAAACAACTGCTTGTCCCTTGAAACCAAACAACCAACCCACAGAGGAGCCGTCTGTACCAGGAGAGTTGCTTGCAGCCACAGATAAAACGCTGGAGAAACCTAAGACCTAGTCTTAGAATATAAGGTGGCATCAATAAAACATAGGGTACATCAAAACTAGATCATAAATAAATATGATAATTACAAATAAAATAATAATATTAATCAAAAGTTAAGATGAAAAGGTGGGTCTTAAGCCTGCTCTTAAAAACCTGGATGTCCTCTGGCTGACTGTTCCATAGAGCAGGGGTTCCCAAACGTTTCAGGCCAGGACAAAATAACCAAGCAACTGACTCGGGACCCCCACAGTAAAATTAAATGGACATCTGTAATAATAAAGTTGTAAACCTTTTAAAATTAGATTTATTTGTATTTTTGTTTAGTTGTTTACTGTGTTATCTGACCCAATTTCACTAAAATATGGTTTTCATTTAAAAAAATAAATTTAATACAATGTCGTTATTATTAAAGTTACATCTTGAAATCATTTTGCGACCCCCAGCACATACTTTGCAACCCCCATGGGGGGTCCCAACTCCCACTTTGGGAATCACTGCCATAGACGAGGGCCTGGAATTAGGCCTCACTGTGTCCTGACTTTGGGAATGACATAGTTTACTGCCCTTAATAATATAAAAGTATATACATTTTACCACAATGAGCGTTAAAAATGTGCAGGATTTTGTCAGAATGGCTCTTTTGTGGCTTTGACCAAAAAAAAGGCCAGATCTTTAGATACTCTCGTCACATTGTATTGTCATTACTTCTGTGCAAATTGTTTGTAAAAAGCTAGGAAATACAATCATCATTCAATAATCACATTCATTTTAGTTTTAAAAATTATTCATAAGAGTGTGACAGCCTGATAACTTACCCCACTGTGGGCCTTGTTGTCTCAGCCCTCCAACCCTGTGTTTGAACGCTGTGACGAAAGAAAGAACGATGCAATGAAAAGACCAAATTAAACTGAGATGTTGGTCTTTCATTTGGTATACATTTTAAATTTATGTTGTGAAAAAAGTGCAACTTTATTCCCCAATCTCCCCTAAACACCACTTTAATCACTTTGTTTGCACATAGTCCTTTTTTTGTAAATTCTTTAAGTTCTTTGAATATCGTAAAAAGGAATTTGCTGAAACATATGAGAACTTGGCAAAGAGAAATTGAGAAGGCGATAAAATTTCTCCTGTGAAGGACTGAGGTTGTAAATTTTAATACTTCAATAAAACAAATCCATAAAAGCTTTCGGATACAGGTTTTATTCCTTTTTGGCTTGTGTTTGCAGACTATTTCAGCAAATATTACTTCGTGCATTCGACCTATTCCATTTTAAAGTTGTATTTATTAATTTTATTTTATCATTATGTATTTATTTGTTATGACACAACCTTATTTTCAATCCTGTCTTTAGAAAAGTGCTGATATGAGTGACATCTTAACTGGATGAAATGGAGACCCCATGTCACACGTGGCTGTGATGCATGTATACCTACTGAGGTAAGCGCTCCGGTTTCTACATGCTCCAATCGTTTGGTGTCCCTTACACAGTGTCTTCTTCCTGGACGACAATCGTAAAGCACAGCCATTAAACTATATCAGGCCCTATGACAATTTTAGGGCACATTTTCAGGAGGAAGCCACACACATCTGTTTTACAAGATGGTCATTTTTGCATTGTAAATCAAGGAGATACAGCTTTGACTAATGAATCTGCTTATTCTATTATTAAAATACAAGAATTATCCTAATTCATCAAAAAGATTTTGGAAATATGTGAATATGTGTTTGTGTGGTGTGGTGTGTTTACTATTCTGGTCTGTATGACTGATGTGCAGTAGCAATTTGCCATGTGCCCCTCAAAACTACCGTCAATAAAATGTTTATCATTTGCCATTTATAACAAAATATTGTGTCCCGTGGCCCTCAAAAGAGAGAGGCCTTACATATAAATTTACTCTATATGCTCTTCTGTGTATCCAGGTCACCTCTCCACATGTGAGCTAAAAACACTTAGTCAAGGCTTGAAATAGTACAACTTTAACAGTTCTACGTTATGTGTATACATAAAAATACTTGTAATGTGATGTCATGTCATACTTCAAAAGCAGTGAAGCCCTGTTGGGTATGTTAAGGTTATTGCTGCAAGTACATATGTTAGATGGTTTATTACTGCTGTGTAATGCATATATGTATGTTCATATACATGCTACATGCAAGTGAAATATTTCTGTTGATTGGGGGTATGTACTCCTGAGAGCCATAGCCACGTGCCTGTGTGTCTTCACCTTGTGAACTGACAACACGGTGTAAAGGCCTGACGTCATGTCACTGGGAATCAACTGCTTCAAATGCACTATTATAGAAACTATATTTTAAAAATTACGATGAAAACTATCAAAACTCCAAACAACTATTAAACTCTGAAAAAGGTCCATCTATATTGTTTGCTTTTCTTTTTCAGAAAGAAAAAGCTTCAGAGTAGATTCTGCATTTGCTGTATATGATGAAATGGTGGCACTCTATAGTTGAGCATTAGATGAGTTAAAAGCAGGACATGACCTCTCCACTAGCATCTATCACTGAGCTGACAGCTTGTTGATGCATCCAACACCTCTACAAGGCCACTATGGAGCTCCATTCTAACACTGCCTTGAAAAACAATACTTGTGCAAACAATCTGTAGAGCGTATGTAGAGCATATTGTGAGCTCACCAACTTAACTACTTACTTGCATGGATGGGTAAGTGAATAAAGCAAGGGGATTGGAGGGGCATAAATTGGCTAAAATAGATTTCTTTGTCAGCTCCTATCGGCAATGTCTGTTTCATCAATGTCCCAAATACAACAGTTGTCTCTGCCTTACACCCCTTCATCTGTCAAATTGATGTATTGACAGTTTGTGAAAGGTTAACATGCACGGCCTCTTAGCACCTGGTTTGGTGCTCGCTGTGGCTGCTCCACCTGCTGGCCTCCTGTCGTGGCACCGCACTTCACACTGATCCCTCCTAAAACCCCTGTCATCTTGTTTGATTCAGTGGCTGCACTACTCTGGTAAATGGAATATAGCTCACAGGAGGCTTGTTTTGATGCCTTATATCTCCTATTTATCTCAAGCTGCTCCTGCAGCTGCTGCACTGCTGCTGACAGCCTGCACTCTCAGAGCGATGTTGTCACAGATTGTCAAATTACAATCAACACTGAGAGCATTTCACTATCTAAAGTTTTGGAAGAAACACACAATATTACCCAATCGAAAATCAAATATACTATCTTTATAGTAGATTTCAGGATCATCCACTTTGTAAGTATTTTTAACAAGCCCCAAAAATATGACAAACGTTGGTTCGATCATCTTTGAAGCTGTCAGCTGACGGAGCCTCTAGCTTCTATGTCTGGTGATGACACACATGCTCAGCAGATAAAGGCCCTGGACCACCCGAGCTTTAGGCGTCCTGACCTTTAAGGTTGGCTGTGAAAAATAACAACAGAGAGAAGAAGAATGCCTCGTATGCTGCTCAAGGGGTCAGGCCGTTGCCCCTGTCAGTCTGCAGTTCAACCTGTCTCCTGGGACCCTCACACACTTTGCCACAAAATGTTTCTTTTCAGTGGTCAGTGAGACACATTATTGAATCGCGAGAAAATTCAGGCAATTTCATTGACAAATGAAAGTTAATAATTACAGGAAGTAATCCTGAGTTCAAAGAGAGAATCCCTCTGTCTATAGGTGTTTTCCCACTATAGGAACCTTTTTCAGTTACTTTTTTTTTTAAAGTTCCAGTCCCCATTTGATGTGCATTCCTACAGAGAAGAAACTAGGGTACTTTCTAGTGAGTGGGGAGTATAAAGTACAAAATATATTTCATTCATTTTCTGACTTAGACAAACTGTTTTGATGTAAATTGAACACAAAAATAAAATTCTTAATTAGATAGTAACTGAAATTTGTTTTATAGTTCATGTTATTGTTTGTTTGTGCCTTTTGTACATTACTGTTTTATTTACAGGATTACAGAGCTCAAAAGAAGCTGGATGAAGGGAAAAGACTTGCATTCCTAACTTAATTGAATATTTAAAGGTTCAAATGTTATACACAATTATTCACTTACTGTGTTAACGCCGACATGGCGGACTGGATGTTTCTACTGATTAAATAAGGACTGGCTATAGTAGGGACTTAGGTCTTAGAACTGTGAAAACGCCTCATGTCATTGAAACAATCATTTAATAGGTGTTATCAGGTATTATATTTGTCAAATTATAACTATAGTGTAATTCTAATGCATTTTTGGTCCTTGTTTACATTATAGTTGCAAGGTAGGTCACTTCTGCTGCATTATAAACCAAAATTGTCAGTCTGGGGAAAAAAGGCTACATTTTTGTAAATATAATCATGCCACTATGTTTTAATGAAATTTATACTTTCGTAATATACAAATGTAGTTGGTAGGGCAAGACCAAAAAGAAAAGCACTTTGCACTAACAATGCAATTTTTGTTTTTGCAATGATCAGGTAAAATAAAGATTTACAGCAATATCTTTTTATTTTGAGATATTTCAGTTATCTGTAAACCAGACTGTAGCTCTGATTTCTTGGAAGACAGATGGTGCAGTGCATGCTTCAATACAACTTAAG
Source organism: Chaenogobius annularis (assembly GCA_015082035.1). Classification (NCBI taxonomy): domain Eukaryota; kingdom Metazoa; phylum Chordata; class Actinopteri; order Gobiiformes; family Gobiidae; genus Chaenogobius; species Chaenogobius annularis. Next base: position 2,142,257 of record BJKM01000081.1, read on the forward strand.
GAATGAAGAAATGTTCAGTAGATCCAACTCATGGTAGTGATGTTCTTGGGCTATATGCAAAAGTCTCTTTCTGAAAACTTCGTTTTAACACAGTTGAAAGTATTTATAATATAATGAGGACAAAGTGAAAAAAATAATGGTGGGACAAGAACAATGGCTTATCAGAATCAGAATGAACTATTATTATATTAATTCACATCTTTACAACAATAAGTTTGCTTCAGTTGGTTCTTTAATTTAGCGGAATTGTTTTGGATCCTGGTGCCCCTGTTACACTCCTGCAGCCTTATGTACCCCCATATGGGTCCAAGAGCCACGGTTTCCAAGAGATCATTAATTGTTGTGATTGACAAGTTGGGATGGTGTGTATTTCATTGATGAGAATGTTACAGTCCTAGAGCTTGTGATCTTTCAGAGATCAGCGGTGCGTCACCCAACAGCCATCCCAGAGGATCAGTGTCAGATTCACCTTCTTCATAAATGCAAACTGCTCTTTTCTATGTCACTGTGGGTCCAAAGTTGAGATGGATGCAATGGTATATTTTATACTTAATAGTATAACACTTAAGTACAACTTCAGTCTATAATTAGCTTTCTTTATTTGTGACGGGCAATAACAAATCTTCATCAGTTTTCATAAAGCATGAGCGAAAGCAGTGATGTTGCATGATGGGCCTGATGCCACAGGCATGATGTCATGCACCTGCTCCTTGTGTTGACCACTATCCAACGTGCGGTCCTCTTCATTCCTGTCAAAAACAGTTTGAGGTGTGTGCTCCAATGACCCTGGGGCCACATACCACACACAAGGTCCATGCAGTTATGCCAGTCATGTAGAAGTTTAAATCAAATCACTGACCAGAGGTGGATACTGCAGAGCTGCAGCTGAAGACTCGCGCCAATGGAAATGGAGTGTTTGTGGTGAGTGTGTGCACAAGATGTGAAGTATGCCTAAGAAATGTGTGTTATGCTCTCCTCATAGAGCATCAGGACCTCCCCTCACCGTGTGTCGTCAGCTGCTTACCTAAGGTACTGGCAGAAGCTCCCCACAAAACAGCGGGAAATCTGATCCATATGGTGGCACTATAAAGCTGACCGCAGATTTGAGTTATCATCAAAACCCAAGCAACTCTTCTTTTTGATCGTCACCTTTCTTCTGCACCTGAGACTGCCTCTGTCCCAACAACACTACTGCGCCACACAAGGTAAGTCATCTGGACTTAACAAGCATTCATCTTTAGGCATGCTAAGCAATTAATCAATATATAAGACCAGGAACACAGGACTTGAATGAGAAAATTTGAAGACATTGACATGCTCATTTTCATAGATATGAAGATACTTGGCCTTGTAGCTTTTCTACTTTTGCTTGGGGCAATTGTTTGCCAGAACAACCGCCAGAACAATGCCAAGACTGGTGGTAAGTCCACCAAAAAGACTGGTGGGACGCAGGGAGCAGATGTGAGCCAATCCTCCACAGAGGTAGATCTGTCTTCCAGAAGCACTGGAAGTACAGTGGCAACAGGCTCCAGCAGAGAGCGAGGCAGTGGGAACACAGGAGCTGCAGCAGCTCCTGCTGGGACTGGCAGCACCAGGACACCTGGACAACAGACAGAGGAGATGAGGCTGCACTTCCTCAAAAACACGCAAGTTACATGCAATGATGGAACAGCCGCAGGGTGAGACTCACTGCACCTCTCTCATCCAGCACTCCATATCTTTATACTTTAATTTTCTATCTTAAATTCTGTCTTACATTATCATGATCATTTGTTATTTTCTAATTTGTCTCTAGATGGTTTATTTGATGTTAACTAGCTCACCATTCCTGTTTATTTGTGGTTCCACAGGTTTTATCTAAGAGAGTTCAGAGCTAGCCGTCGATGGTTGTTATTTCTGGAAGGTGAGTATTCAAAAACTCAACTGGTAAATTTGGTCCGAAAGGTCAGCTTGTTTTGGCATGAGGCCCACACTGGAATTTTGATCAGATTTCATCTATCCTTTTCTGTGTGCTGCTTGTCACTTTGGTTATTCATTTTAAATATTACTTGAAATTAACCTGAGAATAGCCTGTGTAATACAACACAGGAAGGAAAAGGCATTCATGTAAACAAACTAACCTGTTCATGATTTTTCAGCTCAATTTAAATTTATCTGTGATAAATCATTTGAATGTGTTCTGATGTGGTCATGGGTAGGTTTAGATGCAGGTGCATCCTCACCATGCCCCACAGGCCTGTGTAATAGTCCAAATGGGGAAGACTAAAAGAGCCCTATGTGCCGGATATGACACCCTAATTTTAGTGTTTATATTTTTAGGAGGCTGGTGCTGCTATAGCAAAGAGACCTGTGATTTCAGGTTTCAAAATATCCCACGGCTGATGAGCTCATCGGGGTGGCCCCAAACAAAGACAGGTTGGGCTTGTTTATGTACATTTCAAAAGAGCACATGTACTGGTGAGCTAACTACAATTTATGAATTTACAGGGAATGGCATAATGTCTTCTCAGGCTGAGGAAAATCCACATTGGCATAATGCCAACATTGTGTAAGTATTGTTTGATTCATGATATCATCAAGTGTTTTTGATGACACGTTTCTGCCCTCACAGATTTATTCCATATTGTTCGAGTGACGTGTGGAGTGGAACAGGACCTACTGCAAGGTCACGAGGCAGAGAGAAGGAAAATGACCAAAATTCTAATACAAGTATGCTGTCTAATTCAGTGCAAGGATCCATTTATTATTTTACTCTTGCATGTATCTATACTTAATAATAATAATAATAATAAGACAAATTAGATTATGAATATACATTCAGATCACTGTTCACTGTAATTCTTCTCAGCTGAATACATCTTCATGGGATCCTTGATAATTCGTGAGGTCATTAAAGACTTGGTCCCCAAAGGAATAAAGCAAGCCAAGGTTGTCATGCTGACTGGCACAAGGTGAGCTCCTAAATCTCAGCTGTCAACAGCAGACACTTGTAGGTGTCCTTTATTTAGTCCTGAACTGAAGCTATGCCATTTTGTATTCAGGCTCAAGTAAAAATCTCTGATTCCCTTTTAAACAGCATCCCTGATAACATTAGCAACATTAAAGCTCTGTAACAGTATAACTGTCAACACAGGACAAGATTGTATTTATTAATCACTGAATTCCATTGTTATTTTGTTTGTCCATCCACAGTGCAGGGGGCACTGGTGTCTTACTGAACATTGACAGAGTGGCCGGTCAGCTGGAGCAGCTCGGGGCAGAGGCACAGGTTCGTGGATTGGTGGATTCGGGCTGGTTTCTACAGAGTAAACAACCGAGATCTCCAAACTGCCCGGAGACAGTTTCATGCTCCCCTGAAGATGCCATCAAGATGGGACTCAGGTGAGTACTCTGACTCTGTTTCATTTAAATCAAATCTTATTTTATTTGTTTGCATTCATTTCTCAGATTGTGGAATGGAGTTGTCCCTAATAGATGTCGGCAGCTTTATAAGAAAGGAGAAGAATGGCAATGCTTCTTTGGCCATAAACTGTACTCTACAATGACATGTAAAAGCCATACTTTCATCCATGCAAATCCTTTGTTGAAAATGTATGTAGTCTTTTATATAATGTGCCATCATTGTATGTGTAGCCCCACTGTTTGTGGTGCAGTGGCTTTTTGATGAGGAGCAGCTGAGATTGGAGAACATTTACATGGGAAGCCAGCGGATGACTCCAGAGCAATGGCAGTACATCCAGAACCTGGGTCGGGAACTGAAGACATCGCTCAGTGATGTCACGTATGTCTTCCTTATAGCTAATAACATGAGTACAAGTAAAATACATCAATATATAAACATATCAATATATATATAAATCAATATATAAATACATATATATACACACACACATACTATATATTACTATATTGCATCTATTTTTCTATTTAAGGGCTGTGTTTGCTCCTTCCTGCCTCTCACATATGATGCTTACTAAAAGGTAAGTAGTTCTCCAGTAGTATCTTGGAGTTTAGTTAAGTTTTATGAAATGTTCCTCAAATACATGTTATATGGCTTATGGCTGTTTACTTATCATTGCAGTTAACATAGTTTGAAACCTGTTATTGTTTTTTAGTAACTGGATGACTTTCCAAGTAAAAGGCACTTCTCTTCCACGAGCCTTGCAATGCTGGGACAAGAATCTAGAGGCAGCACGTAACAACAGGACCCCTGCAAGAGGCTGCCCATTCCACTTAGTGGACTCCTGCCAGTGGCCCCAGTGCAACCCCACCTGCCCAGCCCTGGTGAACCAGGCCACCCAACAGGAGCTCACCCTGATGCAGATGCTAGTAGCCTTAGGCCTGGACTTCCAGAGTCTGGGAGTAGATCCACAAGAAGATGTTGAGTCCCCGGTTAGCATGGTTAGCAATGGAGGCTAAGTTAAATAGAAGAGCAGTGAGAAGACATACATAAGCTTGGTGTTGAATTAACTCATGTCAAATAACCATTGGCACAGTACATACATCTGGTAACTTGTTGCTGCAATGCATTCCATTATACTCCATGGGCCTTCCAAAGATGACTTGGCTGGGGTAGCCTATGTGGCAGTGAGAGAATGGTGTAGCGCCCACTACTGGACACAAGACATAACTAATTTATAACTCATGCTGTTCTGTATCTGTAAACAGTGTCAGTGACATACTTTGTCTACATGCACAGCATGTTAGTCTCAGAGCATAAGCATGAGATGCTACAAGATAAAACTTTGAGCCGGTCTGTGGATTTCACCACAGAGATTTGCTTGTATTATGTGTTTTAATAATAAAAAGTTGAGAATTTAACAGTTATTACTCATAGTGACATGTTTGAAGTAAATAATAAAAAAAAAGGACTATTATGAAACCATTAACCATGTGGCTTTATTTTCTTCGATAATACCATAGTTATGGTATCCTAACTTGATGTTATTATAAGGATAGTCAAGGTTAAATAAATAATATATCATGATCTACACTGTAGGTCCGTCAAAATTACCAGATTATCGTCTTGTATTTATTCGATATAATTATCGAGAGCTAGGCTACAAATTCCGGGTGGAGCAGAAACTATATTTTTTTTATTCTTTCGCTATCTATGAGGGAAAAAACTGACATAAAATAGGATACCTTTTGTAAATTTCAATCACTTATCTAACCATACAAATAAAATATGGGCTATTAGGGCTGGGTATTGCCAGGAACCTCAAGGCTGGAGTAGTCCAAATGCATAAATAAAATAAATGCACAGCTTATCCCTAAAAGTTTATATTGCTCTTTATATGTGCTGAATAAATATTGGAATTTCTCCACAATTAGTTTATTTTGTGTTTTTATTACCAAAGCTTTTATTTTATACTGAATTTATATAATTGCATTTTTTGCATTTGAATTATGCGAACAAATTATTATTATTATTAATTTTTTTTTAAATGCATTGAATATTACTTTTTTTTGCAAAAAACACACAATGCATTAATATTCAGCTTGCACTGTGTTTTAAATTTTGGTGTATGAAAATACGATGTTTTAAAATTCACTTTCTTAAAATACAGTAAATTCGGTGTAAACATTTTCAGCCTCTCAAAAATCTTTAATTTCCGGTTAAAACAAGACTGAAGCAATCGAGCTGATCGTTCCCATTGCTCCCCATAAGCAGAGTTTTTCCCATACCTTATGCTTTGCTTTTTAAGAAAGAAAATATACTTTTAAATGAATTGTTTAAGTGTGCGGGTTAAAATATGTTTGTATATATACATTTAGGAATGTATGTAGCACAAAACACAAAAAGCCGACAGTTGTTGTTGTGTTACTTTTCGTGGCGGTTGGCAGCCACCTACTGTAGTTGTACGTCTTATTCTTTAGACTTTATTCTTTGGACTTGGTATCTATAGTGTTACATCACCACCATTCTTTAGACTTTATTCTTTAGACTTGTTATCCATAGTGATACATCACCACCATTCTTTAGACTTTATTCTTTAGACCCTATACTTTAGACTTGGTATCCATAGTGTTACATCACCTTCATCCTTTAGACTTATTTCTTTAGACTTAATTCTACGTTATCCTGGAGCGCCCCCTGGTGGCAGCACGACAGAACTGTAGTTCTTGACTGACTACAGAATAAAAGATACACCATATCCACCGGTTCCCTGTCTATCATTAAGGCAATTCTCTCTCATGTCCTCTGTAATGCTTGATGTCTAACTGATTCCTGCGAAATAAAATGACGGCTATATAAAGAGAACAGTGACCGTTTAAATGTTCATTTTAGCAACCTATATGTGAAGCAGTAGACGCCATGGCGATCGAACGTTCCGCGATGGTCACGTGATGTGAAACTCAAACTCTTATTGGCTGTCTGATGATAAATTCGATTGCTTGAAGTTTAGCCACCAGAGGGCGCTCCAGGATACTGTAAGGACCGAGCACTGCGCTACATACATTCCTAAATGTAAATATACATACATATTATAACCCGCACACTTAAATCATTCATTTAAAGGTATATTTTCTTTCTTAAAAAGCAAAGCATAAGGTATGGAATAGGAAAAACTGCTTATGGGGAGCGATGGGAACGATCTGGTTTTAACTGGAAATTAATCCGAGATTTTAGAGGCACCGAATTTATTTGCACTGAATAAAAAAAAAAAGCAACTGTATTTTAACCAAGTGCATTTTAAAACATTGTATTTTCATACACTGAAATGTAAAACACAACTGAATATTAAAGCATAGTATTTAAAAAATATATTTTGACTTGATTGGATGTAAAAAAAATAATAATAATCCAGTTCATATAATTCAAATGAAAAAAATTCAATTACATAAATTCAGTATAAAATAAAATCTTTGGTTATAAAAACACAAAATAACCTTTATACAAACACAACTAATCTCAGCAAGTTCAAGTCTTGCAATGCAGCTGTCAGCATACAATATAGACCTATGTAATCATAATTTTACTAAAAGTATCATGATACAGCATCTCTATGTCAACTACACATAGCCATTCCCAAACCGTGCAGTATTGTAGCCCCCTTATAAACAAAAAAATCCCACAGGGACCCCAATAATAGAAGCAATTTTGGATTTACACATGGAAAAATCTGATAACAACCACTTTGAGAATCACCGATGAAAATGCTTGCCTAATTAACAGAAGCATTGTTTTTTCACATTCTATTCTATTTGCCAGTAAGCAAATCAAGTATCCCGTAACAATGAGATTACAGATAATGACGTACTCATCCCAATGAATGTATAGGCCCTACTTACTGTTCTATCTTAGTAAAAACACGAAGTAATAAAGAAGAAAAGGACTTTAAGTAGTCAAATGAAAAGTAAAGATAACGTAAACGACCACATAAACACGTTTAAAGCCGTGTCTTTATACTTTATATCATTATACCCACTTTTATGGCGATCTCGCCTAGAAAAGGTCTCAGGCTGTTTCCCATAATGCATTGCAGATTCTTTCTACTTCCTCTTTCCGCCATATTGCAGAACCGGTAAGATGTCATTTTACACTCCTTCTTACAATCTTTCAAATATCTCAAGCATCTAATCGTCATCCCGCACATGAAGGGGCTCTAAATATTATCCACATGTCGTGTAATCCTCGCGGGTGATTATTGTCTCAATATAGACGTGATTACCGAGGAAACTATACATTTCTCTCCGCCTCTTCTCTCGGCCCCTCAATCGGTGCGTTCAAGCAGCCTTCACGAGTGCGGGCATTTGGAGTTCATATAATTCATGGCGGAAGATGTAATTATTGTGACGTTCGTAAAATCCTGATCGGGAAAATTTCTTTTTATTAAACACTTATGCTACCTGAGCTTTTAAGCGTTCTGTTCGTAAAGTGTTAGCTGAAATGCTAAGTGGAGCTACGGTGCTTCAGGAGAGCCATGCTTTACGTTTGAGCACACTTTGGAGCCCTTTTTCATTGTCTTACAAGCTCGGAGTACTATTTAACAATGTGAAAAGTATTGCTGATATTAAGATCTGGGAATGCTGATAGACGTAATACATGGCTGTCAAGCGCCCCCACTCAACATAACTACATGCAACCGTGGAATTGGTGCCTATGTTTATAGGCACACAAAATCTGTACTATCTGAACAGTTGCATCTGATGTGAGTGATCGTAGTTCTGATTATTCACTCTTGTGCAGGTTTTGACAAGGGACATAGTGCCAAAAAAAAGCTGTGGTAATGAGCGAAAGTCATTTCAAAATTCCTCTATAAAGCCACTCACTTCTGATCAGATTTTTTTTTGTGCTTGTAAACACAGGTCTAATGATATGTGATCCGATTGTTCTGGTCATGTAAATGAATCACTGTGCCTATTCTGTTTACAAAATGATACTCGAATTATAAAGTAATTGCGGTTGAGTAATTGACCGTCCTTTCTGCAGGCATCATGGTGCGCATGAACGTTCTTGCAGATGCCTTGAAAAGCATCAACAATGCAGAGAAGCGTGGGAAACGTCAGGTCCTCATCAGGCCCTGCTCTAAGGTCATTGTGCGCTTCCTAACCGTCATGATGAAGCACGGTGAGTAGCATTTGTGACATCCTTGTTGTCCAATGACCGATTGGTAAAATTGCTGTGCTTCCTAGGTTACATTGGTGAGTTTGAGATTATCGACGACCACAGAGCCGGGAAAATAGTCGTCAATCTCACAGGCAGACTGAACAAGGTAAACTGAAACCATCTGCCTCCAATTTACACTATTCATTTCAAATTAATCTTTGCTTTTGCCTTTTCCCCAGTGTGGTGTGATCAGCCCACGTTTTGATCTTCAGCTGAAAGATCTGGAGAAGTGGCAGAACAACCTGCTCCCCTCAAGACAGTTCGGGTGAGAATCACAATATTTTCACATTTAAACTTTGTAGTGTCTGTATTTGCGTGGAGTTTAGATGTAATTTGGTGTGGAACCTCAGGGCTGAAAAGGCATGACTGCATTTCAGTTTTGGACTGGCATTTCATAAATGTTACTGAAAACACAGGTGCACATTAATATTGGGGCTTCTGAGGTAGAATTACACTGTAAAGTCAATCGAGTCTTTTATACTTTGCTCAAACCCTCAGGATTTCCCTCAGTGCTTTTATAGCGGCTTGATCGATGATTCTTTATTTTAATTAATACGCTATAGCAGAATGTCGGTGGAAATGCGTCAAGCTACATTTACACTACACATTAGAGTATTAACTTGTTTAACCCATTTTTATTCCAATTTCTATTGGCCTATTGTTTGAATAAAATGTGGACTCATTTACTGAACTAACCTGACTAATTGAGCCCTGGTTAAAAGCACTTGATTTGAGTTTTTAGGGTTAACATCAGCTTCTGTCCAGCTTGGCTCTGTTAGCATTGCCTCACGCTATTAGCTCTTTGACAAATTCGGAGGTAAAAAGCCCGCATTCCTCAGCGTGGAAACGGCATGGAGTTTTAGAACGTTTTGCAATGAGTACTATGAAGCTGTTTGTAGAGGACTCCGGAAAATGGATTAAGACGATTTTACGTCTTTGATTCTGGATTGTTTCTAAATTCTCAGATTTAAAGTGATATAGTATTTCATTCACTGTCTTAGGATAAAATGCCCTTTTTTTTTTTTTTTTTTTTTTTTTTAACATGTTGAGTAAACTGGTTAAAGTTGTGTGTAATAATTCAAAACGCTGTGCTGCTGGACTCGTTCTCCACTGCTACGCACAGGAGTGAGGAAAAGGGGGCTGTTGCTGACAGAGCGGGAGACTTGTGAGAGTCCGAGGAGAGACACAGGGTTTTGCCCTACTTTTCCTCACTCCGTGGTTTGTGCAGAGTTCTTACCAGCGGAGGAAAGCTAATGCGCAAACTACAGCCTCAATTTGCCTTTTGTTAAAGGGCCAGAGCTCTCTTAAACAGGCCATTAAAAATCATTAGAAAGTCTTGATGGTGCTGCCTGGTGGTCGAGTGGTAAAGGCACAGCACACGTATGCCAGGCTCCTGCACAAGCTGCTTGACACAGCTTAAAGACGCGCAGCAAAAAGTTTTGCCATTATCAATTGTCACCTCCGATTTTTACATTTTTGTAATTGTAACTTGATTTAATTGCAGTCTTACTTGATAGTTGCACTGTCGCCTTGGCTTTAATTTATTGAAGACGAACGGGCCTTCGTAAAAGGGCCTTTTTTGAATGCCAGATGCTTTTCCCTCAAAGTGGTTTTTAAAGTGCACATATTTCTGGTCCCCCCTCATTCAGCGCTGTGACTCTGCCAGGTCAGTGTGGCAACTTTTCTTTTTAGATACAAGTCTGAAGTCATGCACTGCCTCATCAAATGCTGACACGTTCACTAAACTATGGTGGCGTGTGCGTTCAGGTGCCACCAGATGTATGTATTGTCCTGTGCAATGAGCGAGAAATAAGTGTGCCGCCAGTGTCACATTCCTCTAACTTGATGAAAGCTTACTGCTCAGCAATATGCAACCCACGGGCCAAAGTGTATAATTGTGTGCACTGATTGTATAGCTGTCTATTGAACTGGCCCTATACGTACTATACAGAGCTTGACATCAGTTAAATGCTGATATTGTACCTTTTTTTTAATATAAACAGAGCAATAATAGTCACTTGTCAGTCACCAGAAAGTACAAATATAAAGTCTAGTTCCAGCTGTGAAGGAGTAAAATGTGGGTGCTAAAACATTTGAAATGTGCTATTGTTACACTTCATGCAGCGTTACATTGTCACTATTGCACCTGACCAAACGATGCAATTAAGACTTGGTCTACTTAAACTTGCCTTTTGCGTTAAGACGCGCATAGTTGAGCATTCAATTTGAATCTCACTTCATGCTTATGTTGACGTAGTTCTAGAGAGTAATGTTAGATTCATATACTTTGAGTCACTGTACAGCATGGTTTTTAGTGACAAGGGAAAGGATAGACCACCATGTAGCAGCAGAACGAAATATTTGTTTTTCTTCTTAGACCTATTTGAACCCTGGCGAGTAGTTCTGACAGACGACACATGTTTCTAGCATGCAGAGTTCAGATGTTCTGCTCTAACAAACGTTGACCAGCCTTTGTGGACTAGTTGTTAATTCAATATCTAAAGGCAAGCAATAAAAACAAAACGGAGGTTAAGTACTTTCCAACTGGCTGAGGATATTTCATGTAGTCATGGCAGAATATAAACGTCTCCCCTCCAGTGGCAGTATTTAACATGAGTCAATGTCACGATGTTTTTTTCTTGCCAATATTGAATCCAACAGAAATGTGCTAAAACTTCTTAAATTGAGGTTTAAGGATCAGACGAATGTGAAATGACCCACCAGTGCAGAAATATCACTTTGTACCATTTTTATTTGGAAGTTTAACACTTTTCTCATTTTAAACTTTATTTGGCTAATTTTATAGCAGTGTTTTAACACTTCAATGATCTGCCCCCCTCTATGCCTTTTGTAAAAGCTGGAATATTGGTGTCCATGGCGAGTTTTGGCTTGAAGGACAGTGGCCTGAAAATGTTGGATTTAAAAAAAATATCAAAATGGGAAGATCATTGAGGATCTAGATTAGCGACTCTACACTTTTAACAAGGATGGAAGTTTAACAGTAGTACATAATGTAAAAGGCTTCAATTGAGAGAGTACGGAAAGGAGAGGTTTTGGTGTGCATCTTACGGAAACTTATGTGAGCTTGTCGCGAATCACTGATCTTTGACATAGGGGTTTCCTAAGTCTTGTACTTGCATTACTAGTATAAATGTTGAACATGTTAGTGACCTCACTTTGTTTCCACAGATACATTGTGCTGACCACCTCAGCTGGCATCATGGATCACGAAGAGGCCAGACGGAAACACACAGGAGGCAAAATCCTTGGATTCTTTTTCTAACATGTACAAACTGCAAATAAAAACAACCAAGGAAAGCTGCTGGCCTTTTATTGTCTTTGGATTCTTTAGGTGATTTTTGGAGCACAAACGGCTGATAATGTTAGCACAGGCTATTCAACATAAGGCCCGTGAGCCAAATCAGGCCCTCAAAGTGATTTAATCTGGCGCATGACCCATCGTCCAGGTGTTTAAAAAATAAAATCTTACAGGTTTAATTCTGGGTTAGCATTAGTTTAGACCTGGTTAGGTCCTGATTCAGACCTGGTTGTTACCAGTCCTAGTTTAATTCTAGTTCAGTACTGAATGGGCAATTTTACAAAGCAATGTTTGTAAAGCCATTTTGAATGTTTCTCACAAAAATCTAATCTTAGTTATTGAAACATTGTTTGGAACGTATGTGTGTTACCAAAAATGTTACAGTAGTGCCGTGTTCACCTCCGGCCCAGAGGCCTTGGCCCTCTGGCAAATTAAGTTGAATAGCCCTGTGTTTGTATAAAACAATGGCATGTGCAACTTGGAATATGTTCTGAGTCATTTGAGTCTCAATCGTCATTATGTTGCAAAGGTCCCCTGTGGCCTGACTACTGTTGGCAGGTTGTAAAAGTGGTGGCTTTTTGCCCGTGGAGGTCTCCATCCAGTGTAACCTTTCCGGGCCCTTTGTTTCTCTTGCACAGTCTCTTCAGAGAGTTGACCTCCCGTCTGTGCCAGATGAGCTGCAGTAACAGCTGCTAATGCACCGCTCTGTCCACGGGCTGGAGTGTTCAGCCTGGATCCTGCTCTTGGGTCCAGAGCACTTAATGTCTCCTTGTAATGTAGAAAAACAACTTGCTCTGAAACTGTTGAGCTGTTCCATATGACTGTCAATGTTAACTCCTGATTCATCCACTACACACATAGATATAATATAATATATATATATATATATAAAAATATATGCGTTTGCTGTGAGAGTTTGGACAGAACAAAAGTGCAAATGGATTAAGTGACACAGTTTGTAAAAAGACTTGCTTACTCTCTTGTCTCGGTTCACTTCCACACATTTGTATGGTGAAGGTTTGGTAGGTATTTCTGCACTTGATGGTCTGACTGTTTGCAAAATAGTTTACTCCTTTGGAAGTTTCCCTCTAATGCAAGAAATAAAGCGGATACCTAAAATGACAAAGGTCGTTGACAAGGTGTGTGGAAAAGCTTTCGTTCTGCCCAAACTGAGTGCGCATCATCAGCGTTTCAAAAGGGTGCAAAGACTTAAATGAGAGCACTCTTCAGTTAAGTGTCATTATTTAACACGCCTGAAATGAGGGTGCAAACACCTAAAATGAGCAATGCACTCTTTTGCACCCCTGTAGACCCGGGCCGGACCAGTGGGGGCCAATTATGTGCTGCTTATTCTTTCAATCTGAGAAATTTCTAAACCTGCAGTTACTTTTCAACGCCACATGAGGGCAGCAAGAACAAGTCTAACTCATGAATCTATATTAGGTATAACCTAGTTGTCTGCCTTTCATAGTGGGTAATATTCACATACTTATACATACATATTTGGAGAGATAACTGCATTACACCCCCAAAACTAACTGGATTGAGATGAGGAGCCATCAAATGAGGAAAGAACTTCGACATCTGGCAAGTGCGGAACCTTCCAAATGTCAAAATCCCCTGGTCTTTTTTGTGCATATTTGACCTATTACCTATTGTTGAAACTCTTCAAAATAAAAACAGATGAAAATGTTTAATCTTAAAAAAAAAAAAAAAAACATGTTATAGAGTTATATAAATAGAAAACAAGCTGATATAGTCAATTAAAGGAGATATATTATGTTTTTTTTCAGATACTTTGTATTGAACTATAACATATAATTGTGTTCATTGCAAACCGCAGTACTGACACAAAACAGCTTCATAATATAGACCGGTCCACCGACTTCCTGTTCAAAACAGGACTGATAAGCCTCTTCATAGTGACATTTCATTGTAGCAAGTGTCGAATTTTCATTTAAATGTTTCTGTTTTTCAAAAAGTGGCTACGAGATATTTTAGAAGCCTACATGTATCTCTCGGCGTTTTCCTTTTTCAAATATTCACAACTAAGTACAGAGCTGTAGGTGGGGATAGGGGGTAGGTGAAAACAGGAATTTTCTTAGCACTCAAGCCTCAGTTGCAGGACAGTACAGGAGTTCTCAAACTTAATCTGTCAAATGCAAAAGTGTTTTTGTAAAGCGTGTAGGATCATATTCTACTCCCGTGTCTCTTCGGCTTCCTCTTCATGATTTATTCTTGAAAGGTGCCATATCTACAAAGAGCCTTGGAAATTCCTGTATAAAACGGTGCCCAGCTGAGGGTAAGATATGAAAATGTCTTTTGTAGCACACCAGAGCGGACTGTTGTCTCCGAGCAAAACAAATGCATTCACACAATCCAAGGTGAAATAGAGGGCTGCACGTTGTCATATGGCTATTCCAGCGATAGACTTATCTTAGGTTTTGGCTCTTCTACCCCTATCTCTGCCTATGCCTTATTTACTATGGGAGGTAGGAGTTGTGTGGGTGGGAGCTGTGTAGTGTGCATATGATGAATGAGATAGTTAGGAAGCCGTGAATTTATAGCCGTGAGTGCAGCCATCCATTCTTGGCCCGCAGTCTCTGGGTGTCCTCAAGGGCAGTCGGCTCCTTAGGGTCCCAGCTTAGGTGCTGCACATGATACTAACTACTACTACTACTACTACTACTACTACTGCTCTAGACTATGTTCCTACTCCTCGGATGGGCCTTCTACTGCAGCTGTTAAGTGGCATAAATAGAGGGCTAATGACACTCTAAAATGATTAGAATGAGTCATTTATAATAGCCAGTTTGAAAAGATGTTTCCCTCCATAATACAGGGGATGCACGGTAAATTCAGTGGTGAAAAGAGTACTGAAAATGTGCACTGAAGTAAAAGTTACATGGCTAAAAATGTACTCAATTGCAATTATAAATGACCAAAATTAGACTTAAGTAAAATAAAATGTACACAAAATACCCCACTTGTTACATTTGGATGAATTTGAGTTGCATTTTAGATCAGTCTTTATTACAGAACTTTTTAAAATGTAACCGTTTTAACGCTGAATTAAGTTGTTTTAAACCACAGTGCACTTATTCTTTTAGCTAAAGGCCAGCAATGCAGTGCTGTTATGTGTGTTTGTGGGTGTGGGAAGAAGCAGAGACAGTAGATAAACAACCGTCGACTGGGACACGTTTTGTGCTGTCAATAATAAGTAGTTATGCAATAAAAATCAACTAATAATTGACACAGTTGCAGTAACGTGCAAAATTAGAACTGTTGCCATTGAGAGTAACTATTTAAAACTAAATATTAAATCTTTTGAATGGAGAAAAGTCCTCAGAATGTTGTATATAACAGGAATCCCACGAATAAGCCATGGGCAACTGCCTGCATCCTTTCTTGCTCGGTGTTAAGCAACGGTTAATTAACAAGCGGCAAACACAAGCTGCTAATGCACATATAATAAGTGCCAGGCCAAAAGGTGCCACACAGACACTGGCGTTATTAATTAGGCCTCTCATTTCGCAGGCATAGATCACCTTGTGCCTTGCAGCGCTGGTTCGGATGATGTACAGTGTGGCTGTAAACCACAGCCTCACGAGTGATTACAGCTCAGGCTAAAATAAAACTAGTGAGAATCTATAATTATTACATTATTACACTGCAGCACAAAATACCACTGTGTTTCAACTGTTGTTTTTCACCCTCTTTATAATGATTTTGGTTGATTTTTTGTTAGTTTAGCCTCAGAAAATAATGTAAAATAGTCAGTAGTAGAGACAGTATATTTTCCTTGCGAGTGGTCTTTGGATGGTCTTTGGGTTCTGCCATCTTGAGAATGCCTGCTCTCGTCAGAACTCAGACGCTAAGCAGGGTTGGGCCTGGTTAGTACCGCAGTGGGTTGGCAGAGGTTGTAATGTGTACTGTCGTTGTGTACTTTGGCCAGACGTTTCACCCACCTGGCCTTCAGTGTCCATGTACACCGGTGTGTGAAAGTGACATGGGATGGAAATTACCCCATGGCCCCTGGTTCTGCATTAGGCCACAGTGGTGGTAGTGGAACAGTGTTTGAGAAGCACTGACTTAGGCTAAATGCTACGGATGGAGATCAAATAAAAATACAAATGGATTTTATTTAAAATTTTTTTACATATTTTGTAAAAATTATCTCCATGGTCAAATAGAAATAGGTGTACACAAGCTTCACCCTTCGAGGTAACTGCTGCTTTGGGCGTTACAAAAAAATTAATTGAATTGATGCTAAAGTTTGGGGCTACCAGACAGGAGGCCTAACAGAAACAATATTGCATTGTTGAGGTTTTCATTTTAAGAGCAAACCAATCAATGTCCCCCATTCTCTTTATTTGTTAGAAAATCCTACACTGCCGAAGCCAATAAAAATAAGCTACAATAAAATACTCCATTCATTCAAAAGACTGTAATGTTTTCCCTAATAAATTCACGTGAACACATAACAACAATAACATTTCAGTTTGATACATATATATATATATATATATATATATATATATATATATATACACACACACACACACACACACACACACACACACACACACACACACACACACACACAAACTTTGCATTTTGGCCCATATTTCCTCCTTTCTGTCCTCGGTTCATTAAAGCAGGATTCCCTGCATTCCAAATATATTGACATTTTTGTTAGTCGCCTCACTCGCTTCAGGCTTCAGGCTCCCATCTCCAATCTGGACTCATATACAAGTCACTTTATTATTCGCAGTTGGTGAATCATCCTCTTTAAGGTGGAGTAGAAATAGTAAGCCTGGTTTTCAATTATGCCCCCTGAACACAAGCATGCTGTTTACAAAGATTATGAAAATACCTGAAACAAACAGGGTTTTTTCTGCAAGCCAAGGACTTTGTAATTCAAATCTTCTTATAATTTCAACATGACTCTAAGCATTCAGAAAATTCAGGGCCATTCTGGAATACGATTTTCCACGTTTTGTGCTTTTATAAAATTTCATTGTAGTAAAAAGTAGAGGCAGTACTTTAATAGTCCTTTTTGCTGTGGACAAAACCTTAGAGATGTATCTGTCTATATTATTTGCTTTATTCATTCTCTACCACCAGAGAGCTCACATGATGTTAGTCTTGCCCAGGAATCAAACCCATGATCTCCTTATTGAGAAGCAAGAGCTCTAACCACTCTGCCACTTAATTACTTAGAATCCTGTTTGTTGTTCAAGCTTGAAACAATGTACATATTTTGGGACGAGTTTGTTACTTTCCTTCATTTGAAATTACATCAGGGCCCAATTACATCACTTTTTATGGGCAAAGAGAACAATGACTGCTTTGAGTGACTGTGATAGGAAACCATGAGGAGCTGGAAGGCTGCAGCAAACACACTGTAAGTATACAAGTGCCTTTAGTGCATTTGTGTTTATAAATGTGTGTGTTTGACAGAGGTGGAGAGGGAGCAGCTGTAGGCGCCAGGGGCCCGGGGCACTTACAACGTCACTGTCAGCTGGACGCCCAATGACAGATCATGATCAGGAGGAGGCACAGGAGCGGTAAGTCCCAAAATGGCACAAAATGACAAAACACATCACGACATGGATCAGTGTAATTAACACTTAAGCAGGGGGGTCTCTGTTCGACGGAAGTGTCAGCTATTGGGATAAAAATGAACTTAAGAAGAGTTTATGTATGAGGAGCAGATGTGTCTTCTTACACCTACTGCCCCAAATGTCTCACTTATTTCCACAGCCTCAAAGCCCTAACAATGCTGACAATGTAAGACTACAATGTAAATTTGCACATAGTAATATCAAAAGAAATTGAATTTCTGATGCGATGAAATAAACAGGAACAATTAAATCAGGCAACAATAAGAACAATACAAAACAGATTTCCAACAATTAGAAATCACTTATAGATTTACCCTCATTACTCAGCTTTGAACAAAGTACCGCTGGGGTCAAAGGTCAGTGGCTATCCAGGATCCTTCTGGCCATCCCAGCTCCTTCTTCCCTCTGCTCGGCGGCCTCCATATTGATTTGATTAGCTGCTAATTAAAACTTGGCAGGATGGGCTGGGCACGAAGGAGATCGCTCAATTAACGTGGTGTCAGGAAATCTAATTCTCTCTATGTCACTTTGTCTTGCCTCTCTTCCTGCTCTATCACACATCTTCATTCTGTTTAATGAGTATAATGGAGGGAGGATAACTCAAGAGACAAAAGCATCCAGCTCTGTAATCCTTGGACTAATCTTTATTTAAACATGTGATTTGCACATAAGACCTACAAAAAAGATGGCAGTATTTGGAGGTTTATTTTAACAAGTCAAACTTGATCAAACTTAACAAGACTGTGAGGGGAAGGGAAAGGGGGCAAGTTTGCATTTTGTCTTCAAAGTTCATACATCGAGATGGGGAAAATTGCCTAGTCTAATGATTTTAGAAAAAAAGAATTATGACTGGATGAGAACAGCGCTTGTGAGATATGTCAAATCTACAATATCGTGCTATTATTAGGGTTGTCAAAAGTATTGAAACTAATTACACTTTTTAACAAAATCTCATAAATATGAAAGAGAGAAGAAGATGAGAAAGATGATATATTTTTATGGAAGTTTTTATTATTCCACTTCAGTCTTTTAAAAAAAAAAAAAGATTTTGTTTCCCGCAGGCTTTATTAGACAGGAGAGGGGTGAAATGGGGAACGAGAGAGAGAAGGACATGCAGTAAATTGTAAATTGAGTCGGGATTCGAACTCGTGACACTGCGGCCGGCTGTATTCGGAGCCTAGCATACACGTGCACGCCTGGCACACACGTGCACGCCTGGCACACACGTGCACGCCTGGCACGCACGTGCACGCCTGGCACACACGTGCACGCCTGGCACACACGTGCACACACGTGCACTGCGTGCACGCCTGGCACACACGTGCACACACGTGCACGCCTGGCACACACGTGCACACACACGTGCACGCCTGGCACACACGTGCACACCTGGCACACATGTGCATACATGGGCACACCTGGCATACATGGGTACACCTGCACAATGTGGATACAGGCACACCTGGGCATTACATGGGCACACCTGGCACACCTGGCACACATGTGCATACAT
This sequence comes from Chaenogobius annularis, assembly GCA_015082035.1. NCBI lineage: Eukaryota > Metazoa > Chordata > Actinopteri > Gobiiformes > Gobiidae > Chaenogobius > Chaenogobius annularis. Next base: position 2,161,330 of record BJKM01000081.1, read on the forward strand.
GGGCACACCTCATGGCACACCTGGCACACCCACGCATGTCATACATGGCACACTGGCACACATGTGCATACATGACACACCTGCACACCTGGCACACATGTGCATACATGGACACATGGCACACCTGGCACACATGCATACATGGCACACCTGGCACACCTGGCACACATTTGCATACATGTGCACACCATTGTGGGACAAATGAAGGTTCTCTTATCTTATCTTATCTTAAGAGAACTAGTGAAAGACCACATAGTATTATTAAAGAAAGTACTAGAATAAAAAAAAAAATTATTGCTTGAGAAAAAAGTAAAATCTTGGACCTATTTTTCCTAAACAGAGCAGGACAGAAGTGCAGGCAGGAGGACAAACTCAGAAGGTCAGAGTATGTCCAGGGTCAGAAAGCATCTTTTGAACCTTATTTTCCGTTCTCTCTGAACTGATCTCTTCCAGGCGGGGTTTTAGACCCAACAGCTTGTAAACAGCCTTTCTTAAGCGTTTTTCTGAGCTTCTGCACTGTTCGCAAACCATCCCACAAGACAATACCTTGACAAGTTGGCAACACTATTAATACTGTAAGTGTGTCTTTCATGTAGAAACTGATGATGTAATTATCTAATGCAGCATGGTCACAATTTTGGCTTAAAATCCAAAATGTAAGGTGATTAGTGCTGGTTCTGAAAGAAAAGTGTCGGAATACACATTGTATCAGTTTGATTTGTTTGGATTTGCAGAGATTTATTTCCGCAGAGAGCTTCCAAAACACGCTTCCTGGTCCAGTTGTGGGTGACACTTTGTAGATAACTTTTTGTGTGCCCATGTCTCAAAGTGCATGTGCATCATACAGGAAACATCTCTGCTCTGGAGAGTACTTTGCGGGCTGAATTTGCTCCTCACTGACTTTATCCTTTCATCCGAATAACAGGCTGCACCCACTCTGAGATGCGGGTCTTTCTGTAGCCTGCACCGAGGAACTGACAAGGAGCTGCAAGTGTGTTTTTTATTTTATTGAAAAGAGATCCTTCACTATACAGGTCAATACGTATTAGTGTGTTCATGGGTTTTGCTCCACTTAAAATCCCATACTCTCAAAATCAAGGCGCAGGGAGAGTGTGACGTTGAACTGGGAGGGCTGGTTTATGGCGTTATCAGTTCATTGCAGGAGTCTTGGCTTTTCTCATTCTTCTTCGTGTGTCTCTCCACAAGGACCAGCTTAAAACTTGCACAACATGAAATGGAATTAGACATATATACAGTTACGTAGGCAGTCAAGGGTGTTGGATTGTTTGGGGGAAATTCTGGGCTGTGTCAGATGCAGCAAAAGTTTTGGATAGTTGTTATTTTGTATGTTCATTTTGCACACAATGCGGTTGGGTAGTTTGTTTCTGTGGAAGAGTGATTACGTTTAGAAAAATCTCTGCACAAATAGTGAAATATTTTGTAGGTGCACTATTTAACTTCCGCTGCAGTGGCCCCCAAATTTTTTTTTCACTTACAGGATCAGTACAAAACATTTTATTTATTTTAAAGACCAGTGAAAAGGGGTGGGGCCAATGACAATATGCATATGACTTTGCATAGTCTTTTAAAAATTCTTATTGCTCATGTTTGCTGTTGAAAAAGGTATTTCAATATTTTTTCATTCTAAAAACACAGGGAAATTGTGGTATACAATCAAACTCCTTTTAAAATATATTGTTGCCTGGAATGTTTCACTGTATGGCATTAAACAAGCTACCAATCTAGCATTTATTAAATTACCGGGGTTTTTATTGTTCATAATTCCATGGACAAAACCAATGGTACTTACTGTCTCTTTGTGCACAGATCTGACCTGTGACTTGGCCTGTTTGGGTAGAGTGACCAAATATTTGACTCAAGTAAGAGTAACATTGCTTCAGAATACTATTACTCAAGTGCAAGTACAAAGTAGTTGTCCAGGAAATTACTCAAGTAAAAATGAAAATCGTTTGGGGAAACTGCAACTCAAGTGAGAATTACTGTCTGGACATAACATTATAATTTGGAAGGGCAAAACATAAATCATGCACAAAATCCGGTATTTTCAAAGGATAGACTATTAAACTAAATCATATTTGAAGGAGCTATGCAATAAACTCAAATGTTCAAATAATTTAACATTGTTAAGTAAATGTAACCAAGTACTACCAACTGCTGTGTAAAAGTCCAAGCAATAACATCTCCACTGAGACAAGCTGGTGACTGACCCGTCACCAGAGAAGTTACATATTGCACCTTCAAGGACTTGTTTCTATTTGAGGTATTGAAACAAACCATTAAATCACATTAAACTACCATTAATACAGGACTAAAGAGTCACACACATTCAAGTGTGCGACAGAATTAAAAGTTCCCAACATTTTTGTATATTTATGTAACACAAATGCAGCTTACTGACATATCACCCTGCACGTATACATTTCATCTCTCAAAGCCACAATCACGCATGGGCTGCTGTCGCACAGGGCTTGCCTTCATTAGTCAACTTCTTATATCATATTTACAAGCAGCATTTTATGTGACTGCCGGGACCTGGGCATTCACACATTAGAGCTTGGTCATAGCTGTAATTCGTGCTTAGCTAATAGACTGCTGCTGACTTTATACCATTCCTCCATTTTGCATTGAAACTATCAGTGAGCTGCCAGCAGTAGATGCCAGTGGCCATTGCTCATAGGCTGGCACTGATTAGCTCTGAATAAGCCTTAATGGCAACCTGGTGTGTGCTGTACATAGTGGGCCATTGTCTGATGATGGCGCAGCGCAATCTCTGTCGATATCCTCAGGACATGCACCAATAAAGTAGGCAGATTAGCCCTATTATTTATACAAAGAGCCCATATAGAATACATTACTGCTACAGAGCCCTGAGTTCCACTCTAATGTCAGCACAATAGAACTAATCAATTCACATCATTCATATTAGCACTTATTGTTATTGAAACTGTATTTGTCTGTTCTTGTGTTCTTGGGAAGTTTCCTATACATCATCAGAAATAATTTGATGCAATGAACGTTTATGATTGGATGTGGATGTAGATGTACTTTATTAATAAATGCTATACTAGATCAGTTACCTTCATGTTGACTATTTTGATCTTATGACTTTAGAACCAACTATAGTTTATATTTCAGAATCAGAATCAGAAAAGGTTTATTGCCATTGTAAATGAACAGAATCCACAAACATAGGAACTTGTTCCAGCATTAAGGTGCAACATAAAACACTGATCAATAATAAAAACAACATATATGAAATCAAAAGGGCATGCATTAGGAAACATTTTAAAATTACTATGGTATAAAATAAAAATAGACTTACTATGTACACAAGAATTTGAAAGTGACAGTGCAGTGAGTGATTGAATTATAGTTAAAGTGACAAGTGTTTAAGAAGTGTTCATGAGACCAACCAATAAAGAGGTCCACAAATAAAGATTTGTGTCTGGAGGGATGTGGTGTAAGAGCCTTAAATATATCTATGAACAATGTGAAATTAGTGTTGTCCTAGAGTTGTAAAGAGAGGGTAAGCAGACTTGTCTGATGCAAAAGGATTGTACTAGGGCATAGGAAACACATTGTGTTATAAAGGAAGTTGTAAAACTTAGTTTGTTCATGAAATGTGTCACTCAGCGCTACTGGCACAGAGATATCTTATCTAATCCTAATGGAACAAAACAATTGTTTGCTTGGTTAATTTGGATAAGAATGTTGGTAAAATGGACCAAAAATCATCAGAGAAGGGAACAGCCACAAGGATGCAAGTGGTGGTAAAAACAAAAAACGTGAATAAACCACATTAACATATTGTTCAGTTTTATTTGACGATCATGTTGCAGCTTATTCAAATTGTACGACATTCTGGTTTTGATGTTTTTTTCTTCAAGTGACTTGTATGTTAGATCCAGTTAATAAAGTCAGCTTCTGTGTGACAGAAAACAAAGAAAACGGGGATTAAAAAAGATCTAAAAAGTGAGTTTAAAGCTGTTATAGTAGGAGAAGTGAGTTGTGTGAGTGTGTCTGCATGTGTGTGTGTGTGTGTGTGTGTGTGTGTGTGTGTGTGTGTGTGTGTGTGTGAGAGAGAGAGAGAGAGGAGAGAGAGGTGACAGAGAAGGATGGGGACATGGGCAGGTCCTGGTAATGAAGGACTGATAAGTCCCTATTTCAGGGGCTTGGGTTAATTGTGCCAAAGATAAAGGGTAATAAATTGTAACAGGGTAATGGCAGGAGCTGAGGCTGGGGCCTGTCCCACATTTATCATGCCTGGTCCAGAGCAGCACACGACGAAGACTGAGAGAGAGAAAGAGACATCTCATGGGAATGTTGGAGTATAAAGTCTCTATAAGCACAGGGAACCAGAGACCTTTTCTACATAATGAAACTATAGGAGCAAGCAAAGAATGTCCAGTCTCTCTTATAAACTGTACATTTCTCTATATGGGTTGAATTGTTACTGCGCACAACAGACGGATACAACCATGATTTTCTAAGGCCATCGCATGTTCATGCACACATTTATCCCTTTAGGGAGTCATATATTTAAGCTTGATTTACTCCATTAGTATCAGCTGTTTAATAATGATGTCACATTGGGTCACATGACTCTCCAGCTGTGGTGCCTTCAGCCAACAAATAACTTCCAGTTGTTTTGGTGCAGCTGTAACCTAGAGCATCCAAACACTTAGTGACATCTTACAGTGTAAGACTTACACTATTTATAATTTTGAACAATGAGTATGTCTGGCACCTGGATAGGAATGAAAGGAAAATACATTCCTCAGTGGTTCTGATTAGATTTTGTAAAGGTAACAATTTGTTGAAAATAAATGCCACTTTATTTTGTATTTAAATAGCCACTTTTGAACAGGATAGTCATTTTTTTTTATGTTTATAACAATACAATAGCAACAAATAGACCCATTTTTACCAGTCAGCCTCAGGGCAACTGTACCATATCTTTGGTGAGTTTGATACCATGCACTTCATTTCATTACTAATCTAAAATGTTTTTGTGACGGTTATGATCGACTTACCCATCACTCTAAATAGTCACTTGTTAGTTATGCTGTTCCCACAGCTTGGGACACTCTACAAACTGAACTGAAACTTTGTGAGCTGGTTTCTTAAAGGGATTTGTGCGCTGAACAAAGTGAGAATCATATGAACATTGTCTGTGCTTTTAAATGTGCTGCAGTCGATCGAGATGTTTTTTTTCTAAAGCTGGTAAATGAAATGATACAAGAAATAAATACGCTCAGGACCAAAAATATCCAAGGTCGCTCCTTCATAGTGACAGAAACAGAGGTAGAAGGACGACGCCACCTGCACGCTGCAGAAGAGGAGCTGGACACAGGAGGCTGATGTCCGCACTCATAACGCCGTAATGACACACAACATGCAGTGACATTTGACAAGCATACAAACAGAGGGCAGAACGGAGGGTCACTGTTTTATGTGGGTCACACAAGGAATACCGGTGCGCTGCGGGATAGAGGGTGTTTTTCATGCAGGCCATAAAGAGAAGCAAAACAATGCCCTTGAGATGTGCGTCCAGCTCCCACAGGAAATCACCAGCTCTGAGTTATGTGCTGCACGTCTGTGACATTGAACCTGCAGGAAAAGTTGAGATTTCGTCTTCTCTGCGCTACATCCACTATTCAGTCTCTCCTAACATTTCACCCAGGCCCGTGGCATAAATGAACTAAGTGATTGTATAGGGCCACAACTATAGTGGGGACACATGCTCTGGTGGGCCAGATGGAGAGAATCTGCAACAATGTACAAACTACTCACAGTCAAAGTTGTTAACAGAAAACTAAAGCATATTGTTATAAGTGCGCCAGAAAACATATGCTCAGTTTGCAGTGGCGCTGAGGAGAGAGTCAAGGTGACCAGTGCCTGTGCGTGCTACTGATGGGGCAAAGAAACTACAGGCCTCTAAAAACTCATGCCCAACATAAACACGAGTTAAAATGTATTGTCAAAAACTTGATCTATAAACACAGGATAAGACATGGTAGAACAAATGATTAGCATATCATATTTTGTGTAGCAATAATGAATAAATAACATCAAAAATACACCAGAATACCGGAAATGACGCGTGATTGATTCTATTCTTAGGAACATTTGATCATATTTCGGTTTGATTACTATGATATTGTCCAAATATGGTCATATGACATCATAAAAGAAGAGATACTACGTTTTCTCACTATAACTTACCCCCGATGGAAGTTTGTTAGACTAAAGTTTCAGTTGCAAAATTACTTTAATTCCACTGTATATATATTTAAGCATTCACTAATAGTCCTTTATTTGTGATATCACAATCTACTGCATGTAGTTGAAGCCATTAAGGAAAAGTTAAGTCATGCGGAAAGCTGAGGAGAGTTTCACAGTGCAGAGGAAATACAATGAAGGAGAGGATGAGATGGGAAACGGAAAAAGCGGGTGCAAAGTCAGAAATTCAGCGAATCCTTAAATTCATTTGTTCTCAGTTTCTAGCTGGACGCACACACCTGTCCGCTCCAGCAGCCAGTATTCACAGCCATAAATCTCCCAGTGACATTTGGGCCGTCGAGTGGCACGTAAACATGACCAGTGAAATGTCAGCGCACGAGCCGACTGGCCTGACTTTGGACGAGCAGAGCAAGAGCTGTAATGTCACCACACTCAAGCACCACCGCCATCGCTCCTCGTGATATTGAGGAGTGGAATCCCGCCTCGACCCTTTGGCCAATCAGCCCAAAGGAAACATTTTGGGAGCGGGCAGGGTTAGGTTTAGTTTAGGACTTTAAAGAAATGCTTTGTAGTTTTGGGTAATTATTTTATTTAAGGGCTGAGCTACTTGTTTTGGGTAGGCCTATACATTTAGACTTACATGAATCTTCCTGATTCTAACTTTAACTAATCATAACTTGCCTAAAATAAACCTAAATGAACACATATCTAAACTAATATTGGGAGATTCAATTTCTGGGGACCAAAAATGAGGTCCCCAGAAAGCAAAAGATCCCAAAAAGTGGTTGTGTAAATAGATTTCCATCCTCACAATGTGATAAAAAGTATAATCATAAATACACTTGGACAGACATTATAAATATAAAGGAGAAATATTTGGACACAGTTATACAAAACTTTAATGTTAAGATAAATAAATATACAACTAAAATAAAGAAAATATCACAGTCGTAACATCTATAATTTCCTTGTTGTATATCAAAAAAATTAAGCTGCTCAATAAAAAGAGGGTGTAAAACTTCCACTATTGTTTAAGATAGCATAAAATATATACAATATTTCTCAATAAATATGACCTACTTTAAAGAGTTTTAAACCTTTATTGTCAGCAGCTGTCCTCTGTAAAAGCCAGCATTAAAAAGTAAGAGTTGGATGTTGAGTTGGCAGATGTAATTTGTTATTTTTACGACCCTTTTTCACAACCAGACAAGTCATCGAGAAAGACGTTTTTCACTTTGATTTGTGTTGCGATTGACAGCCTCAAGCACCAGCAGTAAACCAAGCAGAGGACACTGCGACTTAAAATTTAAATTCTGTCCTTAAAATGTGCAGAAAAAAGAGGTAATAATGATATCAAATTTAAACAGAAGTCACTCAAAATTCCTCCTATTCTACCCTGATGCTCTTTCTTTAATCTGCATTCGGCTGCGTGGAGCTGCTATTGATTTTAAATGAATAATTGAGAGAGCTGGCTTAACCGGCCTTTTAAAATCTCCATGGCCTGCTTTCATGATTTACTCCCTTTGCCCCGGCTGATCTATGTCTCCTCCTTTTGCCTTTGCCCAGAGGTGCTGATGGTTATATTTGATATAAGTGAGAATCTTCAATGGTTTTGCAGCATTTTGAGTACAATCTTTGGCTAATCTGATGATATTATCCATGTTCTTTGCTTCATTCAACATCGTCACCGCAGCGATATAGTTGTTCTGTAGGTGATATATAGGACGGATGCCCTTCCAGTCCGAACCAACCATGTACTGTCACCTTCTTTGAGCCTTACTGATTGCGCTACTGTTACCAGCATTTACCATTTAGTATTTGGCTTTTTTGAGTGACTTGATTTGACTGAAAATAAGTGGGTTACAGGTTTCTTTTACTATCTGACATTTCCAGGAGCATGGTGGATACTTTTTATCAGATGGTGAGCAAAATGGAATACATGTAGAAAAAAAATCAAACGCCCCGCCACAGGACTCTGGAATATTAAGACATCACATTTAAAAGAAAATTAGTTCACCATACCAACTTGTCAATGCCCGATCTTGTCAGATCTTGGAAGCTAAGCAGGGATGGGCCCGGTTAGTACTTGGAAGGGAGGCCATTGGAATGCCAGGTTCCAGAGCAGTGAACACGGCCTTTGTGTCCTTGGGCAAGACACTTCACCCACCTTGCCTCCAGTGTAAGAAAGTATGCTGGTGTAAGAAAGAGAGTGTGAGAGTGAATGTGGGACAATGGATGAAAATGAGCTCATGGCTGTTCATTAACATGCACTGTCCTGAAACAAATAAACCAAATAATAAAAGTAAAGATTTCCTTGTTGTTTGGTCATGGGCTCAGTGGATAATTGTTAAAGCATGGTGTTTTTCTCACGATAAAACTTAAATCTTTATTTCTTAACACACCTTTGTACTACATTTTTCATGACCTTTTGACCTTAGCAGTGCAGTCTCCTCGGTCTGATTCTCTTACCTTTCTTCTCTCTCCTCCTTCTCTCCTCGCTTCATCTTCTCTGATGCAGCTGTTGTCAGGGTTGCCTGAAGGTATTAGTTGGCCCTGAGGTTGAGAGATCCTGGAGGACTCCCTCATTATTATTATGAGGATGAAGCACGGTAAACAAAATATCTTTTAAAAATATTTATTTATTTATTACTACTTTAATCAAATATTGTTTGGGCTTTTAAAATACTGAAGAGTGAAGATCCTGAACAAGTCTGACTGCAGACATTTGACATTGCGTTCGATACAGGCCTACATATTATGACTTCAAGTCATATGAGTTCAAATCAAGATGTTATTTTAACAAAAAAAACTAAAATGGCTTTTAGTAATGATTTCATGAACATAAACCATACAAACCTTTAATCTGGGCCACATGTTTTTACTGACAGAGGATCGACTGTGGACTCTCGGTTCAAAAGCCCCTCCTAAGTGACAATTTCACATGACTTGCTCTCGATCGCCCAGCCCTATTACCAGGGATGGGCTCACAATTAGGAATATACCCAACATCTACAGAAGCCTGGAGGTGTCATTCAAAGCACTAAACACATCTCCCCCGGACTTAGCAGTAATGGGAGCCTTTTCCAGGGGGCGGCTCCAGGTCGCTCTTTTGCTACCTTCCCGCTGGCGTAAAGAGGTTGGACTTGGTCGCTGGAGGCTCGAGTGAGATGGTGCCAGTCCATAAATGGTGATAGCTTTGAGCCAATGGGTGACGTTTGTAGTCATGCCTCATGGTATACAGGCAATGAAAGAAGTGAAGAGACGCTTGTTGTGAAACAGCGAGAAAGAACACATTTGTTTGTTAATGCGCAGAGCTCGCTTTCACCACCGGGGAATGTAGTGTATATCCGTGGGCTTCTTCCCTGTCTGTACTGACTAAACCAAGACTAAACCAGGTCCAGAACCTGGAGGCGCAGAGCAAAGAATGTATTATTTGCCTAAAAAATGTACAAACAATACCCCATGATAACAACTTGAAAAAAGTTTATAGTTGTTAGTTTGCTCAATACTCAGTACCTTTTGCATTAATTTCAGTCTTTTTGAGTTTAACGCTGCAAGATTGGCACATCTATTTATGGGCAGTTTCGCCTATTCTCCTTTGCAGAACCTCTCAAGCTCCATGAGGTTGGATGGAGAGCGTCGGTTCGCAGCCATTTTCAGATCTCTCCAGAAATGTTCAATTGGGTTCAAGCCGTGAAAGAGAGAGAGGAGAGAGAGACACTTGCAGTGTTATATCAGCTGCTCAGCAAAAGGCCCTCTCTCATAGGCCCTTGGGCTCGAGACCAGGTAAGCCCATTGGATATGACGGCCCAGGCTGTGGTCGATAAATAGATAGAGCAATATGGATAGATACTTTATTGATCCCGAACTCTTACGCTCTATTGTTTTGGTTTGGTGATGAGACAGGCTTGAACGTTGTCTGCTGCATTTAGTGTGAAAAACTCTTTAGCAGTTCTGTCGCTCAAATCCTTTTCTCTTTCGCTCGCTCGTCTCTTCACTTCTCATTCACTTCCCTATTCCCCTGTCCCTCTCCCTCCTTCTCTTTCTGTCGTGGTGGGCTGCGGTGGATGCTGCTGCTCTGTGACAAGTTGCTCAGGAGGGACTGGCTCTTTCTCATGGTTGGTTGCTCGGGCCTGGTTGGTGCGTATCATCCGTCAGAGAGACATGCTGTTGTTCTAGACCTCTGCTGGGAGCTGTCTCCTCGTCTCAGTCTCTTTCTCCGTGACTCTCTTGGCCCCAAATTTGACTGTTGTTCTAAAATCAAAATATATTACTCATCAAATCTAACTTAATAACTTCTAATTATAAACCACATGTTCTGTCTACAGAGTTATTCTTACAATTATTCTTTCTTGAGTAATAGTTTTTCCTAAACACTTTTTACTCTTCTATCTTGGGTAACTTTTCAGAACCACAATGCACTTTCACTTGAGTTTATTTTTGTTTGTATTAAACAAATACATAAAACACAAAACATACATATAAAAAAGTGTCAAAAAATCAATTCAACATGCAGATGATTTCTTTTATCATTTTGAATTTCGAAAAGGAACATTTAAAAAAGGGGCTTACGATTAAGGAATATGCTTTTGTGTATGTGAAATTTAGCCAAAATAATTAAAAGAATAATTATATAACATTGTTTACTTGCTGAGTAATCTGTAACCAAACAGTATGTCTTTAAACAAAAAGGTGAAATGACACATACAATTGACAAAATGCTTCCAAAATCTACCTCTTTTCCCCCTTCTGATTATTGTCCTGTTGCAATGATACAATTTCTTTGTAAACGGCTGTTGGAAAGAGACTTGAAAAATGGTCTTTTAAAACAAAAACGCTGATGAACGTTGAAAATGTAAATGTAGATATACACATGCAAATGCAACTTGAGGAACATTTTAAAGTATGTAAATGCCTCATAAACTGTGATTACCTCAGGAGCAGGTAATCAGCGAAATTGGCATCAGCTCTGTGATTGGTGCTCACTCAGTTGTTGTCGTGGTTACATGTACAGGTGTTTCATAAACTCCACATCTTTCATATTTCTGTTGAATATCGCCGACTCCAAAAGATAATAAAAACAAAACTTATAATTCAGTCTTATATGACTAACACAATATATGATAGTGCTTTTTTTTGTTTTAATTGTGGTGTTTTAACTCTTAGTTAGTTACGAGTGTAATACAGTTTTGATGATGATGATCCAATCCAACTTTATTTGTATGGTACATTTTATAAACAAGATAGTTTCCAAAGTAGTATAGCATAGCAATAACATAAAACAGACATTTAGCTCCAAAAGTCAGCTAAAAAAAAATCAATAAATAAAATCATAATAATTTCACACAAATGGAACTAGGCCTGATGAAATCAATCAGAACAATAAAAATAAAATAAAATCAATACATTAGATGAATAACACCACATAAATATAAAACAGTACAAAAAAAAACCAAATAAAAATAAAATCAAATGAATAAAAACCTTCTTGTCTATTTCCACTGAATGTTGGTTAATTTGCTTGTCTTTGACAAATGACTGTTTCATTGTTTGATTTTCTAACTTTCTGTTGATAAAATCAACAATTTTGTGAAGCTCAGCAAGTTTAGTGATTTTGGGCTGGACTGAAAATTGAATTGAAAGTGTCTTTGGGCATGACTCTTCACTTCACTCACCTTGAGTGTGTCTGGTTTTGCCTGACACAAGAACGCCACCTACCACCATATTGGGCTTAATTAAACAAATGTAAACGCCAAAGGAAACATGAAATAACTGCCCACTATTTATTTTGAGTTTTCAGTTCCTAGATTCATAACATTCCGTACTCGATGTAAGTCTGTAAAAACATGCTTTATAGATCCAGTATAGCATTGACTGCCCTGTGTGATGTTAGTTAGCAAAAAAACAATTGATGAGGTTTACCAGAACTGAATGGGGAGTGAATGAATGGCCTAAAGTGCTTTGAGAAGTCTGTCAAGCTAATGTATAAATAAAAGGCTTTTTTTGCATATATTTTGCTTGTACAAGTACATCTGAAAGCTTTATAGTGTATAATTATACTACCCAAGGCTCAAATTATTTCACAAAACTATATTTGTCATTTTCTGCGGCCACCAAAGCAAACCATTTTCTTTGTGGTGTGCAGAGATTTAAAAAAACGCATTTGCTTTGTACCTTCAGATTCTTGCTCTGGCTCCAACAGGCTTCCTACAAATAATACATGCATTTGAAGACAGATCATTGTCCAACGGTGCTTGATTTCATGCCTTTTTCATGTGCAGCCCATCATTCCCCTCTATTCATCTTCAGCATACATAAATGCATGAACTTGCATTTCTCTCAGCCGTATTTCCTCGATGGCATCCATGTCTCTTTTTTACTTCCTCTCTCTCTCTCACCTTGTAGCAGCAGGGGTAAGTGAATGCCTTGGCCCACTTTACTTCCTAACTTTTAGCTGCTGTTGTTATATGTCCAAAAGCTTATGTTTTCCGACACGTCTTCATGTAACACTCGCACAGACCAGTCACCTCTCGCTGTTGCTCCCACTGTGTTGCATTCAGGCCACTCTTTCCTTAACCCTCTTCCGCACAGTCTACCACTTGTTACTGAAATATTTAGCACCCACTCCGGTCTCAAACACCTGCTCTGCCTTTTGCACCGTCTGCCTGGAAATGCATTTGCAGGCTTCAGTGCAGTCTCGGTTCTTGAAATAGGATTTGACTGCAATAGCCGCACCCTATACTGTAAACTATTTCAGCTAAACTTCAATTAAATACTGACTTGAAACTATACGCAATTATTGAGTAGTCATATCAAACTGATAAAAGCAATGAAGTAATTTCCTAAATCTAAAATGTCTTACTTTAAGCCACAGGTCAGGAATAAATAAACTCCCTGCTTCTGTAGGTAATTCAATGTTTCTGTTTTAATTTTCCTCAAAAAATAAATAAAAATAAATAAATCTTTTCATTATATTATTTTTGAAATATTGAATTACAATATTTGTGAATGATTGAATTCACTTTTTTAAATCGACATCACTATGTCAAATCGTCATCTAAATGTTTAGGCCTCTTGCATCTCTAATGACCAGTTTATGACTGAAACATTCTGAATGCAGAAGTGATGTTTATGTGACACAAAGAGGAAGAATAAAAGTGTATTGTACAATGAAAGTTTACCTATTTAGATTACTTCTAAAAGAGGAGTTAAACATCCTAATTCAATGTTTCTGTGCAGTGGTGGAAACTGCTGTACTTCAGTAAAATTTTCAGTGGACACTTTTTATTTTTGCTTTACTTAATCCGAGAGCAGGTATCTGTACTTTCTACTCCACTATATTTTTGAAGAGGACTGAAAATAAAAAGTACTTTTAATTTTTTGAGCTAACACAAATAATTACCGTATTTTGCGGGCTATAAGCCGCTACTTTTGTCAGATGTTTTGAGCCATGCGGCTTATTTAGAGGCTGCGGCTTTTCTGTGGTTTTTTTCTTTCACCGCTAGGGGCGAACTAACCGGAATTAGAATCAAAACTACAGAAAAGTTAAGCAAAGAAGCAGATGTTGTTTTTTATTCAGCTAGCAAATAGAACACGGACGACAAATTACCAACTATAAATTATTTTCAAATTCTTGCCGCATCATTATGGAACCCAAACGAAGAAGTTCGTATGAAGCAAGTTTTAAGCTGAAGGCCATCGATCTTGCTAGGAAGCCGCGCGGCTGCACGCAAGCTTAACATCAATGAATGTACGGTGAGACGCTGGAGGGGACGGAGGGGACAGCGGGAGATCATGCGATGCCAAAAGTCAAGGAAAGAGTTCTGCGGCCTATACAAAAGGTGCGGCCTATGTATTGTTTTATTATCGTTTTTTTAAAAATAGAGCAAATGCGGCTTATATAGGGGAGCGGCTAAAAGTCCGGAAAATACGGTAAGTACGATTCAGTCATTATTGTTGACCCAAAATCCGCAGAATTCTCAAAATCTGTTTGAAATACTTTTATACTCCAAAATTAAATATTTAAACATTAAATACATAAATATTTTGCTCATTATCTTTACTTTTACTTACATATCAATTGAATACTCCTTCCACCACTGAATGGGTGTGGAGGAGATAGCTAGGAGACTTTGCATATAATAGGTTTCTTTAAATATATTTTGGTGAAGCCTGGATCCACTCTTTGGAGGCTTAGCTTGTTGGCTCTGAAGGATGATGTCATTATATTGGCCACTGGAGAGGAACGCTGGAGATAAGTGTCATTACGGAGCAGCGGGTGATCAAAGCCTGACCATTTTCATCCAATTTAAATCTTTTTGCGCACAATAGTGGTCTTAAATTGTTCCTCGCTGCTTTGTTTCAAGTCGATTCCCTACTCGCCTCCAGTGTCTAAGATCCCCGTGTGAACATTTTTCAAAAGTCACACAGATTTTTATTTTCAGCAGTGCCAGAAATTCACAAAAAGGAATTGTTCTAAATGCGTTACAGCGGGACGGGCAGACAACAAGCCGAGAAAGGGAAGTCGCTGGAGCTTGTCATATATTCAGTGTAGTTGATGGAATACATGTCATATGGTCCTCATTTGAATACAGTTAAAATGACAAGAATTGTGTGGTTTTAGAAATGAAAAAGTAAGTGTTGAAGGAAGGACATCTTGAATTATGATAATAGTGATACTTAAGATTGTATTTTACTGCCAGGGGGTAAGAAAATAAGAAAGATTAAGTAGATTTCCCCCACCCCCCAATTTGTATTTATTTATTTATTTATTTATTATGAATACCAAACAGAAAAAAAACAAAAGCAAATAGAGTAGCTCAAAGAATATAATAGAAAATAAAAAGGTCAGTCAGGCGTTTGTCCCCCAATGTCCCAGTGTCGGGTAAAATTATCCATATTTAAGTTAATTTTGTAAAAGTCCAAAGTTATTTCAGTCCAGTCCTTGACAGTCGGCTCCAAACCCTGTCATCCATTTCCTTGTTATTGCCTTTTTGTTTTGTTTTTGTAGCCGAAACTACATTCCACAGGTATCCATCGTTCACGTCCTTTTTGGAGTTTTACATCTGAGCTAAAACTGTTAAGTCATACATGGGTCTTTTTGGAATTAGAATCTGTAATAATCTGGATTTCTATTTTTATTCAAACTTGGGTCAAGTAAAATAATCTTTGAATTCAATAGTCAAAAGGGAAAGTTGCGCTTGAATGCAGATGCTGGTAATGTTTCAGGGTTTGGGACTAGCGCACATTTCTTATGACACCATGTGGCTTGATTCCAAACAGGGAAGACTGTATTGCACCTGCCAAGTTATTCAAAGGCTTTTTCTCCAGTTCCAAATACATGCTACTTCCTCCTCTCTCCACTGCAGTCGCACAACCAGCAGCCACCTCAGCCTGCAAATCACCTTCTCTTCACCATCACTGTCCTTTTCCAGAGCTAATTTTCTTTCCTTTTCTCTGTTTAAGCTTCTTTTGGTTGAAATTTAGCTACAGTAAGATGCCTGGACACAGTTGAGTGGCTCTCCAAATGCGAAGCCTTCTCAGAGTTGGTCCATCTGCTGTTGTACAGCCCAGATGGACACTCGATACTTTCTTGGACGAACACTTGACTTGGCCACTACACTGCGGTACATGGAGAGATAAGCTCTGCATTGTTTTCAAATGGAGAGTGATGGATGAAGTGCGGACACCACACAGGGTGAATAGTGCCGTGCTAGAAGAGAGAAATCTGATTCACAAACTTCTCTAATTGTGGAAAACGAGAACATCATCGTTTAGCTGCAACTACAAGCGTCACCAATGCAACAATTCTGCAAGTTTTGTCCATAATACTGACATTATAAGTTTGTTATTGTGTAGTTTATATATTGTTGGGTGAACAAATCTTAAAACTAATTTATTGTTGCGCATTGTTGTTGAAAATCTCAGAATGGCAAGCCACACATTGTATTTTTGTCCATACAACAAAACTGTATGCCTTTAAGATAGGATTTTCCAATATTATCACATTTGATTCAAAAATGCATTCATATAAAGGACGTAAAGAAAGTTGCACACAGCATGAAGTCAGCAGTGCATTATCAAATCATAGTAGGCAGTAGGAAACAATTTAACAACACTTACAGCTTATAGAGAGTAGTATTTTCCCTCATGCTAAAGATAATCCTATGTTAGCCGCATAATGACGAGCCCCTGTAGCCACACACTCAATTACATAAGCAATAATTCATCCACTGTAACGTTTAACGGTGATTGTGAGTTGAATGTTTAGACCCATGATTGCTGTTTATCTGCTATTAATCCCGATAATTTTCATCCAGTGACAGCAGGAGAGCTTTTAGCATTTCATTCTCTCATTGAACAAACGCGACGGCATGTTTCCGGCGTGAACTCTCTCTCTCTCTCTCTCTCTGCATATTCCAAAACCAGTTATTTAAAAGCTGTATTTGCAAACTCCCATTACCTACCATTTAAGAACAGCTCTGTCATTAAGTCTTGATTAATTAGTCTTCTGGGACAGTATATTACGCATTCTCACTGCAGGGTTCCTTTGATCATGCTTGGAAACACAATAGTGCAGCATGACTCCTACGGGAACAGCCATGGAAAAGATCTGACTCAGAAATTGGTGACTGATGCCTGTTTTAATGATGGTACCCAAAGGCGGTTAGAGCCTCTTGTAATGGTAATTTTAGAGTTGGAATGACAGGATGAAGTGTAAAAATACGAAGATTGTAAAGTATTTAAAGCACTTGCTACAGTACAAATACAGCTATTATATTTCTTTAAAGATAGACATAATTGAACAGGACGGAGGTGAATAATGAGGGATGACATCAAGCAAACAGCTGGAGCCAGGTATTGATCTTACGACACTGAGGCCGACACATGTTGTGGCCGATCACTAGACTATCCTGCTGCACAGCATTTATACTTTTACTACAACCATCACTACTTTATTTGGAATAATACTGAAAGTGAAACGCAACAGGGAAAACTCATTTCAATTATTATTTCAATGTTTGAGTTTTGTGTCACTTTGCTTCCATAAGCTACGCCGTAACAATTATGACATGGGTCTTATTGGATTTTTTAATCAGGACGCCGAAATGTAATTTCGGGCCAAATGAATTTGTTTCACTTCAAGTAGGTTTAGGGCAAAGGGTTTTAACAACTGATTAAAATTTGATGCAAATCGGACTTTGTATGCGCAAATGGCAGCAAATTTTAAATGTGAGAAATTTCTGGAATTCTAGCAATACACCGTGAAAGACATCAAAACAATTTTTACTTTTGATGTCCCACTCCACAACACAATTTTCAACCAAATTTCAGCTTTTTCGGGTAATGCCCTAGGAGGAGTTTGTAAAAGTACGACATTTGGAAAAACTCCAGAGTCACGCTTAGCAAATTTTGATCCAATATGGCTGACATTTGGTTGGGCGGACGGCATTGCTGTAATAATAGTTTTTACTTCTCTTGTCACCATCTACCTCTGCGCCAAATTTCATCACTCTACGATCAGATTTGTTTGGGGCCATTTCCTATCTCTCAATGCATTTTTTCAACATTTGGGGGCGCTCACGAGCCAAATGTTTTAATTTTATAAAAAGGAGATAGCCACAATGTAGAGAGACACGATTTTGAGCGGTGTGCTAATTTTCCTGACTTTTTGTCAATGTTCACTTGGTGAAAAATAGGGGGGTTGGTCCCGAGAAGAAGAAAGAAGAAAGAAGAAAGAAGAAAGAAGAAAGAAGAAAGAAGAAAGAAGAAAGAAGAAAGAAGAAAGAAGAAAGAAGAAAGAAGAAAGAAGAAAGAAGAAAGAATATTCCGATGCGACAACAATGTTTCCTTTTTTCAAATATCATAAACTATACATTTTCTACGTCATGGTGTGGGTGGGTCCCTGGTCACTGACGGGCACTTTCGTTACACTATTATTGTAACACTATACAATAATAGTGTTACAATTTTTGCATTACATGCTTATATGCACGGAACGTGCTGGAGTTGGGGAATGCATTCGTGAGCTACTTAGCAAACGATCCTGGGACGCTCGTGTGGGGGGCTTCGCAGTCGTCATCCCCATGTAAAGCGCTCGTTTAGTGCGCACTTTTGCACTGTCTTCGCCCGTTTACGACAATAATGTTACATTTTCGTACTACTAATTAGTATGCACGGGACGCGCATGAGTAGAGGAGTGCGTTAGTGAGTGTTTGGAAGCGGGTGAGAACTTTGCGCTCGATTTTGTGCGCACGTACGCACATAGTTCGTAAGTGCGCACGTAGTTCCGCACGTAGTTCCGCAATGCCGTGCGTAGGCCTCTCGCTAGCTTGTGGCGCTAGGGCCTAATAATAATATGAATAATAATAGTAATAGTAATAATAATAATAATACTACATTGCCCAACCTAAACATAAATATGTTTTAATAATTGATTTTTTCCCCAAGATTTTCTTGAAGGTGGTGACATTTTAATTCTTAGATATTTCAAGCTCTATAATTTACTCAAATATTGAATACACGGCCCACAAATATCCCCTCTGTAAATTGTTTTGGTTTTAACAAAATGAACCAAGAATTCAGATTTATGTTGCAGAAATACATGCATTTTGAGGCAATTCTACATTTAGAAAAGTATCTCTCTAAATGTTTGTTTTCTATTTACATGCATTACCTTATTTGGGTTCATGTGTGTCTTGTTCTGTTCTTCCTCTGTGGTCTGCTGCTCATTTAGTTTTATTTTTGGAGCTTCAATGCTCTGAATCACAATATATTTTTAAATATAGGATTACATTGAGCCCCATTTCTCTCTGTGACACTGCTGCACAATCATTTTATTAACTGGCAGTTGCTGTGAAGTTTTTGAGAAAATGTTTAGCTCAGGATTCCTTTTGATCCCATCTCAATTTATAGTACCATGTGACGCTTCGGAGCCCATTTTATAGGCGAGCACCAGTTACATGGAAAGCTTGAACATTCTCCAGAGCCACACATTAAAAGCTGCTGTCTTTGGGTGTGAGCGGGAATCAGAGCAGTTTTGTGGAAAAACATATGGGAGCAACTATTGCACTGCCCACAGTTAATGAGTTTGGTCAGGAAGACACCACTTTCTGCAATGATCTTTGACTAAGAGGGTTAATGTAGGCGTGTATAAGCCTTTGCTTTAGTAGACTTCTTTTGGGCTCTGTGCACTACTGTGTAATGATCATGCATGTTTAAAGTATGTATAATGTAAATTGTTAAGAATTAAGTTAAGAATTAAGGGTTTCACATGGTATTTTTTGTAGTATTTTCTCATAAAACTTTAATTGATGCAATGTTTTATTTAATTTAGAGAGTAAAAGTAATGGTTGGTTACAGTTTAGAGAGATTGCAGTATGTAAGCTGCAGTATGGGTCTAGCGATTCTAGTGAGTTAATACCCTAAGTATTATATTACATAAGCAACAGTCACTTTTCAGCTTTTATTTTTAAAAAGCAGTCAGAGAAACAAAATAAGCCAGTCAAGTACAACAAATGTAATTTTCAAAAAAAGGCATAAAAACAAAAGGTGGTAAAGACAGAAGGCCTGATGATATGTACACAACAGCAGACATCTTTTTGGTGTTGCAGTACCAGCGAATCAAAAGGTGGATTCATGGTTGTCTTCACATAAGGTAAAATTAAAGAAAATACGTCATTTCAAAGACAGAGAAGGTTCTAAAGTCAGCTAAGGCACACAGAGCCTCCCCGAGAACGAAATGTAAAAATAATGTGGTGAAAATGTGAGACATTTGTGCAACAGTTGCTCAACAATACATTCCAGCAAGAATAACAACAATCTGGCAACAGATTCACTCTGAGGCCGCGAACAGGCGCTGTCCAAACACTGAAAGATTATTATTGTATTTGACCAATAAACACCATCCATTTAATTTAGTTTTTGTGTCCAATTACTGTGACACCTTAAAAAGTTTTGAATAATTCATCATCTTTTGAAACCACATTTGTATTTTACATACATGTACAATACTCTTGAAATAATAATTCATTACAAAATTCTTATGTACATTTTCATCATTGTTAATCATTTTGTTACAAAATAGGACTTTCACATTAACAATGCACCATTCTCAAAAATTGTCTGTAAAATGATGTATTTACTAATAGTCGTATTTATTTTGCGTAAAGTGACACTGCATGTTTCTCATTGTCTCTTTCAGGGAGGAGAGGCAGCAGTAACCAACACACCTGACACACACACAAGGTGAACTTGACATTGATGAACAGTAATGTCTTCAATTAGGCTTTACTACAGCATTTATCAATGCTGGATAAACCTGGATCACATGCCCCACAGCTAATGGACTTCAACTAAAACTAACAGAGAGCTCATGATGTGTTTGTTACACAGCCGTTCCTCAGAGTTTCACTTCTTTCCAAAATGTCCAGTTTTGTCTTGATGGCTGAACTTCAGATGTTAAGTCAATTGAAAAGGTGCCATATCTTGATCTACATCATTTTGTCTTCAGACGCAGTAATATTTAGTGTCAGTATCACATTATTGTCACAATGAAACACTAATATCACTATCACTCAGACAGACAGTGAAACAGTGTCCAGTGTAGTTCCCTCCATCTTCTCGGTTTGGTGACGTTGTTAGGTAGCTGACCTTTGACCTCATGGGTCAAAGTGAGACAGAACACAGACTAACACACAAGTGCGGCCGTAGAAAGTACAGTTTGGGCTGTATGCCTTTGTAAATAAAGGCGGCTTTCTTTACAAAAAATATGTATCATGCTGCCAAGGCAGCAATGCACTTATTTAGTCACTGACTAAACTTATCAGTATCCATATAAATTTATAAATAAATACTCATGGACTCTCATCATTCACACACATTTGAGACCTCTAGAATTATATACAACATCAAGTGTCATTGAAACAACTGGCGAAAAATTAAAATGACAGGACAAAACAAGGGTTTAAGGTCAGCTCGAGAGTTTCAAGTTTGAGGCAGTTTTGTTCCTTTGCCTCCTGTCAGTCACAACATGTGGGATTTATTAAAGACACCAACACTGAATGCTAAGTCTCCAAATATGACAAATGTAACGATTATGACTTGAAACACTAAAAATACCTACATTAGATTTCCATTACACTCCAAACAGAATGAATTATTCTTGGAAGGCCTCTGTATTTGCATTTGTCATTTCCATTTAGCACAACAGCTCTGATCAGGCACTGAACTGAAACGCACTGAGCTGCTGCACATTCACTCTGTGATGCACACACACTTTTAAGTGTTGTGATGCTAAATAACTCTATTTAACATGATTTTTACGCCTCTGCCGAACAGCACATTAACACACTATCTTTTTTACTTTGTGTTGACATAACCCCACACGAGGCACATTGTAATCAGTACCCCGTCTTCATGTGCTAAACTAAGGCCTTTGCAGCAGGACGTATACAGCAGTGGCAAGCACACGGCCCTTGTCTGGCTTGATTCAGAGAAATATTAAAGGCTGGATATGTTTATGATTGATCACAGTAAAACTCAGCCATGAGGAAACAAATAAACACACTGAAAAAGCAATGCCAGCCTAATCCCCCACACGAGCGTCCCAGGATCCGACTGATGTATTACTCCGCTTTACCAACATCGACACCATAATCCACTTCCTCTGGAGACAGGAAGTGCAAAAGCCCGCCCTGCACCCTTTGAAATAAATAAACTGTAACAATCCTCAGGCTCCGGTCCCAGTGGAGGCGCTGCTGCTACCTGATGTGCCCGTCAGTGCGCGGCTGCCCCAGGTGGGATTTAGGGTCTGGACTCAGGGAGCTCCAGCGGTTCTTGGGACAGGTCTGCATGACTGGACAGGCACTGAGGCCCACCGCGCACACGTCCACAGCCTCCCACATGTCCCCCACCACACTGTCCACCCACCGCTCCAGCTCCGACCCGGTCAGGGCTGCGTTCCTCTTGGAGTGCTCCACAAGCTCCAGGCTCACAGGGATGTTGAGCACCGGGTTCAGGCCGTGGAAACTCTGCTCCATGTAGCTGTTCTTCAGTGGGCCGTTGTGCAGCTTCAGGGCGTCCTCTGGAGAAACAGAAAAAGAACTGTTAGAGAGAGTTGGGGTGGACACGATCATTAAGACATATATTTTGTCTCGTTCTATTCCCATTTCAGGCTCCTTGATGGCTGTGAGAAAACTGAAATATTATCAAGTTTAATTTGCAGTTCAAATTGTCAAATTGTTATATTCAAAAAAATTATAAGGAAACTGTAAATCTGATAACCGGTACTAAAGATTTGTATTTGTTCTACACAGGGTTCTCAATGTGTTTTTGGATTATCTTCAAGACTATATTCTGACAAAAGTAGGTACTGCTTCTACCTAGGATGTCTCTTTCCCTAATGCAGTTGTAAATTCCTCACTGCAGCTCTAGCTGGGACATTTAGCCCACATGTTAGCCCGCACATTTCTTTTCATGGGCTGGTGACAAGCAGAAGCTGTCAGTCTGAGGAGCTCAATGTCCATAGTCTTTGGCCAAAGCCTCTGCTTCATGTCCTTAGGGCTTTGCGGGAAAAAATGTGCAGGGCACTCTCACTGGCACAAAATTATAGTGGACTGAGATGAAAACTAACATTACAACATCCTCACACATCATGATTAGATGTGAACTTCACCAAGGAATACAAAACTCAATAACTTCACAATAGAAGTTTTGTCCCTGTTTGGTTCACCATCGTATAGGCTGCGTTCAGATTGAGTGCAGGGGCATGTACAACTCTTTGGGAGATTCACAGTTTTTAAAGAAATATTTCAAATAAAGATCCATAAATGTTTACCCGCATCATTGTTTGTTAGGAATTAGTTCCACAAACTAGGTATGAATAATGCTGCCACCTTCTGAAGCTTTTCTGAATCTATGCTTGTGCTGACATAGAAAATGTTGAACTAGTTTTTGTTTAACGTGTGCAGTAACTAAAGAGATATTAACGACAAACCAGGTAAACAAATCTGCAATCTGACAGTTGAACACCAAATTCCATAGATGTTTTTGGTTTATGATGAGGAAACAGTATATGGCTAAAGGCTCAATAAGTCAGCTAAGCATGTAAATGGGAGCTATAAGTAAAACTGCCATCTACCTCAGGATAAAGGCAAAGAGATTCCGCCACCACTCACTGCTCTCAGTAATAAAGCTCTATATCTAAGGTAATGATCAGTTAAAGGTGCTGAGTGTAGGAGGTAAAGGGGGTGATTAGCATAAACGGCGCTGAGGATTCATAATTACTTTTCATTAATGAGCAATTATCTGGAATTAGTCAAATGTGCAGATATTGTTTAATGGTTGTCCTGGTGTGTTTGGATGTGCTTCTGCTGCTATTTATGTAGTTGACTTGAGCGTAGTCCTGTTTATGTAAAGCAATTCAAATTCATAATGTTAATTTAACATAACGTTTATATAGATTTTAGTATATTAGTCTTAGAACACCCACCATACTTTCACCCATATATACAAATAAATTCCATTTAATTATTGTCCAAATAGGAAAATCTATCCTCTGCATTTGACCCATCCTTCAACTAGTGCCACTGGGGTGACCTGTCAGGAGCAGTGGACCCATCTCCAGATCTTGAAGACCCCAAACATGGGTCTGGCCCGGGAGTCGAATCCAGAATTGTTCATTTGACCAACAGGTTAGAGAATCAAACAACGAAACAATCAAAAGCTGAAACATTGTTCACAGGCATTTAGCAAATGGATAACTGTCCCAGAGCGTCTCCAGTCCTTCAGATCAGAGAAAGAGTCCTTAGACCCACCTCTGCAAGAAAAACGACATTTTCAACAACAAAAAGGGAACTGTTCGAGTTTAAATATTAATCTAAATAGGCCACTGAGAAACAAGGTTTTTGTAACAATGAAATAAGTTTAAAGTTGACATTGTGCAGCAGTGTGTCGTCCATTCAAACTAAATTTGAGAGAGACCAAGTTTTTTTTTTTTTTACAATCCTACAATTTTAGAGTCTAAAAGAACTGTAGGATTGTTTAAAAAAAAAAAATCAAAATCAATACTAAACAAACTTGTAAGATTGGATACTCATTTGAACACGTTTTGATACTGTAAAAATATAATCACATAAATGGGATAAAGTAGAACTTTTCCTTAAACGTTTTAGAATGATCTTGTTCTATAACAGATTAATAGGTACAAAAAAACATGGTAATATTGAATAAACAACTATTAGTTTGTGCTGAAATGAATATGAAAAATAGTTTTTTGCCCCATTGTTTTTTTTTTGCCGTGGTGGCAGACTCAAGTCCTCATTGTTTGAGTCCAAGTTAATTTGAACTAGCCCAAGTTGAGACCAAGTTGAGTCCGAGTCAAGTCGTTAGGTATTCCAATCCAAACCCTCATTGTTCGAGTCAATACAATGAAAGAAAATGAACAAATACTTTGAACACTTACAGAAAATAACAGTCTAAATTCAACACTTTATTTTTTCTATTATTTAATCTTGACAGTTTGATAAAAGACCAGCTCTAGCCCCTGAGAGACGCAGGTTAAAGACAAATCTGACTCTTCATTTGTTACTTCTCTTTGTCATTAGAAGATTATTTAACGGTGAAAGGCCCGATTATTCGGCTTTAGCACCACCAGCTCTCGAGTGACTTTGAGAACCAACGGACAGCTTATGGACCGGTACAATGTCGCGGTGCCCGTTATCCACGCTGCCTGATTGATTTAATTGTGCCATTATTTTCGGATAGCTAAATGTGCTGTTGTTTAACACACTGTTTAATATGTATGAGCAGCTCTGCGGGTTATTAAGGTTGACTTGATGACAAACAACACATCCTCCGAGGCCCACGGGCTTGATTAGAAAGGACATCTCTGCAGATACAAGGATGTCTGCATACGTGTGTGTGTTTAGACCGCTGCTATTATTGTTTTAGATTGAATAATGTGCAAACAATGCCGGTAATTAATTTTAATGAGCCTTGCCTTTATTTCAGGTAAATACATATTAACTAAAGCGTTATCACCTAGAGAAATATCTACAATCTAACAATGAACTAATTTGTCACCATCAATCCTAATTATTTGACATATTGTTTAAAAAAATCTATACCCAAATAAAACAAGATACTCATTTGAACCAGTGATATTTACAAGAATAGACCAAAATGATTATTTTCTTATTCTGATATCAGACCTATATCAGAACTGTAAGACCACATTAAAACTATTATTTTGTGCTGTAAATGACATTACGTGATAAAAAAGTGTTATTATTATTGTATTTATATCGAGGTTTAAAAACATCTGACATTACACTACACATAAGACACTCAATATAAAACATTAATGTGTAAGTCTGAAAACAAGACAAAAAGTAATTTTGTAAAATACAAAATGACATTGGCGTAAAAGCCCAAAACAGGTCTGAGACACTATTTTTTCCACACCATAACTTTTTATTTCAGTATTCACAAAGTAAAGTGCAGACCTGTCTATGGGCCCAGCTGTGGTTTATGGTCAAACTGATCCTGCCTGTTATGGATTTATTGCAGAGACACGGTAACTTCAGCCGACAATACTCTGCTACTTTAAAAGCTCACAAACTCCTCTAGCTTCTGTCACAGCGGCACCAATTTAATAATGCTATAATAATTCAGGAAGCAGCCCCTCTCATGTGTGACAACAAAATATCACACAAGCCACAAACCGCTCGGCCTCAAAAATTACAAAATAGTGGCGTGCATTCCTCTGTGACTGAGTGTCCACAAGCAACAAGGAAAACATCATATGCTTCTTTGTATTGGTTTATTACAAAGGGTCCCTATTGGCTTGCACCGTGCATTGTTTGGGACATTGTAACCGTCCATATTGTGTTATTGGTGGTGATGTCATCGCCAGGGGAAGACTGTTGGAGGCGATCTTTTTGCCTAACCTGCACATCCTAGACCCTATAAAGTGAACTAAAATCCTAATATATTTTAGATCAATGTTTGTTTTAGGGCGTGTTCACACTGGTACTTGTTTGGTCCCGGTTTGAGCCCAGTTTAGCCCTGGCTTTGTCCATGTTTATAGGTTCTGGGTTTAGTTCTAGTTTAGTCCCAATTTTAATGTGGTTTTTGTGCAAGGGTGAAAGCACTCTTAAGATAGATGTAGACAGGATTTTATCCTGTTTTAGTCCAAGTTTAGCCCTGGCTTTGGTCGTGCTTAGCTCCAGGTTTAGTCCCAATTTGAATGTGATGTTAAACTCACCCTTAGTCTTTACTTCATTGTTACTGTGCAGATAATAATTATACTTTATTTAAATTTGACACTATACTTTGTATTCCTTGGTTAGGGGTACATACTTTCCTACACAGTGTAAATTCTGGGTAATAAAAAACGAACAACGTTTTCTCTTATACAACCTTTATTGTTGTATGTTCTGCTAACATGTAGGGATTATTTTGAGAGTATTTTCCTAACCCAACATGGACATGTCTTGTCATGGCGATTGTTTTTAATTTTAATTATCTGCAAAGATTTAAACCTAATTCCAAGATGTGGTAGTTGTTGTTGCATTGGGAACATTTCTGATTTAACTTCATCTTAATACTACAAACCATACCTTGTTTTATGGGCTGGTGCTTTCTGTAGGCCAGTGGTGCAATGAGGAAGCGCAGCTCGGCCACAGGGCTCCAGTGGTGCAGGATCCTGACGCTCCAAACTCCGGGACGCAGGGGCTGGTTCAGCGGAGGCCGGTAATGTGTGAACTCCGCGCTGGCATCGATCAGGATGTCGTAGGTCGCGGCAATGACGTTAGTCGGGTCTATCCACACCACTGTCACCGTCACGTTTGGGCCTTTGTTCCACTTCTGCATCCCTACCGTCTCATCCATGGGGCCCATCAAACCCCCGAAATTCCTGAACATACGCTCCTTGGCATCCCACTCAGTGCCGACCTGACAGGAAGAGAGTGGGAGAGAGAAAACAGGAAGAGCGCCTTGAGTGACAGAATGAGGTAAGCACAAACATCAAACGCTAAGTCTGTAAAAGGCTGGGAAATCATTTGACTGCTTAACACAGCCCACAGTGAATAATTAAGCAGTGATTTCTGAAGAGAAGACAATTAAGTTAACCAATACATGAGCTTAATTATCTCTGGGAATCATATACTGTATAGCTCGCATATTTCATCAAACAGTGCCATACTTCCTCTTTATCTATCTAAGTGCTACAATAGTATTGTATGTGCAGAAGCATTTGAGAAACGTTGTACTTTTTATAAAAAGGCAAGGGAATAAATGCGCAAGTGCTGGACAATGGGATTGATGTTACTGAAAATTTCCATGAGCTGCAAAACCAACAGCACCTTAAAAAGCCATTGTTAAAATATAAATTCAAATGTTTCAGGCAGTGAATGTTGTACAAAAAACACTGCAAGCATAATGCTACTGAATCGGCAAGTAAAGATTCACGTGGTCCAATACAAGTAAATTATAAGTAAAAGTTATTATTTAAGAACTGAAGCATTTGCTGTAGAAATTACATCAGTACTTCTTTTTAAATAAATGTTGTGAGTTATAACTTTGCAGTTTAAAAAATTCTAAATTACAGTCTAAAAACAAGAACTCAAAGCAAGAACTGCAGATATTGTATCAGTGACATCACGCCCATACGTGCAGGGACAAGCCTTCTCTGTTATGAATCTGTAGCAGCAAATCCGCACAATTTAAGGCCTTGACTGGGTCAAAAGATGTGGAAAACTCCTCCACAAAAGTAGTTTATTTTTTTATTTTTAGAAATGTAGTGGGGTAGAAAATGGACTCTGCTTCTTTCACTGGAGCAACAGCAGGAGCAGAAATGGTAACTGTGCAGCGCTTGGAGACCTTTGTCCACATCATGAGCTAGTTTTATGGACAGAACAGGAGTACCTCAGCTGGAGGATTAGCCTATTGTGAATGTTTTTGTTACAACCACAGACAAGCATGTATACTGTTCTCTAGCCAATTTGTCATGGTGTGGTTTCTTGGTTTGTTTTCATTTTTGTTGAATTTCTGGTTGTTGTCATTTTTGGTGTTTTATTTTGACATCAGCGTTTCATTCCTCTGTGTTTCCTGTTTGACCGTTGGCCCCTTTGCTTTGTTGGGTCACAGTCTTTGTCTTATAAATAAGTTGGTATCACTTAACAATAACTACATCAAAATGGACAGAATATTAATTCTTAATAAAAATTAAGAATTAACTCTTAATTCTTAATTTATAAGAATTAAGTTTATTAAGTAACTACTTCATTAAGGAGTTAAGGTTAATTACGTAATAGTTAACTAAGCCTGAATCATTCTTAATAAGCTCTTTGCTCATTATGAATTAAGTGTTTGTTCATGCTTTATGGAGGCAATTAAAAGAATGATATTATAAAGTGTTACCAATAAGTTTAATGTGTATTTTGCATTTTTGATCTTTGACAATTTTGTGTTCGGTTTGTACCTTCTAGGCTTTACCTAATTTTCTCAAACTTTATTCTATGTCAATTCAGGATTTTACATCTTTTCTCCTGTGTTTAATGAAAGCCTGTGACACAATTAGCCAAAGTCAAAGTAATTATCTTCGCAAATGTTTGGATACTGTAAATCAACAGGGGTGAATGTGAACTCAGGACCCGGTGTGGACTGAATGATGTAGATTAAAGACAGACAGGGTCCTATCGAGAGGTGGGATGTCATGACAGTGAGTGATGGCCGTGCTGCTGGCTGGCTGGCTGTGAGTGGCGTGGCTGCTTTAGGAGATGCTCAGTCTTACAATGCTGCTGATTAACACAGCTTCACCCTTATGTAGGATCAATGCTTGACGGGAACTGCCTCTCCATAACATCCTAGGAGAATACAGATTGCCATGTCCTGTATAAATAGCCTGTATAAATGAGACACATGGAAAAGAGCGTGTGTTTTGCGGCTCTGCGTAAAACACACTTTAATCTCAATTATTGGACCAACCACTGCTGTTTGCGCCACGTGGACCCAGGCGTTTTCTTTTCAAATCATTAATCAACTCACTTGTCTTGTGTATAGCTCATTACTTTAGTCAAGGCCATCTTGCTGGCCAGCTTTACATCCCTGATAGATTGGCAGCAGCCTTTTTTTAAAGCTGTAAAAATGAAGAGTGTATTGACATAGAATTCTCGGTGTAATCCACTGGGAGAGCGGCTGAGGAAGTTGAGAGAGAAAGAGTCTAAGGATGTTTGCATTCAGAGTAAAGAGGGCCCCTGGAGACTGACCTGCCCTTAGTTTGTTCTGCAACATACATTGGCCAAGAAAACACTAATTATATTCCACTGTTTGAAAATATTTAGGGTTTGCACATCTTAAAAAATAAATAAATCACATATATCACATATATACACTCGTCTGGCTCCTAAGCGCTTATATATATATATACACACACACACACACACACACCACACATATACACACACACACACACACACACAACTATATATATGTAATATGTATGTATTATATATAATATATATTATATATATATATATATATATATATATATATATATATATATATATATATATATATATTAATTCCACTGGTGTCAAGGTTGAGTCTGCAGAGCAAGCGTAGGAGCCAGACGAGTGGGCAGCCGCCTCCTGCCTCCACCAGCCCGCAGGCTCACAGCTAACTCAATTTACCAACCACAATCAAACAGCACTCCCTACAATAAATATAAACGAAAAGTTTTATTCTTTAGTTATTATTCTTTAATTAACCAGGATAGTTCCACTGAGATTTGGAATCTCATTTTTAGGGGAGTCCTAGCCTCAGAGGGGAGCCAATTATACATGTTTTTAGTTTATTTGACAAAGTACATTGAATTATTTCTAACCCTATCTCACAGTCAAAACAATATTATTCTGTACCAATACCAAATTTTGAAATTGAGAAGACAATATAATATATAATATGGTTTGAATCCAAGGGTGTTGGATTATCAACTGGGATATCAACAAGGATAATTAGTTATAGAGGTGGGCAGATTATTAAAATATTGTGAATATTAGCAAAAGAGCTATAATAAAAATACTGCTGCAAAAAGTGATAACAAATTTAAGTTGACCAAAAACTTTCAAATAAGGGTTTAAAGATATTTCTTCACTTTAGTGGGTAATTTGTCTCATACTTACACCTCATCTTAAAGACATGTTTTAACACATTTCTGTTGGACTGACATAATATTGTTATTG
Organism: Chaenogobius annularis; assembly: GCA_015082035.1. Classification (NCBI taxonomy): domain Eukaryota; kingdom Metazoa; phylum Chordata; class Actinopteri; order Gobiiformes; family Gobiidae; genus Chaenogobius; species Chaenogobius annularis. Next base: position 2,191,839 of record BJKM01000081.1, read on the forward strand.
AGATAACTATAGTTTTTGTTAATATCATGGCCAACCATGACCTCTACCAACTAAAACATGCATACATTCATTCAGGCATTACACTTTCTTGGAGTTTCTGACCATTTTGCATTGGGTAATTAATAAAGCTAAAATGGACCACCTTTCCTCCAATTTGGAAGTGGGTCAAACTGGGATTAATTTGTGGCCCATTTGAGCTTGAGCCTGAATCTTGGATTGACCTCCACATTCGACCCTTCTCCAGCTACTTCTACTGCCAATAAGCCACTAAGAACCAATCTCCCTCATCCTTATACATAGAGTGCTTTGGGATTAATGTCTTTACATTATTATAACCCAAAAACTCTTATGTGATTACTCTGACTCTGGATGGACAATTAATACATTTAAATACATTTGAGATAAAATAATTTGAATATTTCAATTATTGGCTTCATGTACAGCCAATGAAAGTGGCAATGAAAGCATGTACGTAGTTTGGAGCAGATTTTGACAATTTGACAAACTAGTGCTTTTGAAATTTTGACTAAATTGGATAATTTGACAGGGGAGCATTTATTTGTTGTTTAACTCGAGGGACAAATGAACTCCAACATTGCATAAAAAGTCCAGCTTCAGTAAAACTACGGAGGGGGTCGGTGCAGACTTGTGTTGTTTGATGTAGGACTCATGCAGTAGTTCACTTCTGTTGGCTCTCTTCTGGGCAACGAAACAAGAGCTCAAAAGTAACTAAATTATAAGGAAAAAAACGAAATAGGTTTTTAATTTTTTCATGACAGTTTTTTTGGTGTGGTCTTTACATTTATAGTCATTCTAGCTAACTGCGTTTTCTCATTAGTACTCTGAGATTCTCTGAGCTGAAAAGTGTGTTGCAAATCAAATCTATTATTACTGTTAATTATGTGTTATTATTAATTAAAGTGTTAATTATGTGTAAACTTCCTAATATTGTTGCTTAACTTCTTGCCCCTAAATATGCGCACTTTGTTCACGACATCTAAAATGTATTTTAAAAAGAAAATTACAAGTCTAGCTAAGGGCATTCCAGGGTCAATTTGTATTTGCCAATAAACTATTTTTGTCAAGCCTCAGTCTGGATTTGTAAAGAAGGTTGCAAATATTAAAAGCTGCAAAGTATATATGCAAATCACTCCAGAACTGGAAGCTGCTGATTAGTGACTATTCGTGAAGGAAAAACCAAATAAGTCTGATATACCTGCAAACGTTCTTTGCTAGACGTTTTATTGTTCTCCATTTAGTAGCATTTCCCATTGTTAAGAATATAACTGTATTTGTGGCGGTTCAGTACAGCCATAACTATGAACAGGTACTCACACATAACACACACGAGAACAAAGCTAATGGCTCCCAGATTAGGCAATTTACTGTTTTGCGGTTCATTTTATCCCTCTCTCTCTCGACTTGCTTTAATAGACCACATAAAATTCTCCCATCCTATTATTGAGCTCTTTTCCAGTGCTTCTTCGTGACCCTGTAACCTCTGCTGACCTCTGCCCTCATGAGCGAGATGCTGGCGCCTTGAGTCTGACACCTCTATTAAACATTACAGGTAAATTTAATCAGGCCCGACCCAGCCCATGACCAGGGCTGTGACCGCTGCCTGTAAACAGCCCTCAGGACTCTATTGGCATTTATTAGTGGCACTTTTGTGTGAGGTAATCACACACAGGTGTTCAATGCAGTGCATAAGGAGCCCCCAAGGACACCATAGACACAATGGCGTGACCGAGAAGGAGAAGGAGCATTTACAGTGCTGTGTAAAATGATGCAGAATACGGAAGAATACGCAGAATACGAAAGAACAAAGAAAGACCGAAAGATGTGGCTGAAAATGGTCTTAAGTCTTGAAATTGTAAAGATTTGGCAGGTCTAACATGACGACAGTTCAGGTGTTAAACCAAAATGAGCAATAGAACTCTACAATATGCATGGGTTTCAGAGGGATGAAGAAGTTGCACTGTTGCCATAGCAATTAATTCAAAACAAAATATTATAGTTTTTAAATGGTAAAAAGTGCTCAAAATGGCCCCTATAAACAGGAAGCTGAAAACCATGAATATATCTGACAATAGAGAAAAAGTAAATATAGATATTTTGCGTCCATAACATACATCTAAAATAAACAATAATGTCTTGTGGGCTGGATGTGGACGAGCACAGCTAAATTATGTCTGACCTTTCCAGTGTCCTTTGGTGTAATTAAATCTCTTTATCCAGTGTTATATAACTGATCTATGCTATGTTGACATGGGGCAGTATAAACATAAAGGGCAACTTCTTATGATGAGCTCTTTTTACTTTACTTATTATTTTAATCTTCATAAGGAACATCAACTTCACAACATCTGCAAAATCTCCACAAAATGTGGAGTATATAGAATAATAAAAAAGAAACGTTATGCTTAGCTATGATCTTCTTGCTATTATGCTGCTGTTGGCTATTGTGAAGATGTTTCCTGTCAGTTACCTACTGTACTTTCTATCACAATTTGTGTCTACATTTTGTACCAAGGACAGAGGCATCAGTCAGAGAATCATCCGGTGCTGGGTAAAAAATGTATCTCTCAATGTCAAGTCTGTCTTGGGGTGAAATACTAATTTTAACAGTGTGGTCTGAAGCCGCTCTCCTCTAAATCACTCCATAAAAGTCTTTTGCAGGCAGCTGGGAGGCATCTATTTAGGAGTTTAAACAGACATAACTGTCCTTCTTTATATCTAAAGGAAGGCAGGGAACACATTGTTAAGCCAACCATATGGTTTATCTACAAAACCACATATTGCCCTTGCATAATAGCATATCTGCTAAGTCGACAAAGGGATAAAGCTCTTGCTGTTTCTTATTTAAAGTCTTTCAGCTTTAAATGACACATGGACAAAGTGAGTGAGTGACAAGCACTATACAGCAGCCGACAGAGAGGCCTTTCTTAGACTGAGCATCCTGATAAAGGCTACAGCTCAAATCACTTCACTGTCACTCAGGGTTTCACGGCTCTGACACCAGCACAGCTATGTTATAGGGAGTGTTTTGCACTTTGCTGTGTGTAAAACCACTGAAAAGGTTCAACAAGGTCCTAGCGCATGACAAAAAAAGAGGCCACAATACCAATTATATTCTTACATTTCTGCAAATTGTGCAATTTGGAAAAGGTCGCTTTGCAATGTTGTCCCTTTTAGACAGTTGTCACATCAGAGGGGGGGGGCTTTGTATCCTAACAGGCATCATGGTAAACAGAAACACGGATTAACATAACAAGACAATCACAGAAGGCATGGGAGTGTGAAGGTGAGATGGAGTGCTATTAGGAGACAACAAATAAGCAGCACACGCCGCGCTCGTACCCATAAACTTCAATGAAGCCAGTCAATTTACATTTTACAGGGCAATTACAGGCTCCCCGTTTAATTGTCTGAAAATGTGCAGCTATAGTTCTGGGCAAGGGCACTATAGCAATGAATGTAAGGTCAGGATGGCAATGAGCAGTATTTTTCACCTCTAATTATACTATACTATAAGGCTGTGTTTCTGCTTACACTTTTAATGGAACTAATTTCCTCAGACGAGCATCACTTGACTGATTGTTTTGCAAGCAACGCCAAGTGGAAGAGAGTTAACTTAAAATGAAAAACAAATACACAAGACTGGGCCAATATGCTGACTCACCTCGGCAAATTGTAACCTGCTAAATGTGCTGCTGTGAGGAAGGGTGAGCTTAAAGCTTTTCTTGGGAGCCACCCAGGTCTCCATAGTTTCCAGTTTGCTGGTTGCCAGGTTGGTGGCGTGATGTCTGACCAGGTAGCCCTGAAACTGGTCTTCTTGAAAGTACAGATGCACCGATACAGGATGTCCCATGGGGAAGTACCTGGCAGCACACACAAGAACAGGACAGAGGAGAAAAAGTATAGTCATTAGCAAACCTGATCTGTGTTGACCTACCCGCTGTGCTGCTTTCAGGGCCCAGCGGTGTAAGACGAGTAGCATATCTTGATTCATCGGTGTAATGCTTGCTGAGCCTTGCACATGCTAATGTGCCCGGTGCTAATTTATGCTGCGAGTGAAGGTTACAGTGGCTAGTGATTGTGTGACATGCAAGACATTAATTCGCTGACCTTTGGTAGAATATTGTTTGGTCAAACACATGAATAGACCATGTTGATGAGCTTTGTGTTAGTTTGGTCGCTATAAAGACACAATTGTACAAAATGCTACAGGCGGCTATGTTATCATCTGTTTTAAAGGTCTATAGGTCATGGATAAATGCTCTTTCACTGAGCAATTATGCTCTAAGACTGAAGTTTACAGCCTGCAAAAAAAAAAATATTTTAGAGAGAGATGTTAGTATTTTTGGTGTATATCTTGAAGCAGTACAAAATCAAAACTGTGATCACGATGCACACCATTTTTGAACATTAATGCAGATTTCACATTTAAAAAAAGAGCTACGTTGCTAGAATGTTTCATCCTCTAACTTTGGATTCAATTAAATGAAGATGAATCAGATGAGCTCTTCTTTCAGTAATGAGCACTCAAATTGCCCTGCAATATAAGGGCTTATATTTATATACTTTAAACATGTTATGTTAAATATGTTGAAGTAAATTAATGGCTAGAAGTTAAGTCATACACGTACTGCTAACGAGAACCGTACTCTGTCTTAATTACTGTTTTAATTTGGAGCAGTGGCCTGAACATGTGCGGGAGCCCTGAAGCAGAATGGATGGTTAAATATGATAAATGGCACATTAACAAAAACCGTTGATGAGCAACAGAAAATTATGTGGCATTGTTAGACATCATAAGTTAGGTTGGTGTACTTCATTTTACTTCTTGACTTCAGTCATTTATGTTTTAAGTAACAACACTTTGTCCACTCTGTACGTGTTACCTATACCATGAAGTTCTTGGTTCAGTTCTCAACAGACAAACACGTTTGTGACGGATAATTCTTGAAGAGGTAGAGAAGGCTAGGTCTGTTTAAATATAGAGGGCTGGATGCTGATTGACTGGGGCGGACAACTACTTTTTACTGTAAAGAAAGTAGTTTGTATCAGAGACCACGGCCCTGCTGTTGTGATTCTCTGTCCCTCTTCTCTCCTCTCTTCCCCCTGGACCTCTCCATGTGATCTGTCTCTACACAGACCCCTCTGCTCCACGGTGCTACGGCCTCATCAGTATTCCTCTAAAGGCTCAGGAGTCAACTCGGCCCAGTAAACGCTACCCTGACAAGCAGAACAGCAAATATTTACACCCACAAAGATAGCAGCGAGCAGCCTGTCTGTTGCCCTCTTTTGCAATACATTCATTTCTGCTTGTTTTGTCTACTAATCTTTTATAGTTATATACCAAGTGTTGCTGTTTCAAAAGAATCTTAACAGCATAGAAAGGTTGTGATAAGCTATACTCAAAAATACAAAAAGCACTATGTAATCACACAGGGATGATTACTTTTCCTTTTATTAAATCAAAAGAATTTAGCCATTCGATTGTTTCAAAGATTTTCTGTTCCGATATGTTGGAACCAATATACGAAATATAGACCACTGACATTTTGACATCTTCAAACTCTCGGACTTGAACCCAACCTATTGAGTAAATATACCTCATTGCTAACCAAATTTGCTCTTAGGCACTGACTTTTCCTAAAGACCCACAGTAGCCAGTGTTGAGGTGGTGGGAGAGGAACACTGGGCGTACTCTGCACAGAAGCTCTATTCAACCAGGCTCCTTCTCTGCAGCCTTTCCAATCAAGTCACAGCGGACCCCCAGAAAAGCAGCAACCAGGCCCGGCCCCTCGCTCCAGTCTCACACTCTGTCCATCTGGAGCCAGCACATCTAAATTCTACACCAGCGCCGAACAAGGGCCCACACACGCCATATGGGTGTAGCATAAAAAAAAAAAAAAAGGACACTTAACTTAAAATGTAAAAAGTTGTTTGTTCTGTTTATACTGGGTTTTGTAATGGGCACAGCAAATCAATAAAGCAGAGCCTGTGTATTCACACCACACATCTTGTGTATTTAATTATGGGCTCATTAAAGCAGAGAGAGTGCTGCATGAAGTCACAGCGCAGCACTATTTAGACTTTATTTTTCCTCTTAGTCAGCCAAACCTATTGTCTCCTACTTATTGTTCTCTTCAAACTACCTTTCAACCCCACCCACAGACAGTTGTGACATATTTTGTTTTTATGTTTTGCTTTCAGGCGCCTTGGTTTATCTTTGTATTGAGCTATATCTTTACTGTGCCAGCTTTTTAAAAACTATTACTGATTCACTTACTTAATTCAGTTTTAACCCTGTGAATGTCCAAGATTTTATATTTGAGGGTTGATAAATTTTCTGCCAAAATAACACAGCATGTAAAACACAGTATGTAATAACACAGATATGTAATGCTGGGCTTCCATATTTGTAACTGTATGTATAATTAATTTAATAACATCCATTCATACATTTATATACCGCTTGTTCCTGTTAGGAGGTGACAGGAGCCTATCCCAGTGACTATTTAATAACAGTTACATTACAAAAATCTCAGCATAAACAGCTAAATAATATTTTGGAAACACAGTTAACTTTGCCACAGTATTCTTGAACAAGTGTGCCAATCATTGCTGAGACGTATGTAAGATGAACCTTGTTAAGTAGGTGTTTGATTATGCACTTTTTTTAAATAAAGCAGAAAGAGTTGACCTTCATGACTGTATGACTTTGCATATGTTTTACTATTAGAATAAAAACAAACAGCCACTATAGCCTTTGTAACTTAGCATACACTTGGCATACACAACGAACAAATAAACTTCTACTGCCAATGTAATTTATATTTTAAAAAAACCAATACTTAGAAGAATTTCCTCTGGACAAGACTATCTTTCAGCTTGGGTCCAATTTTTATAGGCCTGGATTGTTAATTTTATTGCATACAAAGGTCCACAGCCTGGTTAAAGTATTGTATGAAGTCGATTATCTCCGGGCTAAAATGACAAGCGGAGACGATTTGTTTCATAATGAACAGCGGCACTCAACACTTTCTTCTGCGTCCTTTGGAGAAAGCTATTGTGCTGCGGTCGCGTTGACAATGATAAAGTTACATAGGAGCAAACACAATGGGTTTTCAGAGCGTAGTTGGACTTCTGGTGTTAACAAATTGTAGTCTACATAATACCAAAGCCTGAATTGTGGAGAGTGTGACTGCCTGGGACTATTTGGGAAAATTTGCACAAGTGTGGTGTTTGTTTAGAAGCCAATCTGCACGCTGAGGTCATTAGCGTTTCTTGCAGAGAGACGGCAGCTCGAGACAGTCCGAGTCTGGAGAAGGAGTGTAATAGTGAGCTTGAGTGTCCGTACAATGGCCACTCCACGGGCTCGTCATAGATTGTTTTCCCAGTACGAGTTTCGGCTGGTGTCCCTGAAGCAAGGGGCCGAACAGTACGAGTCCAATGGTTCATACAAACTCCCAGTTCACGCTGGCTTTCAAACTTCGGCGCAAAGAAGGTGGACGTACGGTTTTGCTGATAAAAAAGCATATAAGAAAAAATGTATTGTTAACAGAAATGAGTAGCTATTTTAAACAAGTTTGCAGCTAGGGATGTCAAGACTATTTGGGTTAATTGATAGATTGTGATTATTCAGCGTCACATATAATTGGTAAGAAATGAAAAAAATAAATAAATACCTGCAAATAAACTTCAAAATATAATTCGACAAAAAAAAAAAAAAAAAAAACACAATTGGTTGTTGTCGACAGCGTATCATAACTTTCAGTGCAATGCATACAAATACACTTTTGAAATCTGCAACATGGCTGTAGAAAGAGAAAAATATATGGACAAATAGTCAAATTTAGGATGAATGTGGAACCACTCACAGTAATTAAATATGGAACATCAAATAATTCAATGCATCAGATTCATTTGTAATGTTATTTTTTTCCAAAGTGATTGGATATTAAGAAAAGCTTGGAATTTAATTAATTTAGTCCAGCATTCAATTCAACTACAGGGACTAACAAATGGAGAGTGTTGTGTAAGGAAGCTCATCTGGCCTAATCTAAATCAATGAATGTAGGCATATGGTTTCTTCTAAAGTAAAATAAAGACCAATAAATAACAAACAAAATTACAGAATAACTTTTGAATCAATCTTTTTTAAATAACTACTGATGGAAAATCTTATAGTTCCATTCACTGTTACGTTTAATCTGCCTCCTGAGCATCCCTCTGCTAAAGCACTATGTGGGAATCCAGATAGTTGCAACGTAATTATTCGTCTCATCTGCAAACCAAATTAAACAGTGCTTTAGTCTGTCTCTATCTATCGGTGCAAAGGTTCAAAAGGAAATTGGGATATTAAGCCCCATTAATACTGGGGTCTGGCAGGCTCGGGTAGGCTTTTGGAAGAGACGTTTTTGTTGAAGGTTTTGGACTTTGCTGAGCTTTAGCTGAGACTTTGCTGAGTGGTGATGCCAAAGGCCCGTGGTAATGTGTTGGCACTGACCAGGGCCAGACTGCAGCCAGACTGGGCAAGAAGCAGTGAGGTCAGCCTGACGCCTTTCACTGTGGTGTGAAGGACGGGAGACCACCACTGTCCTCCAGGCATTATGTAGGGTCAGACTTGTGAAAATAAATGATCAATAGACAATTCAATTTCACTTTGAAATTACAATGGAATCTATCTATCGACCAGACAAAGAATAAACATAACATTAGTAATTAATTAATAATTTAGAATATTTTGGAGTTGGAAATAACCAGATCTAATTTAAATCATATTGAGACCAAATGAGTTGCAGTTTTCAAGATCAGTTAAAAATAACACCCTACTCACCCTCAAAGTAAAATTGATAACATTTTAGATGACCCTCGCCTTAAATGTCACCAACTATTACCAACTGTTACCACTGTTAATGCAGCCAATACCACCAACCAATGCTTCTCACGCGTATAGATACTACTACTACTACTACTATCCATCTGTATACCAGGGGTCACCAAATTTTTTGGAGCTGAGGGCTACTTCAAGAGCACCGAGTTGGTCGAGGGATACCAGTTCAATTTGCTGAAATGGGCCTCCAATTACATTCATCATAACCAAATAATATAAGATATTATCAAAAATAGATACTAATTTGTAGATGTATCAATACAAAAAAGAATTTTATAATTAAAACATTATTTGAGAATTTCAACAAATAATAATATTTTTTAACATGTGTAAGACAATAAGTTACCTGGAAGCGGTGGAAGTCTGCCGGTTTGAAGTCATTTGGGGAGCAGCCGCACCAGTCCACGATGTGCTTGTACTGGCATTTACAGCCCAGTTTGCGGTTCCAGTTTGTGATGCGCAGGTTGTTGTCCACCATGCTCTCACAGTAGACGCTATTCTCCAGCACAGTGTGGAAGAATGACTGTAAACGGGAAAAAACACACAAAAGGAAAGAAAAAAGCTGAAGTGAGAAGCAGTGAAATCAGAAAATTGTAAAGCCTTTTTATAGGTTTTTCCCACCATCCAATTCACAAGAGGAAATAGAGTAGCAGCACAGAAAGGCTCATGATAAACATCCCATTCGCTCAATTCAATTCTCATACAATCCTTGTATATGGCTGAAAAGGAAGGATTTACACCATGCTTTCACTTTACAGTTTTGTCTGCTTCCGTTCATTTTCAAGATAAACAGAACTGGCACAGGCATAGAAATAACGAACACTATTTTTGGGACACTCAAAAAAAGCCACAAAAAGTTCATTCAACGCACATAAATTGGGGAAACAACTGCAAACCCATTTCAAGTACAGAATTAAGGTTCCTAAAAGCTTTCAGTTCCTTTCATATTAGGTAATCGGATTTGTTTTATACTGTGTAATCCCGGATATAAATCATGCTTAATGTACTAATAATGGTTGATGGAATAATCAATACTGCAAAAAACACAAATCTATTGCAATAACACAAAGCTCTGCCATCTGACAGAAATGCACAGTTTTTAAAATGTTAAAATAGTCTGATTTTACTCATCATTTTCATTTTTCAGTCTAAATTATCCTGGATTATTTTCTCTTAAATTTTTATGTTGACAGGGTTTGACTAATACGTTAAGGACTGAATATATTTGTTTAAATTAAAGGGAAATTCTGTAATTATATCAATAACCAGTAATTATATCAATAATCAGTACAAAACAACAAATCCCAATAATTTCCAATATTTTGCAGCCCTACTTAATATGGAAGAATATGTAAATATTTGCAAATAATCCAGTAACTATGCCAAAAAAATCTATGAATTCTTAAAATAAAATGAGAGTGAACAGATGTATTTTATTGATTTTATGCTTTGTCGCTTCTTTCACTGTGGTATGACACTGTGGTGTAGACAGTGCAGTGTACCTCAGCAGGCAGCAGGGTGTAGGCGTAGAAGCGCTTCATGCTGGTGACCAGGTCGTCCTGTGAGTTGATGACGTACTCAACAAACATACGATTGAGGAGGAACCAGTCCGAGCCGCCGTCCACAGAGACGCCCTCTGGGATCTTCCGGTCGCCGAGTCTCCACATGTGGGTGTCACACTCATAAAACAGACGGTCCAACCCCTGCTTACGGATAAACCTAGAACAAATTCAAATACTTTATTGTACTAGTGTTGTCCATTTGTTAGCATACTTCTGGAAAGTCCTTTTAAGACACCTGCTGTGATAATGTACAGATCAGATTTTTTGACATAGGACAGGACTATATGGCCTATATAGGACTATATGATAACGATATAATATTATATACATATTATAATTGATACATATCATTGATACTATTAATGAAGCTAGACAAAATGTTTAACGGTGCTATCTTGTTATTTAAATGATAGTTATGAGTTCTAATTCCACTCCTCACACCTTATTCCTTTCATTATTAGTGTTTTTACCCTCAAGGCGTTAGCATTCCCAATTAGCTGCAATCTTTATCTGCCTGACTTTGCATCTATGAGGAAAGTCAGTTGCAGTGTGTCAGCAGAATTTTATAGCAATATTCCGAATTTCATATTTACCCCAAAAACAAATGATGATATACAGTATCCGGAACGATATTTTGACGTATGAATACAGCAGACCAAGAAACACAAAGAGCACACTGCTACATCCACACACAAGAGGTCAAAAAGGGACAAATGAATATATAATAAAGGCTTTGTCACACAGGATAATAGGAAGATAAGCCCAATTACACATGAAACTAACGTTTATGATTAAAGTCCAGGTCTTGATACCACATTAAGATTGCGAGATACAGGAAAACTGCTCTCTGTTTCTGATCTCGTAAGTTACAATTTTGCAGCATATCATTTGTGTTACTGAATAAAAAGACAACACTACTGTAATTCTACACTGCATTGTACAGTACAAAGACCCTAAATAATGCATAAACCGTTTCCATGGAGACAGTCAGACAACATGCATTATAGATAATCGGAGTCAGGTGACAGGGTCAGACTGTCCCTCTGCTGACACGGGACAGAGGATGACTGACTTTGTGACTTTCAAACGTAAACAAAGACAAATTCAGTGCTGTGTATATATGCATAGTATCATTGGGGATTAGCAGAATTAATTAAATAGATAAACTAAATTAAATTAGGACTAAGCTACCTCGCTCATTGAACAATATGGTCTTAAAATCTTAACTCCAAAGCTAAAAAGTGTTTGCCGCTATGACAACAGGTACAACAACAGAATTACTAGCACAATTCCACAGTACAATTTTACTAGTCACAGCTGTATCTGCAAGAATTACTGCTACAAACAGTAGAGTTTCTATTACACAGTTTTTATTAAAGCAACACAATCCATCTTTGTTCTTCTAATTATTTCTACCTCTAAATGTAAATTAGTCCTTGAATAGTAGTGGCTTGTTATCTAAGCATCTAGAGCGCTTGGAGAAGCATTTTGACTCATTCACAGTTGGTAATGACGGAGCAGCGGGACAGTAACAGCAGTGAGGGAAGTTCTGGCTCTCACCTCTCCCTCTCACCCCATCACCAAGGTTAATTAATAACGCCACAGATGGGAGCTAATTGTATTATGATTCAGTGACCACATCACACTGGCAGCACCGCGCCCAGAGAGAGGAGAGCCAGGCACTCCGAAAGGCGGGTACTTTAGAGGGCAAATGAAAATGAGGTTTGGAGGAGTGTCTCACCTGGCGTTATCTCTGCCATGGGACTTGATGAAGTTCATCTCTCTGTATTTGGACAGGAAGGCCACCAGCTGGTTATTGGTCCTGAAATGGGACAAACGACTGGGTGAGACTGGGGGACATATGGTGGAGCTGAGCTGGCAGTGAAATATTGATTTAGCTGTAACATGTGCAGGTGCAGTGTCGCTGCCAGAAAATGAGATCAAACCAGCTTTGCTTCTGAACCAGAATGAAAATCTAAAGTGCAGAGAAGAGATGGTCCAGTGATTTTACCTTATTAATAATAAATAATAATAATAATATAATAATAATAATAATAATAAAATAATAATAATAATAATAATAATAATAATAAATAATAATAATAATAATGATACTACGACACTATCTACAACCACAGCAATACTCCTACAACGCCACAGTTCAGGTAGCTTATGTCCATGCATTAACACAGACCATAATGCCAGTTATACAAGGCCACTCACTACAACTGTACTAATTGGCATTTTACTTGATTGTTGCTCTTTTGTTTCAAATATGAAAGAAAAACACATATACATATGCTGGAGCTGCTTAAAGCTATGCCAAGAGCAATTAAACTCCTTTCGCTATGGCCCTTGAGTCTGTTCATGCTGTTAGTGGCGTTTAGGAAAATACAAAAGATCGTGCCATCTATGATTTTGATGAATGACTGCATGCTGGCGTTACATTGTAAGGCCGTCTATTCCCTCATACAAGGGCCAGACAGGCTAAAAGCTTTGCTCTGCAGGCTATGCCCCAGTCAATGGCTTCAACATTTCATCTGCTCTGAAACCCTTTGATGCTGGCTTGGGGTGACTGTTCTAAAAGATCAGCGAAGCCATGGTAAAAAGGCTCACGGATCAGTGGGGGGAGGGACCAGCGCATATTAATGTCATTTTCTCTTCAAGGAGCAATTTCACAGCCTAGGGGGTTTATCTTAGGAGGTCCTGAGCCACAAAGCCTAACTGATAATTTGCTCTAGACACTCTTCACTTCCTGGACACACACACATGCCCAGGGTGCATCTGCTACACTGCACACACGCTCCAGGCCGCACTGACACATGAAGTCACACTCAACCAGGAAGTTCATGCAGAGCTCCAGATTTACCACCTGAGTGGTCATCTCCTCTACCAGGCCTATTTTGTTCAGTGTCAGCCATTGGATTTAAACACCCACAGTTCTTTGCAATAAGTAAAAGGCTGTGAGTGTATCGATAGATTACTTACTAATTTGTGGAATTGTATCCAGTAACTATAAAAGTAGTTTCTAAGACTTTAAATTATAACAGTAATGAGTACCTCTAATGATGACTACGCATTTGGACACCTTTTGAACAGGGACTGACAAAGTGGTGGAGATTAGAGATATGAGCCTCTAGCTAGTCATTGTCTCATCATCTTAGGCCTCTTAAGAGCTGTGCTGGAGTCTATGAAAGGGCTTTAAAGGGAAAGGAGTGAAGCAGAAGACAGAGCAGATTAAAGCTGGAACTGAGGGTACTGGGAAACTCTTCCTTTGGACTCGATTCCACATGGACACTGCCCCTCTGCTGGTGTGAGGCGCTCTCGGCCTGCCTTTCAGAGGCAACCATGCGGCAGCACAGATATTATCAGTGAATTAGAGGGGAAATAATGCTTGTCTACAGTCCCACTGATAACAACAGCGCTAGTCAGAACCGAGCAGGGCAGGGAGCCCCAAACATTCCTCTTGCACCCACTGCAAAAAGAGGGCTGCCGTAGGGGCCTCTGACCCGTAGGGGCCGCTGACCCGAGTGCAGTCACTGTATGTTTTAATTGTACATTTTGTAGAACTGAAACCAACATAAGTGCATTGTGATGAAGTGGTGATGATGTGGACAAATATGACTGGTGCTAATTTGCAGCCTGTAGTGTAAGGGCTTGTTTGTCGCAGAGGATCTGGGCAGATGCTGGAGTGGTCTGTGATGGTTTAATGTAATGTTGCCATGTTTAATCTGAGGGAGGAAGTTGCACAGATCAGTAAAGTTGTCAGCACTCTGGATTCATTATGACTTGGCAAAGCAAAGAAGTGAATTCGTTTACAATACAGTACTTCTTAAAGCACAAACAGGCAGCTCCTGTAAATGCCCTGGGGCATCTCTCACTCCATCAGTCCCTTCTCTACAGATGGAGCTTAAGCCTTGCTGCAAGCATCAGCCTGATGCAAATGAGCAGATGAGGCAAAAAGCAGAAGGCAGAAAACCCACACCAATAGCTGTAATCGGTGTTGAAGCTGACGGACCCAAATAAGTGTCAGACAGGCAGACTGAGGCTGAGGTAAAGCCACATGTAACAGACAGGCAGTGAGCAGGCTGAGGTAATAAACACATGTAACAGACGGGCAGTGGGCAGGCTGAGGTAATAAACACATGTAACAGACGGGCAGTGAGCAGGCTGAGGTAATAAACACATGTAACAGACGGGCAGTGAGCAGGCTGAGGTAATAAACACATGAGAGCGGGGCAGCTGAGCAGGCTGAAAGGTATAAAACACATGTAAACAGACGGGCAGTGAGCAGGCTGAAGGTAAAGCAAGAACACAGCATGCAGGTTCTGTGCACTGATACTGAAAGATACAGAACATCTGAGATCAGAGGCTCCAGCTGTGGAGCTCTTTTGCCCCCACTGGCCATACAGCTGTCCAATTCAACTGGTGGACATCTGGCTGTGCCAGGAAGATAACTCTCTCTTTAACAGGAGCTTTTTAATTAGCTGCTGTGGAGCTACATCAAAAACCCGGCAGACACATAGTTCCCACGAGGACCATAAACACAAACAAAAAGGTACACATCCAAAAGACTATTTCCATGACTTCAGATCCAGCTCACACTCTTTTAATGACCTCTTAGAGCCTTTAAATCTCTGGTTTGGAGCAGAGATGAGCATGGGATGGTACAGTACACAACAGGTTGGAACAGTCAATATGTATTGACCCTCAGCAATTAAATTGTAATCAGTTCAGCATGTAGCTCATTGGATAGAGCTGAGGAAAGGAAACAGGGATGGGGAGGTGTGAATGAACCGTGCTTGAGAAAAGCAGAGGCTCTGCTTCATTGATCTGTTTGCTTTGGAGTGACTCTTTATTTAAAGCTTGCAGATAACCACAGGGGCCCTGACCAATCTGGATTGAATTTCCCATATTGGCTCAGAGCGCTCTGCTATTATTTTGCACACTGGACATCTGCCTTTGAGAGGAAAACTGCAGGTATTTGGTATCAACACATGCTGCTAAAACATCCCTCTTAGCAAATACTGCTGATAGTCACATTACGTCTGTGCACCTGATGGGATAGTCGGCTGCACTCAGGTTGATGAAGAAGTCCCAGCTCCAGTCTCTCATGGCCAGCAGGTCGGCCATACTGCGCAGGTACATGGTGAGGAGACTGGCTCCGCCCCAAATGGTGGACATGCGCCATGGAGTCACCCTCACGTTGGGATAGTGAGACGCCAGAGCCAGCACTTGTCTGTGTAGGTAGTTAGAGCGCTGGAAGACAATATTGTTTTGCAATAACAATGTATTTCTTAGAATTTCAAATGTATTTACCAAGAGGATACGTCAGGTTTGCACACCGGTCTTACCTGGTCCACATGTATGTAATAATAGTGTGAAGTGTGGTAGATGGCTTTAAAAAGACGCTGCAGCTGTCGAGAGGCTCTTCCGTGGACCACCAGTACAAAGGCAATCCTCACTGGTTTAGATGGAACAGTTTCAGACGAGTCCTCATCCCACTGGACATTAACATTAGCTTTACCTGAGTGAGACAAATTGTTGAAGCCATATGAGCTACATCAAATCTATTACCTGGCAGACAAATTCAGGTTAATGGGATTACATGCACTGATTATTATTATTTATTTTTTTATCACTGCCATGACACAACGTAAACATTTAGTTTGGACTGGCAAACTACTGTAAATATCAACAATATTATACTGATATTTTAAGAACTATTTCTGATTCAAAATAATAATAAACCAGTACATTAAGTTGCATATCACAGGGGCATTTTGTTTACCTGTCGTTGTCAAAACTCCCCAAAGATGTTTCATGCCCATGACA
The DNA here is from genome assembly GCA_015082035.1 of Chaenogobius annularis. Taxonomy (NCBI): domain Eukaryota; kingdom Metazoa; phylum Chordata; class Actinopteri; order Gobiiformes; family Gobiidae; genus Chaenogobius; species Chaenogobius annularis. The sequence goes on from BJKM01000081.1 coordinate 2,208,141, forward strand.
ACTAATAGCACAGAACCAGCAGACAAGCCAGCCAGTATCAAATTAAACTATTCTCATCATCTCTGGAGAGAGGCTGCTAACCTCAAATATCTTTCCGGTGGGCAAGTTCATGCCGCCCTAAACCGCTGAAGAAAAAGATAAACATCTCCCAAAGCAGCCCTCGACCATCAAAGCCAAAAGTATTATGGGATTGTTTGTCTTTGAATCTAACTGTGGCAGCTCACGAGAGGCTTGTCCATAATAAATCACATAAAGAGGAACATGAGTGCAATTGTAAAGGGGAAATATAATGTAAAATGCACTTTTATGATCTTTTTAACCATGTAATTGGGAGTCCCCTCATTACAAGCTTATTTAGAGTTGTATTTGATTGATTCATTCATTTATGTTTGAATTATTCTGCATTGTTCTAGATTTAAGGCTTACTCTCTATTCCTGCCCCACGTTAAAGAAAAAATTCAGACATTATACATTTTTCAACACTATAAACAAGTCATTGAAAATCTGCCGCTTGCTACATTGTAGATTTATCAGTTGTACAGTTTTGAACAGGAAGTCAATGAATAAATAATGTGGTTTTCAATTAACGAGATATAAAATAATGACCTATGTAACTTTATTACTAAATACCCTAAAAAACATGATTATTTCTTTTTTTTAAAGGTTTGTTCTCAAGAGTCTAACTAAGGATCAGTTTATGCTTGACATGTCCGCAATTTAGTCATTTAGTCGACACGCTCCCCTCACACGCCCTCTGCATGGACAAGCATTTCTGCGTTGGCGTCAGGGAAATATATGGTGCGAACCGTCCACACCGCTTTCTGCTGTCTGCAACCGCATGAACCGCACAGACAATATATAAATATACTATATACTATATACTGCCAACATTTTCTCTGCTACACTGTCAGCCTTAAGGTGACATAAGATAAAGATGAAAATGACAAGCTCCCCTTAATTCAAACCTTTAAGATGGTAACAAAAAAATAGTGATCAATTATCACCACTTCAAACTATTCAATTGAGTTTATAATGCAGCAAATACTGTATATTGCATATTACAACACAAGTTACACATAACTGGATATTCATTTAATATGCAAGGATAATAGTGGGGAAGTAACACAATATTTTCTGATAGTTACCTTGATAGTGTTCTCCTTAATCTTTAGTGTCTTGCCTTAGAGACATGCTTGTTTTACTGTGGTGAATGAACCAACGCTAACATCCAAAATCCTGGTTAAATTAAAATCCAATAGGAAACGGTTAATGACACGCTTGCCCAATTCAAACTTCTGTCAGTCATTTGTTCTATGTTTTTGTGTGTTTGGGTGAGCAAGAGAGAGAAACAGCCCAGGGGAGATCTGCTGCAGGCCATATCAGATTGAATGGTAATTGGTGGCCAGCTAAGAAGGTTCACTGGTTTGCTTTGCACATGGATAATTGGCCAGTCGCTCCACAAAGCACTTTGAGAGCGGGCGCGATGCTAGCTAGCTGAACTAATGAGCGTTGCGGTGTGTGTGAACCTCCTTTTACTGACAGCTCAGTTCAGCATGTGTGTTTTTGTGCTGCTCAGTGTACGTGAGGTATTGTACCTGAGAAGATGCCTACACTTGAACTCATCACTCTTTATCACGGCAGTCTGGGCAATCAGGACTTTAAGCTTCCTCTATCACATTCGCCATCAAACCATTCCATCTACAACATGTGAGCTGCTGCAGTTTTCCCCTCCTTCAACAATATGAAGTTTTTATTTTATTTAAATTTTTATAACTTTATAACTCTACTTGCAACAAACAATATACATATCTATACATTTTAAAAACTGTGAACTCTATCAAGGCTCTTGAATATAGTCAGAGTTGACCAATAGTTGGAGTTTATGCAATTTTCTGTAAAAAACCACCAAAACTCATTTGCCATATTTTATTATATGAATGAAATAAGAACTCATTGGACATGGGCTTCGTGGGTGTGAGGCGTAATAGGTCGTTCTCTTTAGTAAAAGCAACAACCAAAGCGTCTGGCCAGTAGGTTAATGCTTAATGCGCTCAGGGTCAGCGAGTGACGGCCAGCTTCTCCTGCTACTGCCCACTCAACTCATAATTAGTCACGTTAGCACATAGCAGAGGAAATGGTCTAACACACAATTTGCTTGCAAATATCAGCCCTAATATAATTACTAATGTAGCCAAGGCCTCAAGGACAGGACAGCTATCAAATCACATCGGACAATTTTGTGCTAACAAGGTTACTACTCAAATTGGGAGGGGAGCAGCAGAGGGGCAGGAAAAGAGAGAGATAATGCATTGGCAGGCAGCAGACAGGCAGTGTAAAAAAAAAAAAAAAAAAGTGATTTAATTTAGCTGTCGTGTTGTTACAGGCCAGCCACCAGGGAAAGCCCTTTTTCAATTTCTTTGTCTCTTCTGATCAGACTGTCTGTTTGAGTGGGGCAGAGTTGAACCATGAGATGACAAGAGCTTAGGTGCTGACAAATGGTACCGCAGCTCTTGGGATGACGGGGAATGCACAAAAATTGCACAGTCACTGCTGCAGCGTGAGTTATGGTAAACTAACTGTGTGCTAGGACTGACAGTATGCGTAATAGCTTCCAGTCTCCAGTGCCCATTGTCTAGTGTGTGTGGATGTGCCAGGCGCTTAAATTTGGCAAACTGATGGCCTTATTGTGAGCCTTTGTGGACAGAATAAAACAGTCCATGTGTTTCTTTGAGTCCATTCGGGTAAAGAAATCCTCTACTGTGTGGCCATATTTTCTCCATAAATTCACCTCAGCCTTAATTGCAGTGCATGAACTACACATCTTCAGTTGTTATTCTAATCTGTTTTGCTATTGCTGTTTATGTATATATATATATATATATATATATATATATATATATATATATATATATATATATATATATATATATATATATATATATATATATATATATATATTTATATATAAAACAGCTTGTATCAAAAGAAGGAAGGATGACATTTTAAATTTTGCATCAAATAATACAAAAACGTATGTGATGCTACAGTGACTCGACCCCTGAAAACTTCTTATCACCAATTCGTGTTATTGTAGTGTTCGCCTTTAAAGGCATATTCTTTTGAAATATTCGCTATGTATACATTTTACTAAATGTATTATTATGGTAAGCATTCAACTTCATAAACGGCACAAGATTACATTACTGACATTGAAATGCCTGATTGGTATTTACCAGCTGCTTGTAAATTTGCACCACTGAATACTAAACACTTCACTGTTATTTCCAAACATTTAAATGAACTCAAATCCAATAATCAATCACATTAATTATGATGCCGTACTCACCTTCGATGGGACAGTAGCGTGTGACCTTGTCGGGCATCAGCTGTCCCTCTTTGTGCCTGCAGTACACCTCTGCAATCTGCTGCCTGCACTCTTTGCTCTTGGCCCGAGACAGTGCAGAGATGGCCTCTTTACCGTTGATCTCACATTTTGGCGGCTGCTCATAGGCGACGTCCAGGGGCGCAGCTGCCGTCTCCTGCCTCTTGTGCGGGTGTACGTGCCTGTGCTGGGGTTGTTGCGATGGGACATTGCGGTACTGCTGGCTGACTTGTTGCGAGAAATTGTTTATTCCCATTGAGAGATGGTGGGAGTGCCCCACAGGGAGTACCTCGTTGGATGCTCGGCTCATGCTGGGTGCACTGTCCCGCCAGGCCTGCTGCTGTGCGTGGGCCCTCTCCTGGAAATGCGCTCTCTGCTGCTTACTCCCAGGAGCGCCTACTGTCTGTCTATGAGGCTGCGATCGTGCCCCAAAATTACTATTGTCTATATTTTCAAAGTCTTTGGGCACTGAGTTCTCGTTGTTGCTGTCCACTTTCTCCTTCGGCCGATGCGAGTAATACCCATCCTACAGTGAAAATGGGAAATGTTGGGGAAGAGGGGAGGAAGGAGGGAACAAACCAGAAAAACAAGATCAGAACTGAGCAAGCATGGTGCATATCAAACGTCGGATTAACAATCAATGTGGCATGTATGCACGGCCAGCTCCGCATCGAACCGTGAGCCATGAAATGAAGTAGCGAGGTATAGAGTTTGAGCGGTTACAAGGTGCAGGAGGTGCGGCATTGCTCGGGTCTCTGCCACTTCAAGCCATCATCAGATTAGCACCGGTTTCAATTAAATTCTGCCTCAAATGGGCCCAGCAGTCTGTAAATAGATTACCAAGAGGGGATAAAGGACAGAATATGACTTTATGTGATGTGTGCTGGAGAAATTGCAGCGCTGAGGCTTGTCAGAGGAAGGATGTCAGAAAATTGTGTGTGTGTATAAGAAAAAGTGTACAATCTTTATGCCAGAATAAACTGAATGCACAAGAAAGAACAGAAGGGAGAGAGAGGGAAAAGGAGACAACGAGTGTGATACAAGACACAAGTTGTTGCGTTGAAAAAAAGCACAGTGTTGCAGAGGCCAAAATGTGCAACAGTGCATCAAATGGGAAAAGCAACTTATAGCACAATAGGGGGGAGATAGCGCTGTTAAATTACGACTATCCGCAATGTGTTTCTCCGTTTTATGAGACAGATGCACGGTGAGGGAAAAGACCATGGTGTTACAAGTGCAATAAAAGGTTTGTGCAGGTGAAGTGAAGAGAGCAGCAATTGTAGAACAGGGAAGCACTCAGCATGGAAATGTCTAACTGTGCAGCCCCTAAAGCCAGGCCTGTTATCAAGCCATCACGCTGCCCTCTCTGCAGACACCTTGTACCGGCGCAATTACAAAGGAAGGGGCTGACACAACAGACAAGAGAGGTTGATATTACAGAGTAGAGACCCAGGACAAAACAAACAGAACAATAAATGACGTCGTTAGGAAGTCTTAAAGGGGGTTACTTGGCTCGCAGATGTCTTCTACATAGTCCCTATTGTTTTCTCCTTTTTACTACCATGCCTCAGAAAATGTATAACTGAAACTTCTGCATGGTTGAGATATAGGTAGAGTTCAGAGGTCTTTAAAATTTAGATTCAGTCCCAGGGTTATTCATACCCTCTGTAGTTTAGTCTTGCTCTAGACCTGATTTATACCAGATTAAGAATCTAGCTAGTCTTTAGCTAGTCTGGTTTGGTCCTGGTTTAGTCCTAGTTTAGTCCTGGTTTAGTCTAGAGTTTTACTGCAATTATGAATAAAACTGCATAGTTTATATTTTCAAGATGGTATTCAACATAAACTGTTTCTGCATCACAGATCTACTAGTGCACTTTCTACACAAACTTTGTCTCCCACTCTCTAACTTCCTGCCAGTTTAGACAGAGCATGTTGTGTGAATGGCAGAACGTGCTAATCCGGCGTGTAACAGCTACTTATACCAGTGATCACCTAAAAAGAAATCCCCACACACCGACTTTCAAAGGGAATGCTTTAGCCGTCTAATCCGCGTGCTGCTCGTCATGTTCGCGGAGGTAAAATTAGTTTGGGTGAGAGCATACGTGGCAGAAATCCTTTTGCTGAAATTCACTTGTGTCTGTGTCTTTGAGGGAAATTAAACAAGACAGTTTGTGAGCTGTCCTGGAAGAATATGACTCGTTCTTGTTGTGTGGAATGTGGAAGTACAAAGGATTTAATTGGAAAAATGCCCATCTGAGCTAATATTCCCAAAGTCACTTTAGTGGAACAAATCCACCTTGATTAAAACGGATACCATATACCTCCAAGTAAAGCGTAGTAATTACACACTACAAACAAACTTCAACTGCCAAATCAAAAGTAACAATTTAGGTTGCTTTTTTGGTGGCTTTTTGGTTAAGTTACTTTTATGGTGGGGGGTCCGCCATCTGCTGTGGAGAATATATATATATATATATATATATATATATATATATATATATATATATATATATCATTACATATTATATAAGATCTCTTGAACATGCACAATATCAAGTTCCGTATGCGACTAACAATATGATGAAATACTAGAAAAAAGATAAGAAAAGTGAAGCCTTTATTTGCCCACAAAATGCAAGTTGCTTATGCAATGCAAAAGTAAGAAGAACCACAAGATCGTCTTCTCAATAAGCTCAAATGTGACGTCCACTCCATTCAATCGCATGAGTCATCCACATCTGTGATTTCCCAGTAATATTCCCCTACTATTATGTTGTGCTCTCCTAGGGTAAAAATTCATAGCGTACAATATTGTTGTAAGGCTGACAGTGTTTGGACACAGCATGGTAGTGTTTGTTGATGTACTGCCTACGGCTTGTCGCCACGACCAAAAGAGCCTTAGCACTCTTTGGTTATGACTTGATTCTGGGCATCTTCTGCGCCCTAACTGAGTGCTGAATTAGAGATGAATGATAGTCCCATGATTTAATATATGCTAACCACTCATTTAAGTGTTTGCGTCAATGAACCTCATTTTGTATGGAAAACTAAACAGTTAAGCACCGGCCCACAATAACAAATAGAAAGAGAAATAGTTGCGACACCTAGATGAAAGTGATAGACGTCATACGCTGACACAAATGAAAAGCCAGGATGATACATTCAGTCGGGACGTTGAGACTTGCCGATAGAAGCATCGAGCAACTATCATTACTGATACAGTTTGAAACTGGGCAAAATTCCAAACGAAGTGATATAGAACAAAGGCTAGAACAATTAAGAAATGGTTGATCGGACGTATGTTGGGTTGTACAAACCGCTGTGAAGGTCCAGAGTTAGATTTATTATGTAGGTCGGCGTTACGAAGATTTTAAGTAATCACGGGATGCTGTGACTTGTGGTGTTAATTAGACATTATATTATGTGATCAATGCAGTGCGCCAGTCGACAAGCAAGTCCAGATAGCAAGGAGCACTGCAGGCAACGAGGTGCTGACCTGCTTGGGGACCATCAGTGCATCCGTTCCTTTTTATTTCTTGGGGTACTACACTGGCCTTGTTTGCCCCCTGTTGAATTTGTTAGAAAACTTTACTGATTATTTATTGGAAACACTTCTACATTTTGGCATTCAGCCTCTCTTTGTAAATCATAGTTTATGCTATACTATTAATATTCACACCTGTTATACGCGGAGGGTTGGCTATAGCACACTTTCGGAATGAGGTAAATTCACTTTTTTTAAGGAATTCCTGTTTCAGCAGCACACATGGGCATCGGATTGTGCAACATCCTATTTTAATAGTAAAAATGAAAAAGGTAATAGATAAACTAGAGTAAAAAGAGATCTTTTTTATAGACTCCGCTTTTAAATGCCCTTTAATTTACCCTATTTATTCGTAGATTCTATAGACCAGTGTGAAGGGGAGAGAATGAGTGGGATTGAGGTATTGCTCGGCTGATCAATTGATGGTTGCATTTAATTTTACCAGTTGAGTCAACTGTAACATGTCATTAACGGAGAGTTTAGGTTTTGTAATTCCGACTAAAAATAAAATTGAAACATTGCGTGCAAGACTTTTTGTAAAAAAAGTTCGAACATTTCTAGAAAAAAAAAAAATAAAAAAATAGTTTCTTATCTTTCCTCATATCCTCCTAGAATTGTCGATCCAGGGCCACAGTGTAGAGTCCAGTATGATGAGGAATTTATATACTTCTATATTAACAAGACCACTATGAGACATCAGGGGCTCTGCTGACGATTATCAAGGGCGCAGTGGGCCGAAATCCAGTCCGATTACTGAGCTTCGACTTTTATTATATATTTTACGAACTGAGATGTGCTGGATCTGCAATTATACAAAATAAGCTGCAAGAGACAAGATAGAGGCGCTTACATTAATTCCTTCTCACGTAAAGTTTGAACGGAAGCGTATAAGAAATAAAGGACCATTGAACCAGAACATTTTTAACATTGTGCCATCTAGTATATTTACTTGCTCCAAATAGCAAAACTATACTGATTCTTCCTTCCAGATGTTCCTTTTATTTATTTCTGAGGGAAAGACTAGGAAATGAATGAAATTGTTGCAATAACGGTATAAATGCCAGATTTGTTTAAAAGCAACATAATGGTGTATGCAACTATACTGTTTAGTGGCACGACAGTTTGCACGCATGTTTAATACGGTTCACCCCCAGCAGAATTCCTATTATGCGTATAGTGGACACTTCTATATCATCAGTACATCACAGAAGAGAAATATGAGGATTTGCCCCAGCCTTTTCTCATACCAGTAGAGTGACCGAGCTGGGGAGAAATTCCGAGATGTGGGGATGAGTCACTGGCGCAGCAACCCGATCGACACTAATGTTGGCTAAGCTTGAATGAGCTCAGACTCTCAACTGAAGTGGAATGCAACCCTCTATACACTTCTGTAGGCACAGTTGTGCAATGGCTGTTGTGCTTCACAGTTACCCAGCGTGGGGGATAAGAAGGGAGAAAGATCGACTGGAGCAGGTGCCATCCCTGCATCTAAGTCCTCTAGCCAAATTGCCCTCATTAGGAGGAAAGGCAGGGCAGGTAGTGCAGTCAAGCTCAAATGTCTTAAGAAGGCACGAACTGTTACAGTGCGCATTACATAGACAAAGAAAATCGAGAAAGAGACTTGATTGAAGAAAAAAAAGAAAGAAATGTCTAAATCCAAGAGGCGCAACCTCACTTATTATTTCCATGTTAACTTTGATACTGAGCAGCAAAGCCAAATAAGTCATTTCATTAAAAAAAAAAGTACAGTTAAAAAACGTAAAGTGCTTTGTTGTTTCCCTCCGTCAGTCTGTTTATGTCACATTACTTGAACTTTATCATTCAGAAACAGTTTTATTTCATTAATGCTGGTCAAATACTAAAGGAGGTGATCCCAAAACTTTTGTATCGGAGTGGGTCCGGGATCCACCAAATATATGAACGCCCCGAATGCTAAATTAAATTGTCATCAAACTTGTTTTTACATTATAAAATACATCTAAAAGTCATAAGTTTATAAGTAAGATCAACATCTTCCAAGTTCATTCTCGGGACCTAGTACCCCAGCTGATAACTCGTGACATCCATCAAAGGGTATCCCCCATCTTTGGGGAACCAATGTATTTAGAGACAATGCGATATGAAAGGGAGTTAAAGATGTCACTACTGTATCGGGGTCAGGGTGTCAATCATAAAATTGTCTGTTTTTTCTCCTCTTCTATAAGATCGTAAGCACAAACTTTTTATATCATCCAAACGTACTCATACTGTATGACAGTTTCACCTTTTTTAAAACTGTATATAATTTTAATACTAAAGAGACAGAGTAATTCCTATATACCTCTTACTCTGACAAAAGAGGTTTTGTACTGTTTTTCAGTTTCTTGTATTCAGCCCCAATGGGTAACTTCTCACATTCAAAAATAAGTGCAGTAACATGTCAGTCCAGTAACTAACGGAAAAACAAAGGAAAAAAATGTATGCGTGGCGTACAACAGAAGGAATTCAACCACATTTTGTATGTTTAAATCCATTCCCATAAAATTCATGCTTAATCCAAAAATTTTCCTGTTTTATGTTCTTTTTTCTAGATCCAGTCAATCCCTTCAATCTTCCCTCTTCCTGTGGCTAACTCTGCAAGAAATGTCCCACAGTCCCCACTGTAGTAAATGTAACAGTACGTGTTACTCAGGCACAACGGGCCGATTAGCAGTGCTTCTGAATGAACGGTCCCTGGTTTGGACTGTGCACACAAGCCTCTTGTTTGTGGCCATGCGACAGCACGTCCTCGGAGCATCAGAGCCTCTGACCAAGGCCGACTGGTCTGTTGCGTTTGTGAGTGAGAGCTGCTTAGACACCTATAGGTGACAGACCCACAGCCCAAATGACTCCACAATTTCAGCTCAGTAAAAGGGATATTTGAACAGCCACGCATTGTTCCATTGGTTTAAAAACTTCACATTTTAATAAAATCTACAGAGGCAACCCAGTGTATTCTGGGCAGTGTCACAAAAAGCCCAGACTTCTGTATTTTATATTAAAAAGCAACTAGAAACTGTTTCCTTTTTGAGCCACAAGTTGGGCCCCACATTCAAACATGCATTATTAATTTAATCTCCATAACTTTGCTGTCTAAAGATTTTGTTACCGTTATGTGGCAATAGAAGGTTGGCCACATGCCGTTATTATCAAATAATTTAGGCTAATTTTCTTTTACACATGTATAACAATATAATAAAGCCACAAAAGCAGTTTGATAGCCAGCAGTAACTCTTTATGACTACACTTAAGATGGAGGTCTATGTGTATCTATGGTTTGATCTATTTCAAAGAAAAAAAAAAAAAAAAAAAAAAAAGCCTCTTTGTGGATTATATTTGGTGTAGTTCTTGTTGAGATGTGTGTGTGCTGTTACTGGAAATACGAAGGCCATAAGTACAGTAAGCGAGGGGGTATCACGTTCATTCCCTGTGGGGACTTTAGCCTAAATTGGATTAAGGAGAAACAGAGTTGAGAAACAGCCTTGAATAACCCTCTCAAATTTACTGTGGCCCAACAGTGTACAAGAACTGAAATCCCCGAGGTCCGCCGTGTGGTACTGGAGCTGGTCTGTTCAAAGTCTGTCCTGAGCTTGTGTGGATTATTAATACACACCCATATGCACCATGTTCACTCACTAGACTGTAGTGTGATTTCTATTCTGTGGAGACATCAGAAGAGCGCTTTTAGCAAAACACGGGTTATCAGAATATATATTGACTAAAAAGGATGGCACAATAAATCTACAATGTATTATGTGTAAATTGCTGAATATTTCTGATGAAAAGTGCTTATGTTTAATCAATAGATAGTTGGTAATGATACACAAGGATATTTAGACATAGCATTAAAGGTTGCGCATGGGAATTTAGCAGTGGGTAAAAAGACATTGAGATTTTTGTTGGTTTATATCTTTTATGTTATAGGATTTTCTGAGGGGCTTGAGCTTAGCAGAATTAAGCAAAGACATTAAGTAATTTTGAAACTGAGACATTGAATTTGTCTTGCATATACAGTTCATTTTTACACAATGAGCCACAAGAGCAGACATAGTTTTATATACATTTGGCAGCACCAAGTGGAAGCAGATATTTTTGCTTTGCTGCAAGTTAAAGGGATAAAAAGAGGCATGAAGGGCTGCCAATGCAGAAGATCCTCTTGATTAACCCAGTTATAAGATTTTGGTATCAAACCTCAGGCTTAATCCTCACGCATTGCTCCAAGTCCAGCGTTTCCACTTTGGAAGCTTATGGGGGACAGTATGAACTCTGTGAAGGACCTAACAAGCATGACGCTGGTGAGCATTCTCTCCTTCCCTTATAGCCACCGCTTATTTTAACATCTCCCACTCTGAATGGGCCCCACCAGACTATTTCTGCACCATATCTCACAAGAGCACAAAACCCGCCACTCCCCACCTCCCCCTCACCTCCCTGTTCAGCCACGAAATGACACCCCTATTTAATCAATTGTGAATCATGAATTTCTGCACAAGAGACCCCTTTTCTTTGCACTTGACAGTGATTGAACTGCACAGCCATGCAATTCCATTCACCACGGCCATGAAAAGAAAAAAAAAGCTTTGGGGGAGGAGGAGAGATGAAGGAGATTTCCCTCCTGACATCATGGGCTGCTGCTGAATGGGGGCGCAACACAGGGACCCTACTATGTGTTTGGACCAGCTGATCTATAAGAGTCTGAGAGAAACACAAACTTTTTACAGGGGCCCTCCCAAGACCAGGGTTAGGAATAATAACAGGAATAGAATGAGTGTGTGGGGGGGAGGGGGGCAAACAGAAACACCCCATGATGAGAAAAGCCTACAGTATATGCCGTCTCTCTTTTGAGTACACAGTATATTTGTGTTTAAGAAATAATACTAAAAGTTACAAGTAAAAGCAGTGGTAAAAAGTCTCAATACATAACCCAAAACATGCAAAAATCTTCAAGCTAAGGTGATCCTGACCAGGCCGAGATCTGGAGATGGGTCCTGGCACCCACTGCTCCTGACACGTTGCCCCGGCGACACTGAAAGATGGGTCAAATGCAGAGGCGGAATTTTCTCCCCAGAATCAGAAACCTTAACCAAAATCCCTTAAAAAAGAACTATAGTCAATGGAAAACAGGGATGTAAAGTTGTCAAACATGCTCACTAATGAGATTCTTTTGCCATTCCCAGATACACAATATTGTGCTAAATTACACATGATAAGACAATAAATGTACTTGTTTATTTATATTTAGTTTTTCTTGCCTTTTATTTGCTTACTCTGGTAGTTTAAAGGAAGCAGTGTGAAGTAAAGCTAGTTTGCATTTCATGTGACGGGCCGTGACCCCACATGACCCCAACGCAGAGGTCACCAAAGCTGGACTGTTTAAAATATCAGCCACATGCCTCAATGGAAGTTCCAATCACAGTGTAAGGTTTTGTTTTTGGGGCATAATGGCAAAACCAACTTGAACGGTATCAGAGGGTTTGGTTTCAGTTCTGCAGCATTCACAGGAGGGTTAGAGGCCAGAAGTCCATTTCTGTGTAAAAAAAAAAGAAAAAAAAAAAAAGAGAAGTAGAAAATCCATATTGACCACAGAGGTTTTATAAATAACAATTTTCCTGTAATGGAAGAAGAAGCTTTTGTTTAATTAAAACACAAAATTCACTGGTGGTTGAGAAAGAAGATATTGAGCGTGCAATGCATAGTTATTAATTACAGACAAGTCACAAAATAGCAGTAATAAGTCAGGTTTTGGAAATAACATAAATAAATAATATCTAATGGAAACTCCAGACATCCCCATTTCTATGCATATAATTTTACACTTTTAGCTACACATTATGCTAAAATGTATCTTATTCTAGCAACATATTCATGTGGTCTATAAATAATAATAATAATAATAATAATAATAATAATAATAATAATAATAATAATAATAATAATAATAATAATAATAATAATAATAATAATAATAATAATAATAATAATAATAATAATATAATATATGACAATTAGCTGCAGCCCACCCTCTGATTTTGTCTAACCCTAAACCAGTAATTGGACATGTAATAACTGAAATCAAAGCTTCCCTAAATTAAAAGCATGTAGCTGAAGTCATGAATATTTTGTCAGCCATAAAAAGTACTCTAATCTGCTTGATTCATTTTGATAGACAGCATTTCATGATAAGCTCCTCTGGGAATGTAATGCACCTATTAATTACAAGCAGTAATGAGGTTATGGTTTTCCACTGGCCTGGTGACTCATGCAGACTACATGGGGTCTATGTGTGCCATGAATCATAGTAGGTTTTTATATAGTTAAAATAGTGCTATAAATTGTTACAGTCATAAGTACTATTTGCTGCTGTAGAAGTTTGTGTATTAATGATATTAGAAGTAGCAGTGTCAACAGCAGAAGCCTGTATTTCTGTTGTATCAGAGGCTGAGATAACATATAAAACTATGTAGACGACAGGTTACATTTACAAGATATTGTGAAAAGGAAAAATACACAAACTGTTCAAGATTTAATTAAGCAGGACGAATACAGGAGTACCACAAGGGATCAAGTGAATGTGTTCCCTCAGACCACCAGGGCACCCACAATGTAAGACCAGATCAAATATTCATAAGTGAGAGCATGAGTACAAGAGCCGAGTGTCCAGGGGGGAGAGGAGCAACCATGCACACCTCAGGCATGTTGGAGTAGCTGAATATTTATCACAGAGACCAGAACAAAAATCCTCATACAATATGTACTATATCACTGTTCAAGGGAGACCTTTAATGTAACTATTATACATTTGTAAGTACAGTTCTCAAAGGTTCTTTACTTGTTTTGTTCTTTAGTCCACAATTGTTTCAATACCAATTCAATTTATTTTTGTAAAACCCAAAATCAGAACAGCAGTTGCCTCACACGTTTGTATTTTGTTTGTTTTTTTACAGCACAGAGTAAGAAAATCAAACAATGAAACAGTCTTTTGTCAACAAGGGATTTAAGTGGGAAAACAAAGTAATTATAATAATGAAAACAAGGGCTTACCACCTTCCTAGCCTGTGAATTTTGTTCACTGACAATGGCAATAAACCTTTTCTGATTCTGATTCAAATTCTGAGTGTCCTTGAGTGCCCAGAAAGGGGTCTTTAAACAAAAATTGTTATTATGATTAATATTATAATTATTTCTATTAAATTAGACTTTATTGGCATTGCAGTGTAAGAAAAATACACAAGATAAAAGATTCATATCACTTATTCAAAATACAACAATTTGGCTGGAGTGAGAAAGTCGGATTCTAAAAATAATGTACGAGCAGAGTAATTCTCTTTCTGGACTGGCCTTTCAGGGGAATGTCATTGTCCAAGCCACGCAGGCAAAAATACACATTTAATGTTGAGCTTCCAATCTACTGGTGGCCCAGCAAATGTTTAGAAAAGAGACTTGTACAAAAGACTAAGAAAAAATAATATAAGCTTAAAATGAAACCTCTTGTTGGATGCACTTTGTTTTTTGAGTCCCAGAGCTCTAATCATGTCGTGTCTGTCACGGTGAAGACAGTGGGAGAATTAGAGGTTCAAATCTGTCAGAGTGGAGCACAAATGTTTACTGAAGCAGAAACTGTGTAAAAATTGCTTTTCCAACAAGTCATTGGTCCATTGGTTGCATTTACATTCATTTAGTGTGTTTGTCCCGAATATAATTTTCCAAATGATTATAATCAATTCATTTGAAACTTGCCTCGTGCCGCTTTGTATTTGCATTTATACAACACTCCCAGACAACGGATGGCTCTTGTCCAAACAGCTGCAAGCTTCCCAATGGATTTTTTCAACAACACACTGTCATTTCACTGCTACAAACTACAGCACAATTAAAAAAGAAAGACTACAATGGGATCAGCAAAACATGTACATATGTAAATGACTAAAGCGTTTGAGAATGTATAACCACAGACTTTTTGTAATTTATAAAAATGAAAATGTGATTGTTGTATAAATGACTGGATGAAAATGTCTGTTCAGTCAAAAGACTGCATAGCTAACACATACATGTTTCTCAGTAAAACTCAAGACTGGTGTTTGTTTCTGTTGCTTGGGAATTTTACTCACTTTTGTGATTCAAGACCGTTGTTTATTCTGCCCAATTAGAGCCGAGCAGAGAGATGCCTGAGGTGACTGATGTCTAATTTGTGTGTCAAAAAAAGAATGACAAGAATGTCAAAAAAAATATAATAATGTTTGGCATTGTGGACTAAATATTTCTTCACCCCCCAACATAACAGTCAATAACAGTCCTTTGTCCCTGGTACACAAGCAGTTTGTGATTTGTCTGCATTTGATGGTCTGAGAAGAGCCACTTTCCCTTGTACTCGGCCATGACTCTAATCTGTTGGAAGCCAACAAGAAGCTTGTAGCTAATGGTGAGCCCTGATTGGACAAAGTGGATTGTCATCCTATTCAGTAGGTCACATGTTAATGCTCTGTATCTGTGTTAATGGCCTAAAAGCACGCTACTGCTGGCAAAAATAGAAATAGCTTGATGTTATCCCCTATTATGACTATATCTTTTTTAAACATAAAATATATTTATTATTATTAAATAATAAATATATTATTTTATTATTTTACATTTTCCATCAGTATAGTATATGATAATAAATAAAGATGAAATAAATAAAAATCAGAGTGCTGTCTAGATCCACCCCAGCTTCGACATTTATGCGCCCGGAAATTCATGCAAGTGAATTCTACCAATGTGCAAAAGAGTTTGTGAGTCGTGTGTGAGTGCTAGGAATTAGTTTCATTCATTCAAATGCCTATACTTCCATCTTTCGTTGTTTGAAAATTGTGTAATGCAGCTTTAACAGAATAAAAACAAATGAAAGAGTTGTAAATAAACATAAACTGTAACAACAAACTATTATGATGATGTCTAGATTTCACAGATAGTACAGTACATCTTACAGTGCATGCTTGATATGAACGCAACTACTATGACATTTCTCTTTAATATTCCCAATCTCACTCCCGAAAAACCCACCAAATCTTTCAGACCTTTTAACCCTCGCATCAAAAGCCATTTGTCTCCAGCGGTGCAGCCGGAAACCGAGCAACACCCAGCGACAAGTCACCACCTAATCTGGCCAAATTACGGCGCACACCTCCATGTTGTAGGTCTTCAGAAGGGCACGTAAACACCCCTGTTGTGGACCACTGGTGTGCTATCAGAGCTCGTATCCCTGCGGAGAAAGGAGGGACAGCAGCAACACTTGTGCCTTTAATTTCCTCTACCACAGCGGGGCATGTAGGTCTGAGCCAAAGCCTGGATCAGCCTCAAAGAACAAATTACAAAGATGACCAAGAAAGGGTGTTCGGAGTCATCATTAAAGTGTTTGTTCACAAATTGAACCATGAAATGAAGCGTCAAAAGATACAAGGCTAAGTAATAATCATTTAATAATCAATAAATGAACAAAGGGAGGAGACAAAGGGCGTTAAGATGTTGGGTGCTGCAATATAGACATTATTTAATTATCATCACAGCTTTATGTACTCGAGTCATTTGTCAGTTGTGGTAAGCAGTGGCTTTTGACTGAACTGTGTGTGTGGTTCCCAAAACAAGCTTGTGCCAAGGCTTAGCTGATAGGCTAATTAAGCTCACTACAGGGAACAAATGTTTCTTCTGTGCCTGCCATTTGTCACACCTGGCATGGAAATGTCACTAAGAAGACATACAGACATACACACGCACACACGCGCACGCACACACACACACACACACACACACGCACGCACGCACGCACGCACACACACACACACACACACACACACACACACACACACACGCACGCACGCACACACACACACACGCACGCGCACGCACGCACGCACACACACACACACACACACACACACACACACACACACACTACACAGACAGGGGAGAAGGGCTGAGAGGAGAGAGGGAATTAGAAACAGGAGAGACAAATGAGAGAGAGCAGTTTTAATTCTGAACACAAGCCACATATATATAAAAAGTATAGTTACACAGAAATTCCAAATTCATATTGAATCAGCTTTGCAGGATTACAGATGCACACATCTGTTCAAACTCGATTCTCATAGTGTTGTGACTGAAAATCGTTGTTGGTGGACAAAGTGAAACAAACATACGAATATATACTGTTAAAAAAAAATCCCTTTGTCATATTGAAAGTATTGTAGAAAAAGATTCCGTTGTAGTACTTTGGACACAGTTTTTTTTAATTTTTTTTTTTAAACAAGATGTTTTGACTCTCATCAAAGAGTCATTCTCAATCTGCGGATCTAGTCTGAGAACTTGGATTTTTATTTTACTATGAACTGCGTAAACGCTGCCCACCTGAAACTACTTTGTTAACCTAACAGCCCTCTAATGGGCCATAGAAATCCTATTGTCAACTGGCTGAAGCTCCTTAATCACTGATATGTACCTGATCAGCATCTGACTAGCCTGAGCGGATCCCGCCCTATGGTTTCAAAATGCTGTTGTCCACTGCCGGTAAAGTAGTGTCGTGATTTCATATCAGGCTCTGACAATTTACTGTATGTTCTCCCTTCTCTCGTCCCCATTTCACGCTGAAGCTGTCCTGTCTAATAAAGCCTACTGGCCAAAAAATCCTTTAAATAAATAAAATAAAATAAACAGGAATTTCGTGCAGTCTAAAAATCCTTTGTGGTTTTTCAGACAGTCCAGACATATAAGGAATAGAGATTCTTTCCTTCTTGGTTGTTTCCATGTTGTTCTGTTTTTTGGCTCAGCCAGCTAACAATAGGGTTTCTATAGCCCATTGCAGGGTTGTTAGGGTAACAAAGATGATTAGTTTAAGGGGAAACATAAAACAGCAGTAACAAATAGATAAACAGTTTTAGGTGGGCAGGGTTTACGCAGCCCAGAGTATGATAAATATATGAGTTCTCAGACTAGATCTGCAGATTGAGAATGACTCTTGGATGAAAGTCGAAACATTTTGTTTAAATTGTGGAAAAAGATTCAGTTGTAGTCATCTGGACTCTGTTTTAGAAAAAACAAAACGTTTCGACTCTCATCCAAGAGTCATTCTCAATCTGTGAAACAAGTCTGAGAACTCAGGTTTATATCCTACTCTGTGAAAGCCCTGCCCACCGGGCGGGACCTCCCGATAATGGCCCATTGAAACTTAACTGAGATGGGCCATCTACATTCTATTGTGACCTGACTATGGCTGCCTCCTCCTTGACACATACAAGGAGGTACATAGGGGAGAATAAACAGCCACTCCACAAGAGGCTTTATCAGCACAGAAGACACTTGAGTTCAGGACCCCAGAGCGCTGTGCATCTTCATCTTAAAGCCACAAACCACTCTATTGAAGACAGTGAGGTGGAGATTCTGAGCAGGGAGAAAAGATGGTTTGAAAGGAGTTAAGGAGGCAATCTTTGTTAAAAAAAAGAATCCTTCCTTAAATCGTAATGGAGGTTTAAGATTCAACCTTCCAGTTGTTTATAATGGTCTGCTGAAACCCTGGAGACGCCCGGGGCAAACAAAAAAAACAACTGTGTCCAGATGACTAAAACTGATTCTTTTTCTACAATGGAACACTCCTGGACGAATGAGGATTACACCGAATTGAAAATAATTAACTGGTATTATTCTTTCAGAACCATTGTCTTTCTTTTACTTTTTGAACAGACTAATGAGTAAAATAGAAATAGGAGACCAATTAAGCAAAAAAATTGGTTTGTATGTTTATACACTCAAACCAGCAATTGTTTTATAACCCTGATACAAGCAAACTTTACTATAACTTAACATACATTTGTGGTAATGGCTAATATTTGTTATCGGCCACAACAGTAAGGCATATATCGGATCTCATATCAGCTCAAACACAGTGCTCTAACACAAACTTTAGTCACAAACGGTTCGTTGAGATAAATTATTAGAATTCGTTTTACCTGCAATTTTACCATTGAGTATACAATTTAGTGTGGGAATACTGACACAGCATATAGATTAAAAAAAAAATTGTTCATACTGATGTGTGTGTGTGAAATGTGAAAATAAGGTAATATTGGCAAGTACGTATTTGAAAAAACAAATGCTAACCAGCCCAGTAGAATAAAGGTAACAATATATGCAGTGTACTCAAGTTCCAATGAGCCCCATCCCACTGTAATACTATTATTGTATGATATTAGCTGGGATTTCATAGCTCTCGACACGTTGCTGGCGGTGAGTGATGTTGTAGCCTGTCTTTATAAGCCCTATAATTAAAACACATGAAACAACAGGTGCTGGACAATGTGGTGGCTGTCAGCACAGCGGAGCTCACCTGCTGCTGGCACAGGTTTGCACTGCTTTGATACCAGACGTTTCATACATAAATCTGTGGTTATTACAGCCGAGACAGCTTAAGTGAAGAGCGGCCCCAGAGCCACTGTCACGCGAGTAGACAGACAGGCACTGCACCACACAGCAGCAGGGCAGATTTTAGCCATGTCAAATCAGAAATTACACATTTGATAGAAAGTAGATCTAAGTTTAATTATATTTGGATTTATTTAATTGCAAAGTTGACGTTGAAATGCACTTCACCAGGGGAGATAGCAAAGTTTCTCATTCAGCATAATTTTTCTTTTATGTGATGGAATGGAGAATAATCAAAGAACAATCAATTTATTTATTAGACCCGTCCTGCCACTAACAATCTAAACAATTATTTATGCATTGTCAAAGGTGATCCTGTAGAGTGAGAATATACTTATGATTTATTTAATGTTTTGAGATTCATTTTGTGAAAGCCACGGTGGAGCTCCCATGCTAACTATACAATTTTTGTAATTGATTGGATCAATATTTCTAATCATGATTAAAATCAGATTAATTATGGAGCCTTCATACCCATTTTCCTGGTTGAAATGGGTTGTTAAAAAACAAAAACCAAGCAAAACTAAATTATACTAATCAATACTAAAAGTAGTATTGAAGCAATATTCATTTGTATCGAGGCTGAAAAGGATCACATATACAAAGAATCACAATAGGGCTTTTTTTTTTTTTTTACAATGGTCTTGATTTTTTTTTTTTTTTACAATGGTCTTGATCAATATCAGAAATGGAAACCACGATCATTTTGTGTTGAAAATCACTTTCTATTGTATTTTTTTTTAGAAACGTACTGAAATCCCTCTCCATCCCCAAGCCCTATATTTTATCTATTTGAATGAAAAAAAATATTTTTCTGGAACGAAAGATTTATTTTGACAGGACAGTTGTAGCGCAAAAGGGGGAGAGAGCGAGGGTAGACATTCAGTAAATGGTCGAGGGCTGGAATCAAACCCATGACGCCGTGGTGGTTACATCCCCAAATGTGCAACACCCTTGACCACTGCACCACCAGCGAGCACAGGGTTTAAAATAGTTCAACTCAAAGACGGAGACAACAGATACAGTTAAAACAGCAGCTCAGAGGAAACCCCACATACAACCACTGCTGCTCTTTTCCTCCTCCAGAGTGAAATCCATGCGTGCCACATGGAGTTATTTCCACAGATCACTTCAAAGCCACGTCAAATAAAAAATGTGGGACTTCCATGGCATCAGAAGATCAAGATTGTGGACTGTTTCATCTTTGTTCCGCAGCGCTGCTTGATCCGCTTCTTGTCAACACGTCACTTAGCCACCCTTAACCAACACAGATTTCTCTATCAGATGCCCTGCCACTCTCCAGCGTTTCCAATCCCGCTCCTCTCTCATTGCTCGTCCAATTATTTGCGTTCTGGTTGTTGACAGGAGACATGGTGCTAAAGCTGGTATCTGCAGGCAACACGCTGCATGCAGTGAGACAAGGCCCCATATGGAGACTCCCAATAGAATGAAGAGATCTGGGACACTTGGTGGCAGCTTGCAAGGATCACAGCACGACTCAATATAGAGCTACTTCATGTCATAATTATTGCAGTGTGATTGGAAAAAGTCTGTGATGTACTGAAAAAAATGGCACTGAAAAGACAGTTGAAAAGGATATTCTCTTTTTTTCCCTTCTTCACACAACTTGCTTTAAAGGCGCTGTACCTGATTTTTACAGTCTACATGTATTCCTCACTTACCCCAACGTATTCCTAACATCCTAAATATTCACAGCAATGAATTTAAAAGCACTTTTCACAATTCCCTCAGGGCAAAGCGTGTTTTGCCATTCCATTTTTGTGGTCTCGTTTTGACTTGAACAGATGCTTTCACAATATATATCTGTACTGAGACAAAACAGATTTTACTTTATTACATGAAAAAATTATCAGGTACAGCCCCTTTAACTGAAAAACTTTGGGTGTAGATTGGCCTCTTGATTAAAAGACCGAAGATAATGATTTGAAATGACTTTGATTAGATTTGAATTTGGTTTATTGCACAGCCCTACTGGGGACACTTGTTTTGGACTTAAATGGAGAGAAACTGGAGTGAGATGTACTGAGGGGGAGAGTTATTAAAGTGATAAGGAGACGCTGAAAGCTGCCGGGCTTTCATTCTGTACATAAATAAAGTGGCTTCATATGAACAGAATTATAACCTTTTCAGCAGATGTTAGTCAAACATTGAAGCTTAGGATACAGAACTTGAAACTTAAATAATCATGATTCCTTTAACCCATGAATTAGGGCTGCACGTTATTGGAAATGATTGCGATGTGCAACTGTTCTACGATATTTATATTACTATGATAGTTTGATATAATTTTTGACACATCATTTCAGTTATACTAAAACTATATGCTTTATTGTATTAGTAAGATATATTTTTTTTTAACAAAGACAAAGCTGAAATTAGACTGAATAAGGAAAATCATGTTTATTATAAAAAACAGAACATTTCTGTCTTACGGAGGACTTTTGGTGTCATTGTGATTCGTCTAGTTTGTTTTCAAAATCGATCATTGCATCTGCCAATATTGTGATATTGATACTTTTGTGAAATATTGTGCAGCCCTACCATGAATATTTAATGAACAAGTTGCACTTGCTCAGCTGCATCATCTGGTTGGGAGTTTTTATCCACCTCTTCTTTAGGCAGGAACTTACAATTTATCTCTTAATGTTCTTAAATCATTTCCCATGCCTCCACAAATCCACATTGTCTTTCAGTGCCGCCCGTGGCTCTGTGGCAGTGATAATGCGAGCAGGAATCAGACAGTATTTATTTTTTTTGCGTCTTAATCTGCGTTCCTCCGGCTCAGTCTAACTGACATTTCCTTAATTTATTCCAACCAGGATTCCAACATTTTAATTAGGTCACTCTAAATCTCCTCCTACGCTCTGTTGGAGCAAAAAAAAACTTTTTATTTCATCATGTTTGTCATTTTCTCATTCTCTTTCGTACTTGTCAGTTTGAGCTCGGCGGGTTATCTCACTAATGATGTATAGTAGCCGCCCGAGCAAATCCCAACACAGCTGCCAGTAACACAGCAGAGGTAAAGGCATAATTGAATGTTTGAATCGAATAAATTATTGGTTTTAAAGGAAGACGTCACTTTGCAGTGATTTATTAGCAATGTTATAAATGTAGAGCATATGTGTATCGCTACTGTTTTTTGCACAGAAATCTTGAGGCGAGACACTACAGGCATGTTTTATTATTTTATTTAATCAACTTGCATCACTGGATTTATATGTGGCATTGTAATGTTTTCTCAAAATGCATTTCCTCACATAGGGACATGAAGAGCATCCTTTAGAGAAGCACCTATACAAGATTATGATGGATTGTACAGAGGAATTAATTTATATCTAATTAAAATGATGATTTACCAAAAATGTATTTTAATTTTGATATGATAATAATAATAATAATAATAATAATAATAATAATAATAATAATAATAATAATAATAATAATAATAATAATACACCAAGATCTAGTTTTCTCACATACTAAATGAAATTATGCAAAAATAATAAATATATTTTTTCTCTTACAGTTCTAAAAGATTATAGAAAAAGATTCAAATAGATATCTCTAGGTTTTTTTCCCTATTCACTCGTAGTGTCTCACCTTTAGCATAATTCTCTAATTAGAATATAAGTGTATGAAACCATATGCAGAAAGAGCACACTTTCAGATAAAAAACTAGCTTTTTGTGATGGTAAAGATATCACATAGTGTCCAAGACCATAGTTGAAAGGTGAATGTTGTTAAATGGCTTTAACAAGTTTATATATTTTGGTCCATGGAGTCTTTTCTTAAATTTGTCTTTGTCTTTGCAAAATAGGATTCTACATTGATTAAAGCACAGTTAGCTATTTTATACTTATTATTATTTATTAATGTATTCATCATCATGTTTGTGCTCATCAAATGCACAGAACGCACGTCTCTCCAAAGTAACTGACGAGGCAAAATCTAGAGCCTGTTTTGCGTTGAAGCAGCAGGACATTTATGTGATTTAAGCGCTTAAAGAGTTGGAGTGTGTGATGTGGTGTGTGCAGCCGTCTTTATGATCCATGTGAGGGGTTAGAAGCTCCACACACAGAGGTCACTGCTGAGTGCCACTGGACCAAAGCCAAGCTGGTTTAGGACGTACGAGTTTGTACAGGATAAGACACAAAATGCTAACACTGTAGCTACATCAGGATACCTATGAACTGTGCTTAAACCAAGAGACTTTTCACACAATTGCAATGTAACGCAACAGCAAGCCCCCAATCAATATAAACCATACAGACAGTAGAAGTTCATTATCATTAGCAAAGTTTGAGTAAAACATTTTTGAATTTTATTTTGATATTTGATATGGTAAGAAAGGAATCACAATTCTATTTTTTGCACACATAAGTTCAAGTTTGTCTTCAGGGAAAACTAGCATGAGTTATTGGGATCATAACACAAAGGTAAAGGTAGTAAAGATACATAAAAACAATCAATAATTAATCCGACTGACAAACGAATCCACTTCCTCAGATCCACTCACTGTTGACAGTGAACATCTGGGTGCACGCAGGAACTCAACAGCGGTAAGATTTTGTGTTTGGTGAAGAACAACGGTGCCGTACTTGGAAGCATTTCCTGACTGAGTTGTGTCTTTGTTTCCTGTGACTTAAACAGGATGTAACTAAAGGAATTGTAAGTCATCTTAGTAACACCTCACTTGAGTAAGTATAATATAAAGGCAGCTCAGGGGCTGTAGGTGAGGTTTTGGGAGTAGTTATTAGTCAACACTTCTTCCTACTTCCTTTTGCATGATAAATTTTAATTTTAATTTCAAGATCTTTTGTAAATCATGTAATTTAGTAAAAAGGAACATTGATATATTTTTATATAAATGAGATTATTGCTTCTTTCCAAATAAATAAAATAAAATAAAATAAAAAGAGATTTTTCAAATCTCCAGTGCTCACAGTTTCCTCCCACAGCTTAGAGCACTTCAAAATGCAGGCTGCTGTATTGACTGATCCATGGCACTGAATGTGAGACTGACTTCATTGCTACAAGGCCCAAGGATGGCTAATCCATGACCTTCTGAAAGCGATAAACTGAGAGTCAGCTGTACAAGCAGCACACTGCAGCAAGGGTTAGAGGGCTGAGTAGAGCCTTGTGGTCTCAGGCAGCGCTCTGCTTTAGGATCAACCTCTGCTCTGGGCCGAGGAGATTCGACCAACTGAGTGCCGTCATTATGTGGTTAGGCCTGGCAAGAGCCACAGCTCAGATTATTAGAGCCACTGAAGACTGCTGCTACAGTGGTGCACTGTTTGGCAAACCAATCCAAGTCCTCTCAGAGAGAGAGGACGGAGCAGCCGCACAGAGCAGCTTCTGTTACTGAGGGATGCCAAAAAGCACCTTTCCTCAGCAGCAGCAGAGCGGTTCACTGGGTTTATGGTCAGTGCACAAACTGCTTTGTGTTGAGTTTTTGGCTGTTTACGGGCACATGCATCAGACCTGTATATTACACTGCCGCTGAAGGATAACCACAATGCAAGCACACAGTCAACAAAGTGCTCAGCAGAACTACAGATGAATTCACTTTTCCCCATTTGGCTGATTAATTTTCTCATCAAAACTAAATAACTTCTCAGATAGTCACACTCATGAGACCATTATCACTGCTGTATTGTGGGACAAATTGACGGGTTTAATTACAATGTAAAACAAATGAGAAAACAAAGTGATAGATCAACACTAATGCTTAGCAGTACAAACGGGAACCATATGGGCTTGTCACCACAGTTAAGACTGCTTCTGCTGTGCTAATCACTCTGACAGAGCAGATGCACACTCGCAGGCATTATTGGCTCAATTGAGGCCATTTTCCTCTTTTTGCACTGTGTGGAACAGCCGTTCTGGTGGGAAAAGAGCCAGAGGACCGAAGCAGAGGGCCGGAGTAGTGGCCAGTGTCC
Source organism: Chaenogobius annularis (assembly GCA_015082035.1). Classification (NCBI taxonomy): domain Eukaryota; kingdom Metazoa; phylum Chordata; class Actinopteri; order Gobiiformes; family Gobiidae; genus Chaenogobius; species Chaenogobius annularis. Next base: position 2,233,492 of record BJKM01000081.1, read on the forward strand.
AGACTCCAGGCGACGCTCCGATCCCTCGGAGGCAGGATTAGGTCCTGATCCAGATTTGGGGCTGGATTTAGGCATTCTCCTCAAGCTGGGCCCATCTGAAATTCAGATATTAGCCGATGATGTCATTGTTTGTGTAGAGAAATAAAAGGCTTGCAGTTCTCAATTGGTATTCAGAGCATGTTTGGTCAGTGCCATCCACAAAAGAAGCATTTCGCCTCAGAAGCACCATCAGCCTGTCAGTATTTTCCACAAATATAAGGTTGTGTGGCCCCTGGGAGCCTCAGCAGGGCACAGACACAGAGGGCCTGGAGTGAGGCAGCAGGCACCAAACACACACACACACACACACACAAACACGCATAGCCACTACGCACACGCACTCTCCTCACATTCAATACAGACTAACATTCACTTCCTGCTCCTCTGCCCTTGCGGCTTCTGAACTGGTCTGAAGTATGTATACAGGGCTCCAGCTGCAGCGCGCCGAGACAGTCATGTGACCTGCGTCCACTACAAACTCAGACCATGTGGAAACCAACGGGCAAAGTCAACCTCACTGACCCCTGATGTTCAATGCCTCACATACACTACAGGGGAACATATGGTACTATGGGTCATTTCAAACTCGACACACTTCATCTATTAATCAACACAGCAGCACACAAGCCTCTGCACTGAATACAAATGCACTGTACGCTGCAAAAGACCAACACCATGATTAGAAACGCTTCACACATGTCATTCAGAATGAACTGTAACCTCCAATAAGACTGGAGCAAACCAAAACAAGTTCGCTGACAAATTACAGTCAAATTAGCTGAAAAAGCAACTCTGCTTTCTCAAACTAGATACATTGTTATAGCTTACACTCACACCTGACTCACATCAATGAAAAAAGGATTTAATCAATGACTTTGCATCATAATCATACTCAACTTGAACTTCTTTGCTTAAGGCCCATTGCTGAAACTTGCTTCAGTCACATATATACAACCCCTGTCAGCAATAAGTAGAACAGGCTGAATGAATGACTGTAGTCTTCATTAAATGTGCACTATGAGTGGGATTCGTCACCTGGTTGTGTCCATGGAGATAGATGAGTTTAATGGAACATTCGAAGCAATAAAATCGCAATAAAAGCAATAAAAAGTAGTGTACCTTTAAAGTGAACGCCAGTGTTTTAGGTGGGAGACTTATCGATTGTTATTGTTTTGTAGATAAAGAATATTAAAATATAGTGTATTGTTTATAATTACAGCAATTAAAATTAGCGCAAAAGGAGAGAGCGGTCTAGTGTGAAGGGTATAAAGGGATAGTTGGCTCTTGTAATATTTATTTCTCATACGTTTTATTTGGCATACTTGTTGTCGAGATTCTACACGGCATTTGATACAAATTTTACCTCCAGTAATACACAAGCATCAACCTGACCCTATTAGAGTGAAATACAGGGAAAAAATAAGCATGAAAAGGGAAGAAAATTGTTTTGGAGAAGCTAATAAACCACCTGCCTATTAATCGGTATCGCTGCAAGTGGGAATAATGCCAGAAAAAATATAGTGCTATTGCTTTGATTATTCTTCCTAACCTCAGAGCAACACACATCAGGCCAATAGTTACCGACTCATTACAGGGCCCCTCTATTGCTGTTAAATTGCAGTCATTTGTGTCTTTTAGGCAAATAGACTGAGTGCTAAGCAAGCAGACATGCCCCGGCTCAATTATAATAGCCTTCACCAAATCTCTTTCTCAGCAGTTAGGCCAATTATGCACAAACTCTATATGCTATGGTTATGTGTGGGCTGCCAATGCCAATAATGAACACTGTGTTTAAACAGTACAATTTATATTTACATGAGGAATGGTGAGGTGCTTTAAAAGATTCTTCAAGTAGTTCATATAGTGTTAAATATAGGTTTTATTTTATGCAGCAATTATGCATAGGCTAGTGAAATGAGCCTAAAATCGTCAGTATATTCACAATCAATTTGGTGGAATTAGCTTTTGGTACGGCATGGAGTTTTTTTCCTCATCATCAGTTTGATTCCTGCATGTTTGAGTAATCTTGTATTGTCTTGCAACTTAGGCTCGAGTGCTCCGTGAATTCCTGTTTTCAACTACCCCCTATACTCGTCCACATCCCTGTACTTTGTTGTGAGTATTTGAAAAAAATTAAGTCAGAGTGATACATGTAAGGTTAGAAAATATTTATCATATAAATGACAATCCTCTGCTTGTTACATTGAAATCCCACCCCTTTTTTTCTTCTGATCCGAAGGTCGGTGGTTCGGATTCCGCTCTCTCCTGGTAGAGCTGTCAGGTCCACTGACCCACAGTTGGCGGTGCGATCACAGCTGCCTCAAGCAAATATTACCATCCTTGGGCAAGACACCTAACCCGACTCGCCCCTAGTGTCTGCGAACATCTGGTGTGGGTTTGTGTGGGTTTGTGTGAGTGAATGGGTGACTGGTTCCCTGATGGAAAGTGCATTGACGGTAGAAAAGTGATATATAAATGTTTTTTACTAAACTTGAATCTTTTCTATGAAGCACAAACCGAGTTTAGTAAAATGGAAATCTTTAACCAAACATTATTTAAATATGGAGTGAACTTGACAGAAATAATCAAAAACAGTTTAATTATGTGTGTAATTTAGCCCAACACTACAGGGAGGATAGAATATAATCAGAAATGTTCTTTCCTCTATTTAACAGTACAGGTAATTATAGCATTTATTATTATGATCATTATTATTATTTTTATTTTTACATTACTTAACATATATTTTTATAAATTATTATTATTTCTTTTCTTTTTTGTCTTGTGTTATTTGTCCTGTCTTTTGTCTCTTGTCCTTTGTCTCTTATGCTGAATCCTGTGCTGCACTCAGTCCAATTCTGTTTACTCTTTATATGCTGCTGTTACGTACTATTATCAGAAAGCATGGCATTAACTTCCACTGCTATGCAGATGACACACAGCTGTATCTATCAATGAAACCGGATCAGACCGATCAAGCAGACAGACTTAGTGCTTGTGTGAAGGATATAAAAACCTGGATGACACTTAATTATCTGCTTCTTACCCTGAAAAAACCGAGATCATTGTACTAGGTCCTAAAGATCTGCAAGACTCTATCATCTGCGCAGATAGTCACAATAAACAATGTCAGTGTAGCCTCCAGGTCTACTGTAAGAAACTTTGGGGTCTTTTTTGACCAAGAACTCTTGTTCAAAGCACATATAAATCAACGCTGTAAAACTGCCTATTTCAATCTGCGTGACTTAGCGAAAATCTGAAAAATCTTGCCAAAGCTCAATACAGATTCCAATACCAATGGTAATTAACGACTCTTCTTTTTCAATACAAAATAATAGTAGATACTGGTAAATCATAATATGGTCTTATACTAGATTTTACTATGAATTAGTATCTTGGTATTGATTTTCTTGTCACCTTATTAGAGACTCAGTCGACGACTGGTTAAACTCAAACAGGTTTCTTGCAGGCAAATTTGACGGACCAACACTAGTTGTACTAAAAAAATTAAAAATGCACAAATCTATAAAGAAAACAAGTTGAAAATAGGATGGTCTTTTTGTTTGTTCAAATCTCCACACGGCTCACACGCAAATAGAGAGCTGACACCAATAAGCAGTCAATGATTTTCCTAATGGGCCGACTCTATGGAAAGGGAGCTCTCATGAGGATGGTTAAAGCACTAAAAGCCACGTGTAAACTGCTCTTCCACTACAGTAGCCATCCACACACACACACGTAGACACACACGCACAAGTCTAAAACTCATTTTGCAAAGCTTTCCTCGCAAACTATTTAGCTTTACAATATTAAATTACGGTACTAGTTTAAACCCCACCCCTATGTCAGACTGCTTATTGTCCTCTCCAAAAAAAAGCGCACATCTTAAAAAAGAAAACATAATAAAATCAACTTCTCTCAATGTAATAAAAATTCATTCATATTAAAGCTTATGAGAAACCACTGCTAATTTTTGTACAACTACGGTACTTTTTGCTGAGCCTTTAACAACAATGCATTAACTCTATTTACTTTTGTACTCGTAATGTTTTATTTTCATCTGGACGGTTAAAAAGAACATTCCCACCCCCCCTGCAAATGTCTGCGATCACAGTCACACCAACCACCATAAGTATCTTCTCTTCTCCCGTCTTTGAGCTCAAACACATACGAGATGTTTACAATATAATCATAATTATAGGCGAGGAAACTTGTAAAAAAAGATAAATAAACAAAATGGTGTCATTAAAATGTGATGCCATAGAGATGATGCTCTGACGACTCAGCGCTAGTATAGAAAACACATTATTATTGCAATGTACAATTATAGCATGATTTGTCCCCGACGGTGAGGGCCTCAGCACGGGGTCTCAGTGCGGCTGATTTGAGGCGGCCCGTGGCATTTTGTGCACCGGCATAACCACTCTACTATACTTAACGTGAGAGCAATAGAGAGGATACAAATGCATATTGATTCACCTGCTGCGTGTAAATGTATGAGAACCGTGGAGAAGACCGGAGAGACAGTAGTGTCCGTATGCAGCGCACGGCGGATGTTCAAACACCTGCTCATTGACATGAGCTCCCAGGGTTTGTGTCTGTAGCTGTGAAGAGCTGTGCACTGGAGTACAGTTTTGTCTATATATGCACAGCAGCATGTCTCCTGTGTCATAGTATATATATATATATATATATATATATATATATATATATATATATATATACAGATACAGACCACAGATGTTAAGACGCGAAAGCTGCTCACCATGCATGGAGGGTTCCACCCAAAATCCAGCACCCTGAAACTGTACACTAGCCCTGAGGAAGGAGCCGTGGACTAATGAGCGTGAGAGCCACTATCCAGGATGAAACATCCAAGATCCACAAATACATCAAGGACAAGGTCCCAACAGAAGACGTACTCAGTGAATGTCTCAGGCAATAAGGAACAGAGGATGAGGTCCTGGAGGAGGGACCATCACGGGAGGACAAGCCCCTACATGGGATGTACCACCAGAACATAACCAAAGTGGCTGATATCAAGAAATCTTACCAATGGCTAGAGCGAGCCGGTCTGAAGGACAGCACAGAGGCACTCATCATGGCTGCACAGGAACAGGCCCAGAGCACCAGAGCATTAGCGGCCCAAATCTACCACACCAGACAACACCCAAGGTGTAGGTTGTGCAAAGGGGTCCCTGAGACAATCCAGCACATAACTGCAGGGTTCAAGATGCTGGCAGCATACATGGGGCACCAAAATCAAGTGGCTGTCAGAGTGTACAGGAACATCTGTGCGAAGTATGGACTGTAAATCCCAAGGTCAAAGTGGGAAACACCCCCAAAGGTGGTAGAGAATGACCGAGCCAAAATCCTGTGGGACTTCCAGATTCAGACTGACAGAATGGTAATGGCAAACCAACTAGACATTGTGGTGGTGGATAAACAGCATAGGAGAGCTGTTGCGGTTGACGTGGCAATACCAAGTGATGACAACAACAGGAAAAAGGAACACGAGAAACTGTAGAAATACCAAGGGCTCAGAGAAGAGCTGGAGAAGGCATGGAGGGTGAAGGTGAAAGTGGTGCCCGTGGTCATCGGAGCACTCGGGGCAGTGACCCCAAAACTTGAGGAGTGGCTACAACAGATCCCTGGAAAAACATCAAACATCTCAGTCCAGAAAAGTGCAGTACTAGGAACAGCAAAGACACTGCGCAGAACCCTCAAGCTCCCAGGCCTCTGGTAGAGGACCCGAGCTTAGAATATGGGATGAGACCACTCGCGGAGGGTGAGAAGGGACTTTGATTTATTTTTTATATATAACTTGATTATGTAGTGTGGTTGAAAAAATAGAAGGAGCTGAGTCGAAAGGTAAAGCTATCACTTTACTGGTCAAGCTACGTTCCAACCTTCACCTTGAGTCATGAGCGTAGGGTAATGACTGAAAGGACAAGATCGCGGATACAAGCGGTCCAAATTAGTTTCCTCTGCAGGGTGGCTGGGCGCTCCCTTAGAGATAGGGTGAGGAGCTCAGTCACACAGGAGGAGCTCAGATTAGAGATGCTACTCCTCCACGCCGAGAGGAGCCAGCTGAGGTGGCTCGGGCATCTGTTCCGGATGCCTCCTGGGCGCCTCCCTGGGGAGGTGTTCCGGGCATGTCCCACGGGGAAGAGGCTGGATGGACTATGTCTCTCGGCTGCCTTGGGAACGCCTCTGGATTCCCCCGGAGGAGCTGGAGGAAGTCTCTGGGGTGGGAGAAGTCTGGGAGTCCCATCTTAGACTCCTGCCAACGCAACCCGGCCCCAGATAAGCAGAAAAAGATGGATGGATGCGTTGAATAAATATAGCATTTATAGCAATTACAGCAGTAGACCTTGTCACTGAAAACGTATATACACACAGATATGTATTTTATGTATTCAACCTCACTATTCTAGCGCTGCAGCCTCTGCAGTACTTCCACCTGTATAGTTCCTGCCTCGAGGCATCACCACCTCATCTGAACTCACAGCCTGGATTATGCAGCCCGACCTTGACCACAAGCACACACATACTTTACATTCACATCCAATGGGCATTAAAGCAGTAATTGCATCTCTGCGACCTTGCCTTATGTCAGATCTGTCAAATATATGGCTTCACTAAGGCTAAACAACCAATAAATTAGATCTGATTTGCCACTACAACATTCAAGAGGATTATCAATCCGATTAAATCATTTATACATTCCTAATTCGATCCCAAATGAGAAGATCTATTTAGTTGTACTACAAAAAGGAAGGGAGTGTAATACCATGTATGTTTATTAACATGCACTGTAATTTTCAATCTGAAGGTACTGATCTGAGAAACTAGAATTTATATTGTCCAGAGTCCGATTAGTCCTGTCCTAAAAGAAAGAGTTTCAACCTGAATCTACTCTTTGTCTATACATACTAGCCTCGTTATGGGTCATTTTAGCCCTATTGTGATATATGCCTGCAGATCACAATAGGGCTTGAAACATCTTGGATTTTAGAAACAGTGTCCAAATAACATTTGAACTATTTTCTACCTTGGACCACTCCTAGACGAATGAGGTATTACACCGATTTATTAGACGGAGTGAAAATGACTTCTCCGATGCTCTCTGGCCCAGTGGGAGTTCAGACTCAGGTTAGTTTCCGGTATTCGTCTCCAAACCGCTCTGTTTTCTAGCCAGCTCCTCTCACACGCCTGCCGCCCAAAACCCAGGTTTCCCTCAGGATTACTCAGGGATTTGAGTCTATGTCGGATTTGTAGAAGGGGATGAGACATTTATCTTTTTTCTTTTTTTCCTCTAAACATTTCTTCACTAAGCGCTTGCCTCCATCTCCTGTTCTTTCTTCTTGCTCATTCTCTATTAATCACAGATAAGGCAAGTCTTCTGGGCTGCTGGCACTACAAAACGCTGTTGTGAATTCCTTCCCCTTTTTTTGCTCTTTGGGAAAAAAGTGTTTCGGTGATGGACAGTATCTTTTTTTGGTCATCATCATGTCGCCTGGTGAACTGTCACATGCTTTTTGAAAATGCCTTTCTCCCCTTGTCACAAAGCAGGTCCTATTAAAATGAAAGAATGGAGGCAGAGGGTAAGAGTTCACTGGCTGAGGAAGATGTCGCCATGCCGCGTGTGTCATTGGAGTGGGAGGGATGTTCACTCGAGGGCATATCTATATGTTGTTCACTGTGTTGTGCATGTCACTGGAGCAGCCAATCAGCCGTGCGATTATTGGACTGAGAGCTTGTCAAGTGTTTTGGAGTTTGATATGACCATTGCAGCTGAAAACCTAGCACACTCCATACTGTAACGATCCCCAACACAAGTCTATTCCAGTGGAGAGTGGAAGCTGAAAGTGGAAGAAAAATAATAGAGATTTTGAGTAGGGGACTGAAATAGAGCAGGGAGGTATAGAACAATGTATATCGCAAAATCATACCATTGGGTATGTGGACTATAAATAAAATAATAAATCTAAGAGTTGCAAAAAGAGTTGATTAAAATAAGAAAACAAAAATCAAACTTGCAGGGTCATCTTTCAAAAAAGGGCATAAAGTCTATTTTCTAATGCTTATTTATCCAATTTGTGATTTGAATGTATTACTTTGCGTACAAATTTTGCTCTACAAATAAACCTAAATAACCTAAACCATGACATTTACATGCACGTTTCTGCACAACAATATTGTTTGGAAAACGTCATCGGGATAATAATAATCATCATTTTTAAAAAGGGATTTTACCAATATTGCCCACTTCTATACTGAATGATATTTCAAAAGATAGGTGATTTTCCACACATATTTTCACATCTTCAAAATAAAGTCGATCCATGAATTCAAACATTTGGGTTGATGAAGAACCCTGAAGCACTACCACAGAGCTGGATACTCTCTTCAGGTTACACAAGTTGACTAGATGATTTGAATTGAACTGGAATAAACTTTTGACAAGACACACATCTTTTACATCACAGCACACAAACCTTCAGCGGACTTTGACTTCATTCATTACTTCATTCACTTCAACCAGACTCCAAAAACTATTATTTTAGCATTTTTATATTCCTCTCCCTAAAATGTATTTTGATTTATAACACATTTTGAATGAATGTGCCTTAACTTTGGACAGTGGATCTATTTAAAGAGATAACCCTGAAACTAGTCAACAGCGTGGGAGTTAAGTGACCTAATAACCCCTCCATATGGCCATGGTCTCATCTAAATGTGCGTTCGCTCAAGGCATTTTAGGCCTAAATATCAACATGGATCCTGGACTAATTCAGCCACAGTGCATCTTCTCATCTTTCTGGCTCTGCTAAGCCTCTTACCTTTGGGATTATTGGCAACACGAGGTATTATATAGCTTCATTCATCTGGATATCGTGTTATTAATGTATTCTGGGATGAAACCATCTGTAATGCTGATGGGAGGAGGAGGGGGGATGGAGATTGGGCAAGTCAAGCTGTCCACAAACATTTTTGGTGTGTAATTTGATTTCAATTTAGGGGAATAGTGAGCGTTTTTTTTTTTTTTTTTGCCTTGACAATGCAGAGATCAGCGCTATGATGATGATGATGGCTTCTCGCCGAGCACAAGAAGGGTCATATTCACAGGCTAAGAATACGAGGATGAGTGAAGTGCGTCTTAAGCCCCTCTCAGACGTGCACATCACTTTAAATATATTTTTTAGAATAAGCCAGCGTTGTCAAACCACTTGTGAAGGGATGAGACAGGTGTTAAGGATGTCTAAATAAGTGACAGAAATATAAGCAGGTAAGCAAGAGTTAGAGCAGGTTGGCCATTCTCCATTCTCAAAATAGAATAAAACAGAATGTAATCTTTAACAGAAAATTATAGCAGCTTTTTAAATGTACCATAATAGCCTATATTAGTGAGGCTATGGATTAAAACCATTCTAAAACTATTTAGGAAAGGTCCAATTCTCTTCTGCTTATGTAATGTCAGCGATGTTCTAGTGAGTGTCTAGTTAGTCAATTAATTGGACAATGGGTGTCATATTCGATCAAAAAATGTTTAGTTAAAATATTTTATCGGGATTCTAAGCGTTTATATGGCCGCATTTATATGGTCAACAGCAGCAACGAGAAAGAATAACAAGAGTAAACTGGAATTTTGGAAAAAAATTGTGAGTTTTTTAAGTTTTTAAGTTTTTTACTTTTTACATATGAAGATGCTATTTACTACTACTGTTTAAAAAAATATATTTTATTTTTTTTTAAATAATTTAAGGCAGAATTGGAGAAAAATCTAATTGAGTAGAATAAAAAAAATAATAATTTCGTTAACAGGGTTAAGGCGGCACACAGTCCCAGTTGGTCCATTTCCAAATTGATTCCGCATGCAATTTTTTCCCCTTTTCTGTACCTCAGTTATGGTGTTGGTCCAGTCCTTTATCGCCAGTGCAGAATATAACACAGATATAGTTTAGAAGATGCATTATGAGACAGATAAATGTTATGTTGCTCATTTGAAACACTGGCATGTATACAGATTGCACTCTAACTTCAAAGATATTTTCAGTGCGTCTTTCATGTCTTAGGTGAGCATATTCTTTCCTTTTGCTCTGAGTAAGTTCCCGCCACACTCCATTAGAGAAGAGACTGATGGACAGGTTCTACAGGTTTCACTCATTACAGGTTTTAGAGGTCAACATTTTCCTGATGTAATGATTTGGACGTTTAAAATTGTGAAATTATATGCTGTATCTTCTGTGTGGCTCTGGACTATAATTATGTACATTTCGAGGTCTGTGTAAAGCGCTGGCAAACACTGGAGATGATTTTCTTTCGGGGGGAGTGACAATTTAAGTGCCAATTACCTCTTGACTGGCGTCTTCAATGGACTTCATACAATGCACTGAGGTGATAGCTAAAAGAGCAAGCACACACAGGGTGTTAAGTATTCATAATGATAGCGCTTTAAAGTCATTATTTCAGTTTAAAACACTTTCCTTTATTTCCGAGGTCACCAAATCATCTGCCTCCAAGCAAGCTGTGATTTTCATAGATGCCCTTCCCGATGCGATATGTCGTGCAACTTTAAGTTACAGTCCATATGATCCGAAAACCGGGTTTGGTGCTGGATTAATCCTTATTTAATTCTGCTTTAGACCTGGTTTGATTATGGGTTAGACTTGTTTCAGACCAGGTTCGTAATCTATCCACCCAGAGGCCACGGCCCCCAAGAAATGGCCCTCAGGAAAATTAAGTTGAATAGCCCTGGTTTACGCAGAAAAATTATGGCTGTTTAAAATCTACTAAGTACATAGGTATTTTATTATCTTTAGTAGGCCACATTTTCTGATTTCTTAGTCGACTATATAAAATAATCGTAATCGTTAACTGGACTATACAAACTCCAAAACATGTGATAAAGGATATTTAACAAAGAATTAGAATGTCAAAAAAGAATAAACAAGTTCAGATTTTAATCAATAATCCATTTAAATAGTAAATATTCTTTCTCTAGAAGCCTTCAGTCTCCATATTTCAACATTTGTTTGTTTGGTAACTTCTTCTTCTAATATAATCGTCAGTTGAAGCCCTATTTGCAGCAAACAGAACTTTAATTGATTCCTGCTTTTTAAAATCAATGTACATATAGTCAGTCCAAAGATTTCCCCCCTCAGTACGCCTAACATTTTCAAATATTTTTTGAGAATGACTCTTGGATGAGAGTCGAAACGTTTTGTTTTTCTAAAACAGAGTCCAGATGACTACAACTGAATCTTTTTCTACAATGGAACACTCCGGGACAAATGAGGGATTACAAAGACAATATTTTTTGCGTTATTATTTTGCATATTATTGAATGCCTTTGAATGACTTTAGAGCTGGAGGAATGTCTGAGGTGCAGGAAGTCTGAGAGGCTTGCAACCCCATTACTTCCACAGCAAGAAATGTTCCAAAATGTACTGACAACTTTAATAATACCTATTGCTATACCTGGGCTTGGAACTGGAACAAAGTATTCAGGACAAAGTGATCTCCAAAAATACTTGCATGTCAAATGACAAACATTGAGTTCCATAAATATGCCCATAAAAGTGGGTGTATGTGGAAAACGGCACCTCTACACTGTACATAATTGTGTGTGTGAGTTTGTGTGAGTCAGCACTGAAATCCTGGACACAGTGGGATGAATCACATTGTGGGCAGGTTGTGGTTTAGAACAGACCGGTAGCTAAAAGACATTTCCCAAAAGCTCCTCCACACAAAACACATGTATAGCACAGTGCATTTGATTTCAGCTGGATAAGAGCGCATTGATTACACCTCTGCAGAGATCTTTGCAGACACAAAGGCACAGTTATTTACATTTACCGCAATATGTATGAAATAAAACTGAATCAAATTAGAAAAAATACAGTCATATGATCTAGGAAATTTGCGTTGAGGGGGAAATGTTGAATTTACAAAGCTAAAAACTCACAGTATAATCCACTAAAACTAGCCATTTGTTAGATAAGTTCAATTTCTTTGAATATTTTAAATTATGTTGATTTCCTCTAACAAAACAATGTATTTGTCTGGCCGTGAAGTTTTCTGGCTGCAGTCAAATTTGTACCACAATATGGGACTATTTTGCTGACACCTAAACAAAAGTACAAGTAGTTAGTACAACCAGAGATATGGCTAAGAAGATCATATTTTATCGGTCAAAATCTAAAGCTTTTAATCAGAAGCACATGGTTGGATGGCAAAAAAGAGTACAGAATTAGAGAGAGAAAATGATGACTCAGAACCTAATTAAAACTTCCAATTCAACCTCTGATTCATCCTTTTTTAGAAGACACTAACCAGAAATTAGCCACTTAGCCTGGCTGATTGCTCAAGGTTTGGCAAACAAAATCAATATGTACTGAAATTATGAGTACAAATGGTGGAAGTACTGAAGTACAAAATTCATCCTGGTTTTTAACTCTACTCTAACCAGTATAATTTTGTTTCTGTCACACTTCCCTGGGCAAAACTAGTGTGTGCCAAGTGTGCCAAAGTGAGCAGAGAAAACTTGGTGGTTTTGTGTGTCACTTAAACATTATCACCACGACCACAGTCACTGGCGTCGAGGCAGAACCGATGGAAAATGTCTTTTATGTTGTCTTCGGTCATAGGAAACTCATTTTGAAAAAAAGTGATGCGCGGAGTCGTGGATATGGAAAGAGTGTAGATCGTAGATAATGTTACGTGTATGACCATGACTAACAGGGAAAGTCTTTATACAGAGCATGTGAGAGCAGGACACCCGCGGAGAACATTACCGCTACACGAGTCCAGAGGCAGACGGAAAGAAAAAATGCTGACAACCAGATGTGGAGCACCGGCCAGACGCTGTTCAAGGATGATTCAATCATGACTTTTTAAATTTTATTGCATTGATTAATCACAATTTCATTGTATATATTCTTTTGAAGGTCCGTGAACATAGGAAATACAGACTCAGTGTAATCGAACACAAAAGAATGCCAAATAATTCCTTCAAAATCTGAAATCTTGTCCAAACCAAATGCCTTGCGGTCACAGGATTGGCTGAAAGACCATGTCAATTAAAGAGCCTCAGGCTGATCATTGTGATCTACAAATCATTTTATAAATTCAATACAAAGCCCAACACACCATCAATTTAAATAAATAAATAGATTAAATTCAATCAAATACAATATATATATTTTCAATTCAAGCACATTGAGCAGTTAAAATATAATATTAATACAAATCTCAAACAAAGGTCTCAGGACAACACCAAGACATGGTTGATGAACACTTGAATAATGTTTTGAAATACATTGATAGAGACAATTCAATCAAGTCAAATCATACAATAATTAAATGTTGTCTTCTGTAAATGTCTGTGACATAAAATACAAAATAAAACATATGCCATGGGTCTCCAACACTGATGTTCATTAAACTGGCCTTCTAACAAGCTCAAATTACAATTTGTTATCACAAAAACACTATGTGAATTACTAATATTGCAGATTATTAGGCACATATATGTAAAAAGCATGAATACATATGATATGAACCTGTTGGATGCATATTTAAGTGATGCAGCTGTGAACAGCCTTAGCAAGCTGATTAAGGAGGAAAATGTCGGCAATCACGAGCAGCTTTTCCCTCATGAGACACAACAGGAGACTCCTCTGATGACAAGTGAGACTCCAGACTGGATCCTGCTGCGGTGACACATCCACTGCTGCATAATGTCCCCACCAAACAGAGCAGACTCATCTCTCCTGTGTGCTATTGTACTGGTACTATGGCTCCCGGCTTAGTCTATTGCGGCTGAGTGCTCTCATAGGCGTGGTTCCTCATTTAAGAGATAGAGACGATGTTCAAGTGGCCAGTGCAACACGCACTCATAATCTTTTACACTGTATTAATCTACAATAAATGCTGTTTCAACTATTGTAACTGCTTCTGTGTTTTTACACCATTCGGAGTCAATTTCTACAGTACAAAGCAGCTTTTAACATAAGGGCTTTGAGTAGGATTGGGCGATATTGACCAAAATGAATATCTCAATATATACTTATTATCTCTATAACAATAAATGTTCAGACGATATATTAACAATGCTTCAGGAATTGTACTTGGTTAAGGTTTAAACATGAATGGACAAAAAAAAATCAACCACAAAAGGGCAGAAATATCACTTCATGCCCTAGTCTGTTTCTTTATGAGGCAATTTTAATCATTTTTACAGACAATAATTTATATTCTGATTTTGCCTTCTCCAAAACAACTATCTATGTTTTTTGATATACCAGTATCTCCTTACTATAGTTATATGAAATACACACCCTGCCTGGACAGAGGATAGTCTCAGGGCTTAATACATAATACTGTACTTCATTCACTCATTCAAGTCACACATTTTTACTACACTTTTCCTGCATATTTATAAACAGGAAAACATAAGAAATTGCATTTTTATTGATGTCCATTAAATACACAGTAATTGCCATCCAGGTATGTATCATATGTCACAAACCAGGACCGCTTAACTGAAGTGAAACAGCAGTGATGAACCAGTCAAAGGGGTATTTGTCCCTGAAGGAGACTGGTGGGTTGTCAGTGGTGTTGCAGCGGCCGACTTGAAAATCTGACAGACCGGCCGTGGAGTCTGAGCTGGTGGACTAGATGTGTGTAGTCCTCTTGATGCACCCACATGCAATGGGAATAAAAGCCCTCCTCCAAAGGTCAACCTTTAACATCTTTCTGTGTGTTAACATTGAGCATCTTCTGAACAAATCACTGTCGACGCCTCGTGAATAGGTTGCTGACACAGTGGATCTCAATGAAAACACCAGCCTCTGTTATGTAACAGTATGTACAGGCATTGAAAGACACATCAGAGACAACTCAGAAACAATTAGGAACAATGCCCTCAAGTGTCGTCATGCAAATTGGCAAACGATCATTGTTGATACGTCCGGTTTCATGGGAGGATTCTCAAACTGTCAAGCGGCTCAGCACTATTACTTTCAACAATGAAAATATAGTTTGTGCGCAGATGTGGAAAGATTCTCAAATACAAGTAAAAATGTTGAAAGTATGATTATAACTAAGAGATGTATAACTACAAAAGCTACAAATATAATAAGAAATCCAACAAGTATTTTTTATTTCTATCTATCCATGAGTTTCAGAGGACTTTCAGAGGACTTTCAGAGGACTTTCAGAGGACTTTCAGAGAACCATTGCCATAACAATTCAAAGCACAATATTATATCTTTTGAAAGGTGAAAAGTCCCCAGAATGTTGCCTACTACTAACACTACTGTTACTACATTACAAATAGCTACTGTCATTGCTCACCTATATTGTTATAAATTGGTTAAAATACTTATTCTCATCATGTGACTATTAATAAACAAAAAAAGTCCTGCTACCATGACTTAAGCAGACTAACATCACGCTGGGGTATTATGCTGCAGGTAAAATGGCTTATACGCAGGTGGCTACTGGACACCGTGTTTTACTTGAATGGCTGGCACTTTTATCAAGGGAAAAACGTGGCAGGACTTGCCAGAAAACAACTGTGTCCAATTTCTTTGGGGCACTCTTGAATGCTTGAGAGACCAAGCAGCGCAAGAATCCCAAGTTTTTAATTTCAGGCTTCAGGTAAATTACTCTCCCACAAACTCTGCTCAGTGTAGTCCTGTGGAGGAGAGAAAGGGGCTTGGAATTTGGAAAAAGGAAATTGGTTCATTTGACTGTTGTCACATTTTTGTGGATTGGACCTGCCTTGGTCTTAAATTGGACAGAGGTTATCCTGATTTAAGCCATTTTATTTTTGCATTTATTATTTTAAACGTTTTAATTGACATGTTTAACTGACTGTTTATGCTCACCGTCGTCTACGATCATTATTAAAATAATTGGCATAACCTGTCTATTCTTAACTAATAACACAATTAAAATAGCTTATAGGCTGTTGGTCCGTATATAATCCATCTGAGTAGTTCTACACCTCAGTTAATTGTAACTGCTGTAAATGCCCTGCCTCTTTTATTCTGTTAAACTCTAACAAATGGCAGGTGACTCTCATATAAGTTCAGCATCGAACAGTTTGGAAATGAGGTTTTAGATTGGCATGAGGATGGCAGATCTGCTGACCCTGCTTCTCCAGTCTAGACTTTTAACAGACTGCTCAATGTAGGCAAAAAGAAAGAGAGCCCAAAATGCCATGCCATTACTGTGCCCTGGTGTGAACTACACGCAGAGTTCACATGTCGTTCTCAGCTGTGGTATTTGATTGTGGAGTGAGCTCGCTCAGTCGGCACTGCGTGGCTCAAGTCTTCATTGAGCTTAAGCCCGTCTCAGCATCGCTCCTGCACGGCTACGTAGCCTCTGTCGACAGCGACAGCATCCAAATATGCCCGCGTTCACCAGTGACATCAATTCATTTACGGCCTCAACGTGAGCTAAGCAAGCGTGCGTAAATGTTGTGCCATGTCGGCAAACCCATTCATCTCCAAATAAGCGTGTTTTAAAGCGTGTTTTATCTGAATTTGGGTTTATAAATGTGTGGATGTGAGGCGAATGGCTCGTCTCTTACCGGTTGTTGTATGTGTCGAGCCGCCCCTCTTCCAGGCGGAGAGAGATGCTGCCGTTGATGGTGCCCGTGCTGCTGGAAATAGTCGCTGCCAGCGGCTTTGTTGCCCGAGAGCCGGTCCCTCTTCTCGCGCTCCCTGAATCCACGGTCCTCTCGCTCTTCCCCGGAGTCGAGGCTGCTGAAGTTCCAAACGATGAGCGTCTGCACCAGCAGCACGGTGAGCGCGGCGATCAGGGCGGACCGCGAGCGCCGGGCCAACCTGCGAGCGCACAAGCCGCCGACCATGTTGTTCACACCGGGCTGCTGCTCTGTGGCTCTGCGCAGCGCGACGCCAACGCGAGTGGAAGTGTAGCGGAGGGACGGCAGCAGCAGAAGCAGCAGCAGGAGGAGGAGGAGGGTGCGCTGGAGGAGAGGAGGGAGTTCACGGCAGCGACGTGAGGAGGAGCGTCAAGGAGAGGCACAGGGCCCCCGTGTGGAGAGAGAGGAGAGGGACGGAGACCAAGAAGAGCTGAGGAACGCGTCCACGAGTCCGTATCGTTGTGTTTCCAGCTCGCATGACACTGGCTTTCTTTTAGCGCATTAAGGCAAAACACTATTGTCTAATGGCTAATGTATATATCTTCACCATGTCTTGTCACTGAGTGGCTCCAACATGCGTTTTGCTTTGATGTCCAATCTACAGGTGCACATTCTGAAAGTGCTTTCAGATTTACAGGCCCAAGTTTTATCACCTCCTGTTTGGGGCACAAATAATATCCCCCTATATGTTGTTAGGATTAGAGCTGAATTTTAATAAATGCTGCTTATCCTCTGAGACTGAGTTGGAAGGGAAGCAATGCTTCAGGCGACAGTATAAACGACTGTTGAAGTGATAGGAGACTCCAGCTAATTTTTGAATATAATATTCACATTACAAGGCAGAACAGCAGGATTAAAAGGTCTCCAGAGGCCCCTGACTGACACTTCTGATCCCAACAGGACTGAGGAAAAAAATCTGTATTCCCAACACAATGCTCAAGGCCCCTCTTCACTAAATCACAGTTGGGTCTTAAATTAACCCTTTTTAGCTTTTATAAATTGACACTGTTTCCATCTGAAGAAGATGCATTTCCTGAAGTCCCTTTTCCACATACAGCATGATGATGAATTGGCATCAGGGGAGTTACTCATCTGGGTGACTAGTCCGATTAACCAACTTGTCGCTAATGGTTTTTAATCATCCTTTATTAATGGATTACATATTGTGTCTCATTTATAAATAAAGCTTTAGAAATTGCTGGTGAAATATTGCCATCTGTTGAGTAAGGACAAATCAGCTGTCCAAGGATACAACTTCCCCCAGTACAGTACATGAAAAATGGAGCTAAGGGAGCAATTTATTAGATTAGATTAGATAGATTAGATATAAAATAAAGATAGGGACACACCTGACCAAAACAACAATGTTTCATTACATTGTTGTTTTGGACCTTCGTCTTGTGTCAAATAAACTAGTGTCAAAATAAGAAATTGTTCTTAAATAAAACACCAAAACAGGGTCTGCTTTACAGACACTTTGAAATTGCCCTACAGCTGCAATTGAACATCTTCATTTATTTAGTTGTTATACTTAAACTTTTTTATAAAATTCATCAAATAAGGTTCATCTAAACTTTGTGACTCATGTAATGCCAATTTTAGAGCCTTTCTACTAAAATCTTTCCCCTCACTGGTCTGATTCAGCCGACTGTGGGCTTTCAAGTCTCTGTGAGAGAGGTCTGACGTCATTCACAGTTTGGTGCACACTCCTGGCCCACGCATCTTTCAGGAAAAGTCAAGGAGCCAATTTTGACAGTAGTTCTAGGAAGTAGTGGTCAAATACCAAGCATAATTTATGATAATCTGCCAATGACAACATATATTTTATCACCTAATTTGCATTTTAATACAGAACAAACGGATCCACTGGTTCTTTGGACACATTTAACTCAGTAAGAAACTGCTTTAACTTGAATAATTTGAATCACTTCAGGTCAATATTGTCTGCTATATTAGACAAAATAGGCCAGCATTTTCTTTTCAAGTGGAAGTTATTACTTGGTACTTTTGTCCAGTTGACAGAATTTTATGTATTTTCAACATATACTTTGCACACAACTGAACAGTAGTTTTGGAGATGCACTTTGATTTATCTTCAACCAGTCTTAAACCTGCCCATTTTACTCATCTTTTCACGCGACATTTTCTGCCCCTCAGTAGGTGCCATGAAGATTTAATCTGTGATAATTACTTCTGTAAATTATAATATTATGGCTTAGCTAGAAGATACTGCTAATTGATTTGATTAAAGACCATTAGTGGTTTGATAGTTAATACTTCTAGTCTAGGGGTCTGTACAGTTCTGACATCACTCCAGTTGTGAGTCATATAAGTAGATTTACAGACTGTGTATCTTCACACTTCATCATGATGTCTGCTGCGGCGTGCCTGGCCAGCCCCAAAACAGAAACACAGAAATCACACGTTCTCCATATCTTCACATCTCATCAATCCAAAATAGGATGCAGACATCAATTACCACCGCTGTTCCTTTGCATTCAGATACATTTACTGCATAAAATCTCACTGCAAAGTATTCAAGGCATTGGGTGGTGTTTAGTCAGTGTTCTAGTATTGTGAAGTAAAAAAAAATATAACAAATCAATGCAGATATAAATTGGACACATGGTAAATGAGACCACATGGTAATTTCAATGAAATGCTATTTTGCTGTAGAAAAAGCATCTACCATTGGCCACGCCTGGACGAATGAGGGATTACATCGACCTACTATTTTGTGCAGAAAATTTAATTCTGTTCATGTCTAAATCTAGTGTTTTTGTTATCAGTGGCTGAGTACCTTTTCTTTAGTATTGGAACTGAGTTTGAAATGACAGTGTTGTTACAATACTACTATATTTTGAATCTAATGTGTTTTCATGTGTTGTCTGTAAAATACCTCAAAGGCAGCTACATCATGAAAATTATTTTTGTATCTATATTTAAGTGATTGAGCGCCAAATTATGAAATTAAAAGGAGGATGGAATAAAATATGATTCAACATGTTTTAAATATAACTTTTAGTAAAATAACATCATAATGAAAGATCAGAACTAATATATCCTTTGTTATTGTCTATTTCAGATTTAATGTAAGACCACAGTAAAATGAGGAATAGCTATTATTTTGTGCATTATTGTGGTATCAAAATCGGAATCTTTTCTTAGTATAAAACTCTGGCATTGTAACATTGCTTTATTGTACACATAAATTGTTTGTGGACATATCTCTTAAACCAGGAGCTGTTTATTAGTACACCATGAGCATTGTTCTCCATTTGAAGACTCGCGGCGTGGTTTTCCCTCAGAAATGTTTTGGCACTCAGTCAGACAAAGCCTTTTCCACCCCAACAACAGCTTTGAGGAGAGAGATCGGTCTGTGAGAGGCAGCTGACCTTCTGAAATCAACGGAGCAATTAGACATTCCTGCCTTTTGTAGAGCAGAAAAAGGCCGTCTACGAGAGCAGTCCATCCGCAGACTATGGCTACAGACCAGATTGTTGACTTGGTTGAGTTGAATGCAGTACCAAAAACTGCAGATCTTGATTAATTGCAATCAAATCGCAGTTTGAATGGGCACAATTAGCAAAGCACAAAGACTGCAATTTTTGAAGTGTAATTCCCTCCTCAAACAACAAAAAGGGCTGATTCTACGTAAAAACGGTTGATCCTGTAGTTTAGCTCTTTACAAACATGTGATTCTTTTGTTATTTTGTCAGTTCATAAGCCTGGTTCAGTCAAATCTGTTTAAAATTTGAACTGAACTATAATATAAAAATCAAAAGCAATTCCAGAAAATCGCAATTAGATATTTTTTCCCAAATCAAGCAGCCCTAATAAAAAGTGTCTAAAGCGAAAGGAAAAATCAACAAGCGACAAAAACAAGCCAAATGTGATATTGATGCTGAGTGAAACTTGGACCGATCCAGAGTGATTACTTTGCTACATGCATTCTTTCAAATGTACTATACTAAACTTGATAGAGAACAAGGCCATTCTACTATCCTATAACTAGTCAAAGCTCATATTAGTCTTTTTTCTGTGTTCCTTTCCCCCAATATCAACGCTTTTTCAAATGAGTATCAACTTTCGATACTAGTTTAGGATTGTCGCATCAACTCTAAAACATTAGATATTTCATGAAGACATACATACTTCAAGTTATATTTAATAACATTTTGAATAATACAACAGCATAAATGCATCCGTTTCTTGAAATATTATGCATCTGTCCTATATTATGTTTCTAATTTATTTTTTTTATTTATGTTTCTTTATGTTACAAGTTTTAGTAAAAAAATACTTAAATGATTTTCAGCTTGTAAACAGGATTGGATATCACACACAAATGGTCCTTGATCTCACTCGCTCTACAGATATTTGAGCATTTTATGAATGCTAAATCCCACCTCATCAAGGACACTGAGCAACAGGATGAGGGAGGTGGAGAGTCTAGGACGGTTTAATTGCGGTAAACATAAAGACGCAGACCGGGAGGAGGGACAGACACGTCACTGTAAATGACAGAAATAGAAATAATTGGATTGTAGAAGCTATACTCAAAGCATTGCTGAGATGCCTTTGACAAATTAGTGAGCAGGGCACATAGAGCAGACAAAGGGCAGCAGGATAAATGAGATCAAAACAAAGTTCTAAAAGCTAAATTTAATATATAAGAAGCTTGTGGTTTTCTGGAAGCTTGCAGTACCTCTCATTAGCTGCAGTTCTGTTGCTCAGGGGAACAAACGGGCAGGATTGTTACAGCGACAATACTTATGATCGCCCGCGGCAACAAACGCTCATTCTAATTAGCAATAACCTTTTAGTTATCCAGACAGAAATGCACAAACAGAGGAAATGCTGGTGAGGAGTGTTTTGACTGGATTCTAACAGTTGATTCCTAAATGGTTGAATGTCGTTGTATTTATGTCATCACCACCAAGAACCAGTTTCCTTTTTGTGATTGAATGTGTTACGAAGTTTTTGCTGTAAAATAGTCTCAGATTGAAAAAAAATTATGTTCATATTACGGATAGCGTATAATCAAGAAGTCACACTACAGCTGTTGTTTGAAATAGCTTTCCCTTTGTTTCTTGATAACAACAAAAGAATCACATTTACATTAGAAAGCAGAAATATATAATGCCATAAAGATATCACAAGCAGTAGATTTCAACCATGTTAAAACCCTATAACACTGACTTGTGAAATCACACAAACTGTTCTGAGTGAGAAAGTATTTGAGAAATAATTAGAAAGGGTAGAAAGGGATTAGAAATCCGATGTACCAGTATGGTGCTGAAGGGGGAGAGACTTAAATGTCCCTGGGCTAGACACTGTATTATGTAATGAAGCAAGTGCACACTGCTGCAGTCCACAGAGCAGACAGGTGTCTTTGGCTGAGCTAACCCAGGGGACCATGGGACGCCTGTTTACTCCCACTGTGATCTGACAGCCCTAACCAGGATGACACATTTCCAATCCAGAGGTGCAAGATGATGTAATATTTGAGGAGTTTTATAATATTCTGCAACAGGTAAAAACCACACCGTTTCATAGAACAAAGCTCAGAAGAACGAGCTGGTTCTGAGTTAGCTTTTAAAATATATACACATACAACCATGGAGCTGTGTGAAACAGTTGCAACACACACACACACACACACACCAGCTGCTCCAGAGTCCATCTAAGGAGATTTCAAGCAGTGATATTATTAATGCATAGATGAGAGCAAGATGTTTCCGGGTTCGACTCCCGGGTCTTTTTGTGAAGTTTGCATGTTTCTCCATGTGTCGGATGAGTTTCCTCCAGGCACTAGGTGTTCCCTTGTCAACCCAAAACATGCACAATCCTCTAGCTAAATCAGTCCAAGATCTGTAGATGGGGTGCAAACAGTTTGGCTCAGTGGCATTGAAGGATGTGTCAAATGCAGAGGACACATTTCCCTACTGGGACAATAAAGCCTCACTGCAAAAGCAATGCTGCACTTTATTGCAAATCCTTTTTAATGAAATGGAAACTATTCCTTTTTACCTAACAGACAGCAGCAAGTCAAATTCAATCACACCTTTCAAAATCTAAAGTGATCCGTTCTGTGGCTCCCCAAGGATGTGCCAGTTCTGCATACAAACCACTGTTCACATAAACACAATAGAAAAGTTGTGTCAAAAATTCTTAGATGATGCAGCCATAGTGAGTTTATATGGCACAAAGACATGGATCCATCCAAATACTTCTCTGGTGGATCTCTGTGCAATAGTGTGAGAACATCATCTGATCTGAAAAAGACACCAAATTTGGTCTTGGATCCTAAGTTTTGGATCATACACTGTGACTGAGTAGGTCTCCTCCCACAGATTTTTAGGGCTCCATGTCTGTTCATTCACCTGGAGTATTCACATGGACAATCTGTGCTTTCAGCTCCAAAAGTGGATTTATTTTCTGTGCCGACTAAGACTGTGTGGGGTCAGTCCCAGACTTCTGCTTCAGTTTTACCGGCCAGTGCTGGAGATACGGCAAGACCGCTTGGTATGAGCAGCTGAAAACAAAACCGAGCCAGATAAACAGTGTATTGAACATTCTGCAGTGAGTCAACACCAGTCTGTCAGCTCTCTATATGAGGAGTCTATGCTCAGCCAGGCCCAGAAGATAGTGTCGACACCTCCCCTGTCCCCCACTTGGAGTATGATCTCTTACCCTCGGGGAGGGGATTCTAGGGTCTCTCAGTGCAGAATCTAACAATATATAAAATATTTGTGAGGCTCCTAAATCACAACTTAGAACTGAAATTGTGCTTTGTGTTAGTAGCGTTTAATGTCACTTGAGTTTATGTCACTTGAGTTTATCTTTGTAGTTGTTGCTTTTCATCTGTAAGATATTACAGCGTAAGTCCAAGACAGATGTCCCCAAGGGACAGTATATTGTATTGTATCTTCCAAAAGGCAAGAGCTCTCCATTACCATGGCCCATACATAAAGCAACAACAATTACAAGTAAATGCTTTTAAATATCACTGCTTACAAGCTTTGTGTAAATATTCAATAACAATTTTGGCAAATGACAACAACATTTGTTCACACCATGGTATACAGGTTTCACTGGACAGTACTTCTGTATCATGATTTAGATTTATAATATGTTCTTCTACCTTTCCGGATTCAATACATGAAAACAAATGTAGTCTTTAGAATGGGCATGTTTTTGAATCTTGTTTTGTTTAAATCCTATAGTTTAGGAAATTGTTTTGTTCTCATTCAGTCCTGGTGTTTCATAGTTAAGCACCCATTGAAGCTTGGTTCCTCCTGTTTTGCAACTTTCTTTTTGGTGTGTACTGTTTGTTGTAGCTATACACTGAAAGCCACATGTTCAGCTTCTTGGTGTGAACAGTTAGAGAATCACTGCTGTAGCCGTATATATCTGGACCTTCCAGTGGCCCGCTGTGTGCAGAGATGAGAGAATTTTCTCATGTTGGGCTTATCCTGAAGAACACAGAGCATGTTATCAGGAGCAGAGTCCCTCCAGAGACGCACAGAGAACCAGTCCGAGCCCAACTTCAAAAGGCCAAACGCATAAGGAAAAACAAGTCAGTCAAAGCAACAGCACCTTTCCACTGAGTAAACTGAGAAAAGACGTCTTAACATTAGCATATCACAACCAGGGTGAAATATTTGTGTGTGGAAGATTAACAACTTTGCAAAGATAAGAGGATTGTAACAACATTGGAAGACTTTAAAACTATGAACTTGGATGTACTGTATACTGTTCACAATAAAGAAACAAAGTGCTGCTTTATTCATTTTATTGTTAGTTAAACTGAGAATCCCATTGATTCTGCATGGGATTCAACACTTATTCTATTGTGCATGCATATATATATATATATATATATATATCATAATGGTAGACAGAGGCTTTTCAATCAAAATGTAAGGTGTATTTCATAGATCAATTGACAATAACCAATAAAGGAAACTATAACATTTAAAATATAATTACATCATAAAAATATCTTACACAATCTTTCATACTGCACATGCTTCCAGTGTGTTTCAGACATTTGTTTTACACCGGATGCCCTGTCAGCAGCTGGATCATCACAGATACAACAAAGGCTTCAACAGTTTTTTCCTTATATTTTTTGAGCTGCACTTGCACTTTGAAAATGCAAGTACATGTTTAAGCAAGAGATAGGCTCCACAAGGTTCTAATGTGAATTTAAGTGCATTACATAAAGTGAACGTCAGTTTAACTTGTCAAAACAGGCCAAAGTGATGGTAACTTTTAAGAGAGGGTAATGAGGAGAGTGAAGAGCGAGAGTCCCAGATTCTAATAATTGAATTTGAGAAACGTAATTACACATAATCTGCACTTATTTCAAAAAATGTAATGAGGCCTACTGCAAATACATCAGGGGGTAAGTTTATTCATGCAAAAAGAGGATCAAAGTATTCACAGCATTACATTGATGTAACCTTTAAAAGATAATTGTTATGTAAGACCTTCTGCCGGCAACCGAACTATTATAGGAGGCACAAAAACATGTGCTGAAACTCTCTTACTTATTTTTTATACAAAGTAACATGTAAGTAAGTAAAGTGATCAAAATGACTGAATATTGCATGTATAGCAGTCAATAATATTCAAATGCCATTTATGTTTATTTACCATGCTCAACATGCTTGTATACGGATTTAGACTTAGACAATACAATAGCAAGGAGCAGAAACTGTACCTTGACACGGTTTATTTATTTGTTGATTTGATTGGGACAGACATGATACAATATGAACGTAAACACACCGGATTGAAGATGATTAAAGCTAATTTCCATTTGAAATGATCAGAGATTGTAGTCACAAAAGGGCCCCAGCACTTTCATACAAGAATACAAGTTCACCTTATTGCATAGTGCACATTATTGCGCAATCCATTCATTGCACAGTCCACATTACTGTCACACTGAAAATGTCATGAAGTACACCTTGCCAGTAACATTAACCTCTGCTGAACCGCCATGTGCTACTTAACATCTATTAATATTGATATAGCCTGGCCTGAGCCTGCTCCTGTTTGTCCCAGGTCTCCGTGTGAAGTCCCTCAGCTGGAGTCACATCATTTTACAGCGCTAACTTACCCCAGTGCCACTTCATTAAATCTTTGAATAATATATCCCCCATAGACCTAAACCCTTGTGCTTTTTCTGCTGAATCGACACGTTGTAAGAGAGGCTATAATGGCTTTGAATGGGCGTGGGGATGTGACAGACAGAAAATGACTTTTGCAGCATTGACATGTACTCCTTCTCTTCAGAGCAGGAGAGTTTCATATTCCACTGAAGCCAATGGATTGTATCAAACGGCTCGTGTGTGACCTCTATGTAAATAGAGACTTATTGGATTTCCTACAGTTGAGAGGTGATTCCACAAAAATACTTTAGTCTAAGATAGATTGAATATTATTATTAATTTGGTGGTAAACTGTAGCGTTCTAAAATCAACACCTTTTATTAGTTGGATCAACGATCTGTCCGATTGATCTAAATGAGACATTAAAATGAAAATGTAATTTGGATGTTTGTCGGCTGCTCAGACAGATTTGAGTTATTTACATGTTGGTTACATTGGCAAAGTCAATATTGAACTTATATATATTGAACAAACTGTATTTTGTTGACATCAACATGCATGTCACATACTTGGGTTAGTATTGGTTTTACCCATGCCCTTCCACTATTCAGGCCCCAATATTCCCTATATGCAATAAAAGAGAAAATATCTCCAAAAGGAATGAGTCGTAAGTACAATGTCTTTAGCTGTATGGTTGTAACTCAATAGATTTGCATGGAACTGCATATTTGTCATTATCTTAAACAACTTTTAATTCTCAAAGTTTCCCTGAGCTCTAAGCTTTGTCTTTTAATCTTTGTGTTTTCAGGTTTAGTCTAAAACATGTCTTCCTTTTCATTCCCATCTCTTCTCATGTCTCTCCATCTCTGCACTCAACATTTCATGCCTCTGTGACCAAGCAACCTTGTTAGGCCGGTAAAAATAGTAACACCAGCAATGATTCGAGAGCAGTGAAAGACTGTGTGTTCGCTTTGAAAAAAGAACCATGGAGCAAAGCAAGGTAAGGTAATGAGGAAGCGAAAGGCAGAGGTGGCAGACTATATGTCTCCTGATTAGTGATGACCTTATGCACACAAGTTGTGCCACCAGAACAGTCAGATTTGAACTCATTTAGCTTACAGCTTCAAGAAATAAGGAAAACGTTTGGTGATCTAAAATATATCCTTACAGCAGCTTTTAAAATGGCTGAATTTTCACTATGAAGCACATTATTTCCAATTAATATTAGACATGTGTTTGGACAAGTACTCATTCATGTTAAATCTGCTGTTTCATTGTTGTTGTCTGCAGAGAGCAAACAACTTGTGAGCAACGCATTTCCCAGCATATCTGAAAATCAAATATTCAACGTAAATGAGATGTGTATGTTTTATTGCTAATGCTAAATTACTGGACTGGTCTAATGGGCTGACCAGTTTTCTGCAGAAGTGAGATTAAATCGGAATGTAAATTTAGAGTGTAGTCAACATGAAATACTGGGTTTCAGATGACATCACAACATTCTAACACCCAATAATATTTAATACAGACGGGGTAATTCAAATGAATATTGCTAAAATGCAGTTTTTGTTGTTGGAATACAATAAGTAGGCAAGGCAAGTTTATTTGTAGAGCACAATTTATTTGTGCTTCACACAGCAAGAAAAATGCCATCAAATCACAAAAATCCCAAAACAGTTTAAGACATAAAAGAGAAGAGTGCAAATGAAATAATTTCAGTCATATGCACTATAATCACTAATTTAATTATTACATTCTAGAATCTGGTTTTACTTTTTATGTTTTGTTTGGCCCTTGACTTAGCTTGAGTGTAGAAGTCCGGTCCCTCTTTAAGGTATTGCTTTAAAGTAAAAGTGCATCCCAGATTGTTGAGGTAGCATGGCATTTACAAAGGAGGCAAACTTTGAAACAAAAACAAAGTGCAACATAATAACAATACTATATTTGCAGTTGTAAAGTTCACATAGAGGCCAGGACAAGCCTAATACCAAACGCAATCTTTGGGTGTAGTTGTATTGCAAAGAACCCTGCTGTATTCACCATTTGAAACACTAATAGTTTTCCTCAAACTTTTTTAGAATCAATAAAAAGCCAGCGTAAGCATTTACGGTGTAATAGTAAATTCATATTGTTTGGTTCCTCCTCCCCCTCGCGGCTCAGCGCGGCTCTGTCCTCTGACTGCTGCTGCTGGTTAACTTTTCCGGCAGATAATGGAACACAGTGGACTTCTTATCGATTTGTTTGTCTAGATACAAGTCAGTGTGCGTCCTCGGTGGAGCGAGGCTGCTGTATTTCTTTGTATTGTGGGCCAGCGTCAATGCCGTAGCCGAGGGAGTGACAAAAGGGCTGGAAAATAGGCCACATGTGTCGGCTAATGACAAACACACAACATTTTCAGCCAATTTGTTTACTTTGTGTTCCTGATGAGGTCAGTGATGGATCTTATCTACAAAATCCTCCTCACACTGACGACAAGCAATATGTCTAGGTGTCGCATAATGTTTGGTCTCCCTAATGAAGCATTGTGATAAATGAGGACTATTTCACTTGGTGCATGAGAATGTGCCTCCATATAGATCACTAATGGACGGTGTGTTACCATTCTGTATGGAAAATAACATTAGTTGTACCACCACCAGGTGAGAGATCATCATCCATATAATTTTATACTTTTTTTGTTCCCTTTACCATTTATTCTTTAAACAAACTCAAATTGTGACACATATTGAAAAATGTGTATTCATTATGAGGATAAGTGTGACATAGCATGAGGAATGATTCAAATGTAAACTTCACAAGTGAGGGGTCCAGTAAGTCCTAAACTCAAAAATTTGGTGTAGAAGTTATACCAAATGATGTGTATACTGTAGGCGAGAACTTGAATCAGATAAAGGCAGAATGAGGCAACATAAAGTGTTTTATAATTTACTTGTTATTCTTGTCGTCTTCTCTAAATCGGCTCTTGCTGACAACATCAGGTCCTGGCTACAATCTTCAAGGACACTTACAGATTAAGAGAAGAAAAAGATAGCAGCAAATAGAAAAAGGTTCAAGGCTCTCAGCATATCGGAGATAAGACCAAGTAAATTTACTGTAGAAGACCAATTCTGTGCATTAACATTAGCAAATCGTACCAAAATATCCAATAATTAGTGTTGAAAACCACTAACACTTCTCTTCTTATTGACTAACACATTCTTCATCTGAACAACATTGACCTATTTATTGTACAGACATGACGATCTGCTGTGATTTTCCAAAGTGGCCTGGCTCGAGCATTGGGCCAAAGATCTATTAGGTGATAATTGCAGTCTGTGTGTGTGTGTGTGAGTGTGTGTTTGAGAGTGTGTTTGAGTGTGCGTTTGAGTGTGTGTTGGTGTGTGTGTGTGTGTGTGTGTGTCTGTGTATGGGGTGGATAAGGTCAAGGGTTGTGTTAAGCTTTCATCTCTGTGGTGCTTTAAGGCCAATATAGCAAATAGCACAGAGTGACCAGCTGCTTGATGTGCTTTTTAACCGGCAGCCTTCCCAGACGCCCTCCGGAGGCTGCACTGGCTTTCTGCCCGCACACCTTTCCTGATCTCAGCTTTTATCTGCACCTCCACTATCGCTCCGCTCCTGTAGCGCCACTATCTGCTCCATCCTCATGTCCTTCAATTGTGTGCTTTTCGTTTTAAGTCTGTCTTTTATTGTCACATGTGCAAACTCTCCTTTAATTTGGAAAAAATAACCTTTGTGCACTTAGCTGAACCTATGTGTTCTGTTAATGAAAAAATGTTACAGTCTAAAAGTATTTATGGCGTTATAACCACTGCTTGATTGTCTTTTGAATGTGTTGCATGTGGTCATCTTTTCTGATGGAGGGTCTACCTGTCCCATTGGTATGTGATATATAATTTCCAGTATCTACCAATATCAACCAATACTTCTATCAATATATGTTTTATAAAATATTTGTTGCAGATACTTTTTGCCCATATGTAATTCTGTTTGTCACATCAGATTTGTTTTTGACAGTAAAAATGGACATAGAAGAACAATCGGGAAGAAAATATGGCCATATGTTTGCAAAATTATGCCTCAAATGATTTCATATCCCAAATAAATACAATTTAGTTTTAACATTTTAAACAATTTAGAAATAAAAAAATCAGTATCTGCAAATATTGTTGGTTGTCGGCCACAACAGTAAGTAAAATATTGGCTCCAAAAATCCATATTGCCCATCCTTACTCTCTATGGAGAGGTTTTTATCGCTTTAGTCTATCCCCATGGAAACAATTAGGTGATGCCATCAGGCCAAGTTACAGGTCTGATCTGTGGAGAGGTGACCCCACTTAGCACAGTAAAAATGCAGAGGTTTTTTTGTATTTTAGAAAATAAACACCAGTAATTATATACATGCAAGATATAGTTACTTCCATAATGTGGAGCATTAAAGAGCTAGAAACTCACTCTGGAGACAAGCAGGTTACATTCTGCATTTTTAATATATAAAGTTTCTGTACCTGCATAGTGCTGCTCGGTGGTCGAGTGGTCAAGGTGGCAGCACACATGCCAGGCTCCATGTGCAACCGGCTGCAGTGTCACGCATTTGAATCCCGGCTCCAACAATTTACTGCATGCCCTCCCTTCTCTGTCATTTCACACTGGGCTGTCCTGTCTGGTGAAGCCTACGGGCCACAAAATCCAAAATAGACCTGCATAAAATGTTAGTAGTACAAAAGAAAGTGCTTATGTTAAGCTCTGGTTCTAACAATAAATGAGTATAAAAATGCTAACATTTCATTTTTGTTCAGTTATTCATTGAGCAAGCAAGCTTATTTTGAAATTGCATGTTGAAGGAGCAGATGACAATAGACAACTTGTCTCCTGTCATGTACACCAGTCATCATGAGTAGTATATCTTTTTTCTGATAGCTGTCTTCTTTAAGCCCTATTTATCTAATTCTGACACCACTGCTGAGATGATAATTGTTTTGACAATGACGGCGCGAGAAAGGGCCATGATTGTGCAGCGTGGGCGTAAGCGTCTTGCACTCAGAGATACAGAGCCATGTCAAGGTCCTTCTGTCCTCAGCCGTAGCCCCGGGACATGGCTGGTCCTGATGTCTGAGCAGATTAGCATATGACGCACACGAGTACTGTAAACCGAGGAAAACAGCAACTTGGACATGGACATTGTGCACGTTTAAAGACGAAACATTGAGTTGAGTTAATGAGTTGTACTAGTTAGAATAGTTTCATCTTTTCTATTGGATAATATGCTATTTGGGTGATATTATGTTAATTTATGTGCAATTTATGTTAAAACCTGTTTTCCCCACCCACTCCTCCTATTGGTCAGCGTAAACTCTAACTGAGAGACAAATGGATTAACCAATTACAGTGAACTTTAAGAAGTTAGCAACTTTAGTTACCTCAAGCATTCATGATCTTGGTTGAAAATGGTGGCATTGCCAGGGACAACAAGTGACCATTAGATCAGAAGATATTGTGTAGGAATCCCAAAAAAACAGATGTCTTATTTCCTCAAATGTATTTTCTCAGTCTGAATTTGGGATTTGGAAACATTTTATCAAGCCTTGAACTGTAATGCCAAGGACATATAGAAACAAGCCAATCAAAAGCTTTGAGATAAAAGACATTACAGTGTTGGTCAAGATCCTTAGAAACAGTTATATTTATTCTTTGTTTTATTTATTTCTGAAACTAATCCTCAATAAATGTTGTTATACTTTATTAAGCTAGAAATAACATTTCCAAAAACTGGCATAATGTTAAGGATTTATGTATATATTGTTGTATAGTCCTAAAATAATCTCAAATTGAGTAATAAATAGAAGATACTTTTAAACTTGTATTGCTGTGCTATTGAAAGTTTCCCCACCGGTGCAATAACAGTGAAAGGAGGGGAAAGAAAAGAAAGCTGTCCACTTGGCCTGCAGGACAGTGTGGAGCTGATGGTCCTGGAGAACGGTTATAAACATACTTCTTTCTTATTGATTATTAATGGCCCGTTTGATCATCCTGCCAGCATATTTAAAAAACTATTGTACTATTAAATGCACTATATCTCGCCACAGCATGAGTTTCTTCCCACAGGCGCTGATTACTTTAAACAATGCACTTTAAACTGCAACAGGCACTTTTAATGTTATATCATATTTTTATGTGGTTTGTGTCTCCTATTGTTTTTTGAACTGAACAGAAGATAAAACAACTAAGAATCTAATTTCTCTTTCTGCAAACCACAATACCAAGGTTATTTTCTCCATACTGTGTTAATTATTTCTCCACACTTTGACGTACACAAAGTCATATATTCCAAGCAATGACAATAGCTACAAAACGCTTCTAAATACAGACATTTATTTCACCCCGGACAAGAGGCATGCATGCACCGAGGATGCGCTTTATTCCATGGGCTCGCAGACAAACAGATAGAAATATCTTTGGTTACAGAAATAACAAGCGGCGCTGTATGTGTGTTGGAGGAGGCGGGCGTGTACATGAATAGGTGTTATTGCTGAGGGCAGAAAATCAAAGCGATGGGAAAACAATATAGGCCATTCTCTGCGCCGCTCCCCTGGTTGTTTGAGACCGGCTCCTCCGCTGAAGCACACAACACTCTATAGACTCTTCATGTTTGCCTTGTTCCTCCGTCTTTATAGTTTCCCTTATGCGCCATGTATTTCCCGACTTCCACGCTTCATCTTCATGGTTGCTGAAAGAGTCATGTGCATGACCATGTGTTTCCTTGCCTGTAAGCGGATGGTGCTGTAACAAAAGACGCTCCCTAAAGTGATAAGAATGAATAGTGACATGTGTCCGCAAAAGCACATAGAGCAACAGGCTTAACATGACGTACATACACTTTCCAGGTCTTTTTTGAATCTTCCTGCAACAAATCTTATGGTAGTGCATTGACATTTTCCTAAACTTGGATAAATAGAACTGTAACATGTGGTGAAATGTAAATTTTTGAGCTTATAATGTTGAATCAAAAACAGACCTGACAGAGCATCCATTACAGCGTGTGGCATAGGTTCACCTGCTAAAGGAATCCAAGTCACCTCAAATCACCAAATCAGTTTAGGATTTCTTTTTGTTAGAAATGGTATGGTATTATAACTTGACATGTTTTGGATGGACTTTGCCACCTTCCTCAAAAATCTCACTGGTGTTAATGTGACGTGCTTGGTCAGCTGATTTAATTTTGGCGCAGTAGAACGACAGCGCCACCTGCAGTCTGACTTCTTCCCAACTGTATCCCAGCTAGGAGAAAGTCTGTACGCGCTCTCACCTCGATTTGCTGCCTGGTGTTTCCGGATTTCAAAGGTACTTCACTTCTCGTTGCCTGTGACCTCGTCCTTGTCCCAATCCATGAGGTGGTTCTTCTACAGAGGTCAGAAATAGTGGACTTGAGCTGGTGTTGTTGCTTTCTGGCTCATGTGCATGATTTGGCTGTCTCTTTCTGGCACTCCATTCTGTTTCGCTGTCATCCTACTGCTAGAAGACAGTGCCAAATCAGTTTAAATGATCTGAGCAGACACATCACAGTGGAACCAGTGACACACTTTTGAGGAAGGTGGAAGGAGTGCAGCCGAAACATGTCAAGGTACCACACAAAATTGCAGAGCTGAATATAAAAACGTGAAGACCTAATGAACCTAATCAGACTCAATGGCGTAACTTTTCTAAAGGCGGGCCTTCTACCAATTTGTTTCCGTGGAGCTGGTATGGCTGGGACGACAGTATGGTATTTAACTTATCATCTCCATGAAGGCAAGCAGGTGGCGTTTCCTGTTGAGTCAGATCTGTGGAACGGCAACCAGCTCACACTTTTTCTTCTTTTGAATAATTTTTTTGCTTAGTTTTATTAAAGGGGGTAGCGTAAAATGAGAAGGGAGGTCATTCATCAACTTGTTTAATGAAATCAATATTTTTTAATGATAGGGCAACAACCCTCTGTTGCCATAGCAATTAAGCAATTCAAATCAGGATTTTTTTTTGAATGGAGAATGGTCTTCACAGTTTTTGCTTGAAACCCATGAATTCAGTTTCCTGTTTTATGCCACATTGTAAGACAATTTGAAGTGAAACACTTTTGTAAGTGTCCATTTCCATGGCAACAATCCTTATTTTTCATCACCCATGGATAGGAAGAGGTGTGTGTTCTGAATCCAACACACATCAAAGTAAGCTGTATAGTCGTTTTGTTTCCAATTGTGTTCCACTAACTGCATTGTCACACAAGTTAGTTGATTTTGTTCCTCCAGAGACTGGTCGACCTGAGTATCCTTTCCAGCAGTATCAGTGTCTGCACAAATGTGACTTTTAAAATGCATCACAGGAGGACAGACTGACTATATACAATCATTATCACAGGGTCGACACTGCAGCTCCACTGGTTTCACACTACATTTGCCTTCATTGACTTTAACACCCAATTGGCTCTCAAAAGGAACGGGTGGGTGTAATTGCATTTTGAGTGATGCTCGTGTCATTACCTTGCTTCAAAGTCAGTGACGAACAACAACAGTTTAGCGTTGTGAGTTCGGTCCGCCTTGAAAAACACAGCTGCTTTATTCCACTCAAAATAATAAGACAATGAAGTCGCTTTGAAACACCTTTAATACGGCTCACACAGGGACTCGAGGGCTAACAAGTGTACTTGTCAGAGTTGAGTGTTCTATTGCAGAAGACTGAGCCGTAATTACAAAACCCAATGACATTTGACTGTTTAAATTATGAATTTTTCACTTAGTGCACTTAAGAAATGACTGCAATGATCTGGCTAAGGGTTTGGCTTTTGAGTGGACTATTTATAATTATAGTTTAGGGGGTTCTGTAAACAAAGGAAAAATGCATGAAAGCAATGCTGTTGATAATTACATGAAGATGAAAACACAAATGATAATGGAAAAGTGACTCAAGGATTAACAGCTAAAATGTCCCATACCAGTAAATACTACATCTGCTCTCTGTTTTTTCAGGTGAATGCAATGTATTTACGGGAAAATACTAGTACGGGAAAATACTAGTACTATTAAAATATATGCTAAAATATCAAAATATTGATATATTGTGATACTAAATTTGTTAATACAGTATTGATATTGTGGATTGCTGTATTGATATAATTTTGGTATAATTTCACGGATTATTTTGTGACAACACTTAAATTGCGTTGCTTGTTTAGAGAAAGGAAACTTGTTTATGCAAAACATTTGACAAAATTATTATTAAAATGGACACAAGAGAATATAACGAAAGCAATGTGTATTGTAAATTGAAAACAGTATTGCTCATATTATGTCAACAATGTTAATTAACCCCTCTGTGGTCATACTCAATGTTTGCAACAGTTTTTCCTCAAATATATGTTTAAAGAGAACACAATTCTTCCATTGTATATTTTCCATAAAGCCCAGACATGTGGGCACGGGCCAATTTAACAGTCATATACCACAAAACTGTATATAGCCACATGTGCCATATGCAATCGTTCTATTTGTAGCCTAACTTAAACAACATCTTGCCACAATCCAGACTAGACATTATGTTGCCATAACTCAGACATACACAAACATACACAATTTTTCAAGTTGGGCGAGCACTCAGAGCTGCCAGGCACAAAGGCCCTCTTGTCCCTAGACACCGCTGATCCAGCCTCTCATCGCTAGTCTCTTGTTAGTCAGTAGGAAGTGAATGCTCAAGGCTACAGTATAAAACAGATGTGTGGGAATTACAAGTGAACATCAAGGTTAAGCGGAGAGGTTCTTGGAATACCCCGGGCACCAGTAGTTACCTGTGTAAGTAATTGTGTGCAGGAGACTTGAGGAAAGAGGGCTTTATTTGCATACACAGTTTCCTCTATCAGAGAGAACAAAGCTGATTGTTTAGGGGAATGGTGATTTATTATTTATGGGCTGTGCAGAGCAAGTGACACAATGGATGCAGCACCTTTACTTGCTCGGTGCACGCTCCGTACATTTGTTTGGCTTTTCAGTGTTACAATAAATACTATTTTGTAACAAAGGTCTATCTCTAAACGGGTCAGACCACTGTTTTTCTAAAAAGGATACAGTTGACATTTGTAACTGAAGGGCCAATAGGGGGAACATTAGGAATCAGAACATCTTATCGGTCATCTGCTGCTTTGGATTAAAAAAACCAAAACATATATAGATACAAAATAAAAATTCAAAATATGATGCATTGGATATTGAAAACTCCATGTTGTCATTTGGGTAAAAGGAATAAGTAGAAGAGAAAGCTCATTTCACCAGGGAAACCATATGTCCTCCTGGAGTGGCAGTATGAACATGTCTCAATATTATCATCGCCTACAAAGTTATGTATCTATAGTTTGAGCCAGATTAGAATTTACTGAAGCCTGAGGGGATATTTTACTTCGTCACCTTTTCAGAGCAGCAGGGGCAAATTATTTGTCTTATTGGGCAACTGAAAGCGCTTTTAAACTCCATCATGTTCGTTGGATCTTCTGTAAATTAAATCCAAACGTACAATTAAAAAGGGACTGCCTTGACTAGAAGATAAGCAAGCAAGCAAAGTGAGTATAACGGAAAGCAGGTAAAGTAGGTAAAGTAAGTAATGTGAACACTGCAACAGCACAACAAGTATGGGACTAAATGGATGTACTGCATGTTAAGTGAAATTCAGATTGGATTCATTTATTTTAAAGGTTTTCCAGGGTCAGAGTGGTTAGTACATTAATATATCAATAAGACCTTACACACTTATTGCCAATGATCATCCTTTTGCGTCCAATAAATATAATTAAGAGGTGTGGACTAAATATTTGGGTGTGTTTTTATTCATCCAAATCCCTTGTCATGATGCCAGTCTTGAAATAATTTGAAGAATGTCCAGCCTGGTTTTCTCCTAACGCCAATGAGAACCAGACAGAGTGCGCCAAGTGCTAAATCAGTAAATAAAGCCAGGCAATTTGTTTAGAGCCGAAACCATTTACAGAAACACTTTCAAAGCATATTTATGTCATTAACCGTCAAATTCAGGATGATACAATCTGCCATCTGACACCATTATTACACACTTGAATTAAAAAGATAAACACAAGCCCAACACTAAGTCATCTCAGGTAACGCCTCTGTGTTTTATATTCTATTTATTTAGATGTTTTACTTTGATACAAGTATGAGATGTTCATTACAAAGCTGAACAAGATTCTTCACAAAGTAGATGACACAGACAATATCTTGAGGAGTTTTCTTTGTGGAGTGCTGGGTTCCTTTCCAAAGTGTGGTGCCAAGATAATGGTAATTAGTAAATCATCATCAGTCATGATCTAAAAATGCTGGGGATTCAATTTTGGGCTCTGAAAGCTAAATTTATTTTCAGATGAAGTCCCCTCTCATATCCTGCGTTCCAGATCGAAAACACATCTCCATTTTGCTGAGAGTTCCATTTTCGTAGCATACACAAACGAGGCAGGAAGCGGAGCTTGATCAAATAGCAAATGTTCTGATAAATAGTCACAAAGTAATTACAGTATTTTTTTTTGCAGAGTTATCAAACAATATCAACAAACACAGTCTCTGTTTCAGAGTACAAGAATGTTGCTGCTTGGATTCGAGATGTAAAATTGACCTTTATGAGCTTTTACCCATGTTATAATAGTGCTTCCTCATCATTAACTCGTATTTTCATTTATTCATGGAGTAATCCTGCATTCAAGGCTTGAGTGCTCAGAAAATGTTTGTTCAGCTACCCTATCTCCACCCACTGCTTTGTACTGATGTGTACTGTAGGGTTAAAAAAATGTCACTCCACACATAATAGCTGCTTGCTAGTGAAATGCTAGTAAAGTGTTCTGCTGTTTTGCACAGGAGGTGAAAGGTCACGTTTCTGCTATAAGGCCGTTTTAGATCAATATTATTGCAAAATAATTTACTTGGTTTGGTAGAGTCATTTGCCTGTCTTCATAGAGATTGTTTAAAGCCATGTTGAGGAACATTCCCTGTAAAACAACATAGTCTGATGGAGAAAAGAAGGTTTTGGACTCATTCGTTTGTCATTTCTTTAATCTTTTTATTGGTAATGTACAAATCATTTATCATTTATCAGTTATGTTTTTACGTGAACTGCTTTTGGTGCTGTATAAATACATTTATTTTAACTATATCCTCCCTCAACTCAGCAGAGGCCTAACTTCTGCTGCCAGGCGGACTTGAAAACCTTGCACTGGTCCCAGCTGTCATTCTGCACTCATGCGAAACAGAGACAAACAAACAGTGGGGCTGCTCCATCTCACAATGCAGGCCATCGATCATGAGGCTGCTCTTCCTGGAAAAGGAAGACAGCGCGATATGGACGCTGAAGCTACTGCACTTTTGTGTGTGGCGAGTACAAGACGTCCTCCGAGGCGCCACCCAGGCATCTGCCACCTCCACAGTCAACTCCCAGTAGCCTGTGTTCGCATTCCAGCACCACATCTGCCACGATGGGAAACAATAGAATAGGAGGTGAAAAATGAACATGGATATTATTTTTGAAAGATGGAGCTAAATCAAACTGTTAAATTATGTGAGCATATGTTGTAAAAGAAAAAAAATATTTTGTTTTGTTTTAAGTTGAAGTAATGGTATGCAAGCTGTAAATTGACAAAATTACTCTGACTATCTGAATGATATACTGTTAGAATTAGTATTAAGGATTTTAATACTAAAAAAAGG
This sequence comes from Chaenogobius annularis, assembly GCA_015082035.1. Lineage (NCBI taxonomy): Eukaryota > Metazoa > Chordata > Actinopteri > Gobiiformes > Gobiidae > Chaenogobius > Chaenogobius annularis. The sequence continues at coordinate 2,272,056 of BJKM01000081.1, forward strand.
TAAATTATGATTCATTTTTGTTTCCTATACTCAATATGAAGATCATCATTTTGTTCTGTAAAATGCAATAGTGATCTAAAACAACTTCATAATAGAAACAGGTCAATTGAGCTAACATGTAACATGTTACAACAGTCATCATTATCTACTTAAAGTTGTATTTTGATTGATTCATAGATGTTTGAGTAATCCTGTATCTTCCTAAACTGAAGCTCGGGTGCTTATGAAATGTCCGTTTTCACCGCCAAAATGTCATGTAGCCACTTTTTAAACAAAACAGAAACACATAAATGACAAGCCGCTGCTTGTTGCGTGGAATGCCACTATACAGAGGTTTATCAGTTCTGCAGTTTTCAACAGAAAGTCAGTAGACCTGTTTCTATTGCCAAGCCGTTTTAAATCAATATTGTGATTTACATGATGATCTACTTAAGAAATAGCATTTAAAAAAAAGTATAATATGTCTCATTTAATATAGTTGTAAATGCTCTACGCTGTGGTCTATAGTAAACATGATAATGTAATTTATTCAAATCAATTTATTGAGAGACTTTTTTAGTTCTCCAACATTGTTGGGGAGTTGGTTGTTAAGGCTATGATAGACTTCACAGACTACTTTTTTTCTTTTTTTTTTTTTTACAAAGGTCAAACTATAAAAGAGGAACAGTAGGATTAGGATTCTAGAGATTCGATTTTTTTTTTTTTTACAAAGGTCAAACTATAAAAGAGGAACAGTAGGATTAGGATTCTAGGGATGCCCTCTTTCTTCTTCTGTCCTCACGTCCAGCAGCTATCTCGTCTCACCCCTCAAGGCTGTCTCTCCGCTCCACCCCCCCACCCCACCCCCCCATCCCTGCGAAAAGTTCAGTCTTTGCATTTTCATTGTGGACGCCTCATGTAAGTTTCATCTGGTGCCTCTTGCGCTTCCTCACTCATCCCTGCTGCCTTGCCACATCCACGACAGCATCCGGAGCTCCCCAGGTGCAGAATGATGATGAGAAAATACAAGACGACCAGCAAAGATTTGCCATGCTGGGCTGTGCGCTGCTCCGCTCTAGGCCAAATGAAAACAGCCGTGTGGAGGCAGGGACTGGAAATGCCTTCATATCTTGTGCATGGGGCCTAAAGCCATGGATGCAGCTGGTCTGATGTGTGGCTCCATTTGCTTCACTGGTACAAAGATTTTTGGGTGAAAATGCCTCCAGTGGGTCTGGGTGGATGAGTCGGATTAAGAAGCAAAAATAACTCATATTACTAGCATCCATAAACAGAGACTGCAAATTACAAGGTGATATTTGCTCAGCAAATTAGTGTGCTGATTTTACATGTTTCCAAACAATATTTTAATACATCACAAAGGCAACATGCACCCTGAATGCAATTAATGGTTGACTTTTTGTCATCTGTGGCTTTCACCTTGGAACTCTCATGGCTGTCTTTTTTGCCTGGTGTTTTTCTTATGACTTAGTTTTGAACACTGCCTTAACTGACAACAGTGAGTAACTCTGGATTTGTGTGTGATCTCCTTCTTTCTTTTTTGCCCATCTGGGCTTTATTAGACAGGACAATGTAGTATGAAATGGAGGTGAGAGATGTGTTTTGCTATATAGCAGTTTAACTGTGACAAATAAAAAAGCAGGAAGGATGCAAATAATATTTCTTTCAAGTAAATATCCACCCAAAGCATAATCAGGAAACATTCATTTGTCAGCTGAGAATATGAGCGAGAGAATAAAACAAGAAAAGATATTGGTATGTCCTAGTGTAGCCAAAGTCCAACATATTGATGTTATAAATATTTGAGGACAGTTCTAACATTTACATTTGGTGAAGTGAGAATCGGTGGGTTGCACAAATAATAGAGGTAATAAAGATTAATGATATGATTTACTCCAGTCAACCCTTTTCATGATACGTAAAACATGCCAATGTAATTTTACTAGTGTGTTGTTCATATCTCCTTTGATAAAAATTATTGATTATGATGTTTTCTCAGAATTCAATCAAATACACCCCATTAGATATAGCTGACTTGAATTTTGACAGTCTAGATTCTGATGTATTTATTGAAAGTGGAGGATAGCCTACACTGAACTGGAACATACTACATGATGATCCAGTGACAGGGGAACTCCAGGGGGCGCTGTGGAGCCTGACAATTTTGATGAACCCTCCTGGTGGATAAAGTCTGCTGGTCGCTCTCTTAGCTAAATCAGTGATCTTGCCAGTCAATGCGTGTCCACACTGAGCCTATTGCCGAGCCTTTATCAGCTCCCAGCAGTTCGACACTGACCCCTGCACAGGTAGCAGGAGACACACTAATCCATCTCTGCTGCTCCGACAGACTCGTCTCCTGCAGCTATCTCTCCACCTCTCCATTGCCCACCTGTTTAAACTCTTCCTTTATATGTCTAACACAGTTCACTACAGCGGACAGGCGTGACATTATAAGACAGGTGAAGTCAATGGCACAGATCATCTGTACATAACACAAAAGACGCATTGTGATCCAACATTAAAGCTACTTACCACTAACTACTACAACTAATAAAGGTATAACTATTAACTAGGCCTACTACTATTACAACTACAACTTATAAGTATTTTAATATTCCATCTTCATTGCTACAAATGGTTTTAAATTATTGATGCATATACATTATGTAACCCCTTACTTTATGCTTTTGATTATTGCTCATTTGTATTATGTAAGGGGAAGTTTTAAGATGACCCCAGTAAGACTAGCAACCATTAACTGGGCAGCTATTATTCTATCTTGTCTTTGTGATTTTAATGCATTTTTTTCCTGTTGTGTGAAGCACTTTGAATTGCCTTTGTGTACGAATTGTGCTCTACAAATAAACTTGCCTTGCCTTGCCTAGATACAAACTACTAACTGCTGTTACCACAACAACTACAAACTACTTTTACAACTGCTACTAACTATACACCTATCCACTGCTACTACATTCTACAATAGGATGTTGTTGTACTTACGATGGGACAAAAGACACGCTTCCATGTTGATTGTATGGCACTTTACAGGAAATATCCAAAAGAAAAATGTTGAACAAATGTTGAACCTGATCATTTCCATAACTGAGTAAGCCCTTGAACTTGCCGTTGTCCTTATGCTAAATCTCCATTTAACATTTTAGACCAGGGCTATTCGACTTAATTTTCCAGAGGGTCAGATTTTTCGGAGGACCAAAGCCTCAGGGCCGGAGGTGAACAACACGCCACTATTGTAACAAAAGTTTGGGTAAATATCCCCAACACTGTTACAATAACTACTGATAGATTATAACATACAGAATGCTTTACCAACATTGCTTTGCAAACTTGCCATTCCAGGACTGAACCAGAATTAAACTAGGACTAGACTAGTACCAACCAGGTATGAACCAGGACTAACCCAGAATCAAACAGGTCTAAAGCAGAATTAAACAAGGACTAAACAAGCTCAAGCCAGGTCTAAACTAGTGCTAACCCAGAATTAAGCCGGTAAACCACATTTGTATTTAATTTTTTCAATATTTGGAAGATGGGTCGAGGCCCGGATTAAATCGTTAGGTGGGCCTGATTTGGCGCCAGGGCCTTATGTTGAATAGCCCTGTATATAGACCATTGGAATGTTGATATCATCTGAAATCCAGCGGTAGAAAGTAGGTAGGGTAGCCATGTTTATCTCAACAATAATCAACTCTTTATATTGTTTATTGATGAGATTTCCATTAGTGTAGACAAGCTGTTGCTATTCTTCCTGGGGTCCAATTGGGATACATTTATAAACAATGAACATTTCAATTTCAGCCATAATGAATTCAGTTTATTCATACAGCTATAGATTCAAGTAATCAAATCTTTAGAGCACCACTGACTCGTGGACAATTTGCTGAATGTCCTTCCCTCTTTCATCCTCATTGCATGCTACACTGTCCTGTCCAATACAGCCTCCGGGCGAAAAATAACAGAATATCACTGACCAGTTCATGTTCACATTCATCAGACAAGTTTTGAAATTATTTCAAACTGTATTTTAAGGTAAATTATACACATAACTCCACACTTAGTCCAGGTTCCTAACCCAAAGCAAATTCACCACATTATGTAAATTCTGTAGACACTGCGGACACAGTTGGTTTAATATATATTTGAATTGTTTCATCAGCAAACATTTCTCGGTGGATGTCCTTCCAATGCTTTATTCTTTATGGCATTATCTGTAAATCTCAATCTCTGCCTCTCTTGTGTGTTATGCTGAGCATGCTGTCTCCTCCTGCTTTTCATCGCTGCGGGTGCCTCATGGTCTGGCCGCTGGAGACAGGGCTCAGGTCAAACTGACATACACATCATTGTCTATCAATATATGCTCTGAATGAGGGCTACAATGATTGGAGATTTGAAACGCCTCCCCCTCTTTCCGCCTTGGGCTCCAGCGTTTGATTACAAAGAGCTTCAGCTAAGAAGCACAAGTGTGTCTGAAAATATCTCTGTATCCATAATAGCCATATGGAAGTGGAGTTACTTGATGCAAGACAGCTCGCACATTACGGAAAAAAAACAGTTTCCTCTTTGGAAAACCGGAAAAACGATGTTAAATGCTATAAATGATCCTTAACTTGCTAACGTTGAGAACAATTTCTTTTACTAATAACAAAGTCTTTATAAGGCACCAGTGAATTGTAGACGATAACTAAAGTATATTTCAACTTAGTGACATCTAGACTGGCCTTTACAGGTACAGTGTTCTACGTCTGACAGTCCAATTTTCACACAAAAGAACAGGCAATAGATGCTACAATGTAAATAATTAGAAGTTCTCCATTGATTAGTTCTTGAGAACAAATGGTTGGAAAACATGGGATGATCATGAGTCTGGTGTCAATATACTTGACAAGGACATGTTTTGAACCAAGAAAAAGGAAGAAAAGTGTAATAAAGGGCCAAAGTGTAAAATGTAGTGAATAAAGAGTAAAGGAATGGATGGCAGGAGCTGAATTGCCACTAGGCATTGGCATTTAAGATTCATTACAGCCAAATGTGCTGTTTCAACGGCAGGAAACTCAGCCGTCACCCTGATGTATGATCGCAGCTTTTTCGACCTAAATCCTGACGGCGTACAGTAATTTGGTATTTAGTAAGTGATGTTTATCTGCCCACCTCTCCTCTTCCCACATGTAAAAGCACCACCCTGATATTCTGCTTTTCACAAGCTACTGTAAAGAATAAAGACTAAAAAGCTTCTGTGGTTTAACAGCGAGGACTCTGTATTTCAACTAAGGTAACAATGCCATGTCTACAGGCTTGAAAACAACAAAATGATGAGTGAACAACACGATTTAACGCACCAATAAGCCATCACAGAGAGTCAAAGTTGAGGATTACAGGCAATCTTCAATCTTTTTTAAGTTCTCAAAACCATCCAAGGCGATACTAGTAGGAAGCCGTTTTACATTTCTCTTTCTTGTACTAGGGGCAGGTGCAGTCCTGTTCTGACATTTGTTTTGAGGGTGGCAGTGTCAGAGCAGGTGGTGGGAGGTGCATGCTGGGAGAAGAACGGCCCTGGGTAGGATGTCTATAATTACATATTGATTTCTTGGGGGCCGCTGTTCAGCCTGAGCTGTGAAAGTGTGGGATAAATCACATGGCCTCTATGATAGCCAAGTATTTATTCTTTTTAATTCTGTTTATGGTGATCTTGATTCACGGCCTTGAACCCCTGTCACAGCTCAGTGCGTATGTCCCCTTTATGTTCAGTTGGAGCAGAAGTCTTTGAGAGTGTGCTGGTATGTCTAGAAGTATTAAAACACTTGCAGTTGAATTTTCAAACAGAACCGGGGTGGGTAACAACTCTGAGCGGATCCTCCAACTGATACACGATGCACAAAAGTATCTGACCCAATAACAGTATTCGTACCGCTGCGGCCAGTTTTTCATCACAATTCTTTCACAAATAGTGGCTTAATGTCAACAGTTAAAGCCAATTGCTTCTTAAAATGAATAAATACATTAAGACAAGAATATTTTTTTTTAAAAATTTATTTCTTTAAATAGTTAGTTTTATTCCACAGGCTTTATTAGTGCAGCATGAAATGGGGGTTAGAGCGCGGAGGACATTCAGCATGGAGCAGGAAAATCAACCTCACTATGCTGGGGCCGGCCGCACAGAGCCTCGAATATGTGCTGCTATAGTTCCTTTTAGGGTAGTTTTGATCCATCTTACCGAGCTGTCCAGTAGAGACCATTAAACTGCAGCAACCGAGATAAAAGTATAAAATCAATAGACCCTCATCTTATTCATTTCACTGTTACGTTGGTTTTACAATGGGCAAAAGATGTTGGTCTATATCATACGAAAGATTTTTTATTGTACGTATATGGTGAATAGTTGTACCTTTGTGCATGGAAGGCCTTTTTGTTTACAGATGTAGAAGCAAATGGATGAGATGAAATCTATTGATTCTCCCTGGGGAATTTAGTTATCACGGCAACAAATATAAGCTACGGATGAAGTAGAGTGTATAGACCATATTTACTGATCACATTACAGATTAATGACACTGTGCGTGAAAGGTAGTAATGACCCCTCGTGATACTACCTGCAGCACCACACTGTGAGGAGGTGTGCGTGCTGATGGGTATCACAGGGCTGCCGATGTCGCAAGATTTTACACTGTCAGAAGGTATAAAGCGCAGACTGCTATTACAGATACAGTATGTCTGATATGTAGAAAATGTTTCATTATTCTTACTCTTTCAAACATATGATTATTTCTACTGTCTTTGACCAAATAGAATAACGGCAGATTTCTAACTAGCTGCATGTACAAAAGTAGTATTTCCCACTAAACTGCAAAAGCATCATCCCAAAACAAAAATGAGAAGTCAATATATAATCTATTCTCTTCTAGTTTTTCTGTAACAACACGCTACTTCCTCCAATCCTACTGCACAAGTTGACGGTGCTGATTCTTGCATGTGCCTTTTATGTGCTGCCGAATCAGAAACATACCGTGTTGACAGAAAAGGACATACAACAGCACAACACTTACCTGTCACCACCACTCGCCATCATAATTCTGCTTTTATTTATTTATTTTTGCCTGCAGTCTGGGTATGGACCCGTCATTTTTCCATCAACTGAATTTGATCAAGATGAGAGGCACCATTACGATGATTTATAGTTGCCATCACAGTTACCAAGGCAACCTAACTTTCAATAGTCTCACCTGTGTTAAAGCAGTCTGGATCCCTATTGCTCGCACACCAATGCTTCTACAGTACAAACAGACCACATTAACTCACAAACACATGCGGTTGTGTTTTCAAGGCCCGGGAGCTTGTGTAACACACTTCATTTGCCGCATTCACCGTACGGCTCAAGCTAAAAGCGTTGCAGCGGAGGATGAACTGAATTCATTTGCACTAAAATCAGGGAACAAAAACAATTCAATAACCATCTGAAAGCACACTCGAATTCTTTCACTCCTGCGCCTCGTTGGCAGCCACATGGAATGAGTTATAGCTCAGAAAAAAAAGAAGAAAAAACACAGACAAAACCAATCCACTATAGAGCTGTCATAGTGTCTGATGAGAATAAACCCACCTCCACCAATCTCGCCAACCTGTTCCTATTACTACGTTTTGCGGCTGTTTGGCTCCTGTAGTGACCCATCAAAGTCAAGCTGAAAGTTTCCATCATGTCCGCCTATGTTTTTCGCCAAGACATGGTTTAGCAGTCATCCTCTTTATTGACTGCATGGCCGCTATAGCGTGACGTAAACATCACAACAATTCACATATGACGAATGGAGCTCAGTGCTGTGGATCGAATGTGTAATCTGCCAATGAGGGGTTACCAGGGAACAGGGGACTATCAGGCTTTGTGAGGGATTTGCTGTCTGAGGTGCCAGAGGTGTAGCGCATGCCATCAAGATCGTTCACTCATTGACGTCAGCGTAAATAAAGGGACTTACCCCGGGCAATGTTAGTCCAAGTGTCACTGCCACACATCAAAACATTTCTTAGATTTGTGTTCTATTTCAAAGGGGAAAAATAAGTAAGAGTGGTACAGTATATATTCTGCAAAGTTAAACACAAAATTACCATAAACTGGGGCAGAAAGCATATATACAGAACAAGCAATGATATAGTGCCATAGCCTTGACCTGTACATGAACTTGGACTTACCTACTGTAGTTAAGATGGGGAAAAATGCGTCTCCTTTTTAACAAATATCAAACTGCATGTATATAATTATGAAATAAAAAACTTTTTTGTTGACCTATTCTTGAAATTAAAATCAAAGTGCAGTTATTTACCACTTGACGCAACTATGCTACTAGACTCAATGTTATAGAGATGTATAAATGTGATTTGTATTGCAGACTATACAGTACTTTGTTGCATTGTCTAGATGCCTGCTATTATCACATTCATTTTAGGTGCTAATGTAACAGTTATAGACAGCGGGTAATTAGCAGTAATGTTTGGTTTTTTTTATATAGAAATGGTTATTCAAGGCTTGATTGTACTGTATTTGCAATGATAATATTGTTTAAAACCACCTGGAATTTTAATATTCTTGTAACAACATTGTAGGTGCCGAGTGATCCATATTATTCAAATGAGCAAGTGCTAATGTGAATATTATTCACTGACACAAGCCCCGCGGGTACGGCTGACCTGTCATTGCTCTGGCTCCAGTCTGCGAGGTGCGGTCCATCCATCTCACCTCTGCCTCCTCCTCCCCCTCCATCTTCTCTCTCATCTCGACCTGCTGCCCCGCTCTGTCTGACTCGTCACCTGCACTGAACGCCAGAGAAGGAAAACTTTTAAGCAAGTGTCAGCTCAAGGCTTCAGTTAGAGGAGCAACAATGTTGGTTTACATTTCAGATGTACGTATCAGTCTGGTGAAGGCCAAACTGGTATCATTTGTAGATACCTCTAATTGGCAAGGAACCTCCTAGCTCTTTAAGCCAAACCCAGATGTACGTCACTGTCCGCCATGATAAGGACTGTCCGAATATAAAATGAATGAATGAATAAAACACTGAGCAACAATAAAACAACATATATTCAATCATGTTAAGAAACATGCATTTATAAACAATAAACAATATTTATAGTAAATTAGCAAATGTCCCAACATCCCCTGTCTTCAGGCCCTCCTTCTCTGCAAGGAAAAACTACAAAGCCCTTTGGGAGAAAGTAGAAACCTTGGGGAGAACAACATTGAAGGAGAGATCCCACTCCCACGGACTGACAGGGTGACGCGCTTCAAATTGCAGATAGACTGTTGAGCCAGAACCACTCAGGAGGAGAGGGTGGCTCATCTAGCAAGACAGTTCATCCAGGCAGATGAAGAGCTGTTCAGAGTAGAGAACATTCCTCCAGGCAGTACAGGGGCATCCAGATTTACAAGTCAGCCTCAACAGTGTCTGAAAAGGAGAAAAAGATGTGCCATACTTCCCCCAGTATAGTTGCTCCTAGGGCAGCGTAGGTTTTTAATTCTGTTTCTAACTTGCCTGACCATAAGCTATTTAAAAGCGGAACGTTTTAAGCCTGGTCTTAAATGAAGAGACTGTGGCCTCTTTAACTTGGACAGGAAGCTGATTCCGTAACACAGGAGTTTGGTATATAAACGCTCTACCTCCTACTGTGCTTTTAGAGACTCTTGGGACCACCAGAAGTCCAGCATTTTGAGAGCGACGTGCTCTATAGCATCTTTGAGGTAGGATGGGGCCAGGTCATTTATGGCTTTGTAAATCAGGAGGAGGATTCAAAAATTTGATTCTAAACTCAACAGGGAGCCAGTGAAGAGACTCGAGCACCAACGTAATGTGCTCTCTCCTTTTAGTTTTGAGTAATCATGCTGCGTTTTGGACCATTTTATACTTTCTTATGGAACTTTTAGGACACTGCGAGCAGGGAGTTACATAAGTCTAATATAGATGTAACAAATGCATAGATACATTTTTCAGCATTGCTTTTGGGCACTGATTTTAGCTATATTACGCGGATGAAAATAGGCATTTTACAGGCTTTATTTGTATTTGCGGTGAACAAGAGTTCTTGGTCGAAACTGACATTGTCCAGTGTGTCTACCTGCTCAGATTTAGGTCCCCACTGACATTTAAGAAGCAGATAATTAAGAGTCATCCAGATTGTTATATCCTTCACACATCTTGATCGGTCTGATCGATTGATAGATACAGCTGTGTAGAGACACATGACTTCCCTCGTTCCCTTGGTTATGACGCTCGAATTTTCCAAAAGCAGCTGAAGCTCCTTCTCCTCAGCTCCAAAGGTAAAGGAATAAGGGGCTTGGAGCAGGAGCCCCTTATCTTGACTTTTTGGATCAAGGCCAAGTCACAACAAGCATCTGTTCTGCTGAACTATTATCTGAATGGTCCTGAGATGCAAACTCTAGTCACAGTAGGTTGGATGAGGACAAAGTTATTCTTTAATCTTTCGAGGATGTGATACAGCACTTTTTATGATCTACAATAATCATAATGAATTTGTTTGTGTGAATTTGTTTGTGTAAAAGTATAATTATAATTAATGTATGGAAGTGAACAGGATTAACAAAGTAGTCATTTTCTGACATATGTGAACCAGAGGGGGGAAGTAAAATAGAAAAGAATATACAAAATAGAATAAAATACAGTGACAAAACATTTACGAAATATGGACATTTCTAAATCAATGTCTTGATAAAATATATGACAAAACAATTCACACTTTCTCACAAAACAGTGTGAAAAAGGGCAAACTTAACAGGTGTTAACAGGAAGTAAAACTTATAGTAATTTGCACCCTTTAAGTTTGTATGTTCACCATCACTATCAGACGGAGACCAGTGACGCTGCAGAAAGTATGCTAACTATGACATACTATCTTATTGTTTAGTCTTCCAGCTGTCCCTCAGCCTCAGCGCTCGGTCAATACCTCCCCTAACTCCAATGCGAACCCAATGAGAACTACAATGTACTGATTGAACCCATCTGCCAGAGCACATACTGGAACTGATGTCCTCACCTTGCGGAGCCAATTAACTCTAACTATGAGTCTCACGCTCTGCCGTCCTCCTCCCAGCATATATGGCCGAGATATGGAAAAGTGGAAAAGGGTGGGTGGAAGGTGATAGGTAATTACTAGTCAGATTTATATGAGCGGTCATGCAGGATGTTGGACTAGTGTCTTTTAAGTCCTGAAGCTGTTGAAGGTTTTGGCTTGTCTCCGCACAGTGGGAGGGGTGTGAGGCAGTGAAAAGGGCAGCGGATTGCGTGTGGCGAAGGTTAGGTGATTAATTGAAGGTCCAACTCAGGGTCAGCCTCCATTGTTGGGGTGACAGGTCAAACGAGCGCGGCATTGAGTTCGTCACCTGATGCATGGCTCACCCCAGCCCTCGGCAATGGCTCACAGAGGAAGCTGTAAGTCAGAGAGAGAATTCAAGAAAGAGAATAGGACACTGGAGAGGAGAAAATGGGATTTTTACGGATTCTGAAATGCTGTCTTCCAACTGACATTTCAATTAAATTGCTATCACAAGTGCCAGGAGTATAGTTGAAAACATATCTTGATGCTAAGATATTTTTTTCCTCTTCAATGGCTCCGAATTATTTGAACAAGTGCCAGAAGTAATGCCAGATAAGACAGCAAAGTCCAATGAGTCTAGAAAAATGAATCTCTCAGTTTTCACATTCGACCATAACATGTCTTCTGTTCGATTTTCAGCAACACTCCCTCTGCTCCCAGCCTTAAGTGACTCCCTCTAAGAGCTTTTCTGTGTTACGCTGCCGCATTTCAAAACTATATTACGGCAACACTGCAGTCTGTCATGTATAATCTCCACTACACTCTCTTTCCACATATTTCACACTTTTGTTCCATGCTTGTTGTTACCACTCCTCGGCATTCCATCTTCTAATCTTCGCAATAGGCGTTTTAGAAGGCATTGTAAAGCCTCTATGTCCTTGGAGGAAAACAGTGAAGATCTACAGAATGCTAAGAGGCACAGGGGCGTATCATTGATGGTGGCACTCAGCTATCAATCTTGGAAACAGATGGGCTATCAGTTGCATAGCACTGTCCTCCACATGTCTGCACTGCATAACGGTGACCTCTGAAGAAATATACACACTAAACATGATTGCATATTTTTAAACTCAAATTAACTCACACTTATCTGTGTGGGAATAGTCTGAAGGATCTTTATTACCATTGCTAACTATTTTATGCATTTCCACAGCCTATTTTAGGGAGCGCTAATGGAAGTTGGGATGGAATGTAAAATAAGCGATTAAGCTAAACCAACTGGCCATTGTTCCAGCAACATGTCACGCTTATCAACAGCTCCACGTTGGCTTTCACGGCACAAGAAAGAGCAGTCGTGTCAATCCTCATTAATTCTCCCAGTGAATTAGAGGCAAAAGAGATGATAGGAAATTAATGTCTGCAAGGAGATACTTAAATTATTCAGCAGTAACAGGATTATGATGAAAGATCACCACTGCGCCTTTTCTCTGCATCCCATATTCTGCTGTTCACCTTCACATGCACATGTATAGGGGTTTTCTCTTTGTTCTAAACTACAAACTATATAGTATGTAAAAAAGTTTTGTAAAAAGACAGAGTGGGCAATTATGTCCCTGAGTGAAAAAAATGATGTAACTAAATTGGCTGATTGTAAATTCTGTAGTGGTGACACAATTCTAAAATCATCTCCTTAGAGAATTATAGAGTTCGATCTGATGTTTTTAGTAGAAATTAAGCGTGCATCTTCTATACAGTTTCAGATTTTGAAGGATTTATACAATTTTTTTAAGCAAAACCCCATTCTCCTTCCATATATAGGTTGAAGTAACTTAAATATCTAAAAACTAACCAAAACACAAAAAGAACGATAACTAGAAATATAGCAGCAAGCGGCAATGATCGGCCCTTGCCACGCCGTCGCCAGACAACGCAAGAGGAGGGGGCACTAACACGTCCCAATCTTCCTCCTTTTATTGCACTTACTGCAGAATCCGTGGCGCTATTATTGTGTACTGAGATGTTTAATATTCTGGGCAAAGATTGTAGCTCTGCCACACAGAGACCGTAGTACTTAAAAGAACAATCATATTTTTTGCCTCTCTTGTCACTATCGACCTCTGTGCAAAAAGTTTTGATTCTATGGTCAGATTTGATTTTAGAAAAAGGAGCTAATCAGAATATAGAAAGGCATGAGTTTTAGAGTTGGAGACATTTTCCTGACTTTACATTAATGTTCACTGGGTGAAAAGCGCTTGCACTTTCCTAATCCAACATCATATTTTTGAGAGGACTCCATCCGCTGTGTGTTATTGGCCCTCAATACAATAATAATGTTCACTTTTGTGCTCTCTTTTGTAAGGCCGTGCAAACTAATAGGCCTCTCACCAACTTGTACCACTCGGGCCTAATAAGTTTAATGGAATTACATTTATTTTTTTACTAAGGAAAACACTAAATTCTGATGATGATATAAAATACAATAATTTATAATACAATAGAACAAAAAATAAATTAGTCTTCCTGTAGTCTTTAATTGTGATCAATTCATCATTCACTAATTATTAGTGATATGTGACATCAGTATTACTATATGTTCATAGGGAACAGGAAGATTCTTCTTTCAGCTTGTTTAACATGTTCCCAGCTGGAGCTGTAATTTTATTAATGGGGTTAATATGTTAACTAGTCTAACCAGTCTAACCAGTCTAACGCCTCAGTCACCGCTTGACTGTTCTCTCGACCTGCCCTCCCTCTCCTTGTAAATGCTTTATTTCAGCATTCAGTCTTCTAAGAGGGGGGTCCCGAACCGGCTGAGCAGATTGCAGACTGAGCCTTGTAGTCTCTCGTCACAGCCATCGGTCTGCAGTTCAGGCCGCCATGGATCACCAGCGTCCTCACATCATTAAATCATTGATATTCTCATATCTTGTGGTTGCGTGGTCCTTGCTAATGAAATTACACATCTGTGACATGGCAGTGGTTGGTATAATTTAACTAAATGTAGATTAGATTAAATAATAAGAGCCCAGAAATTAAACTAAAGGATACACATGTTTGTTATTGACAGACAGAGTTACTTGGTTCCTTTTGTTCAGCTAAAACATTGTTCATTACAATAAATCTTACATAGGGTGCCAACATTTTTGTTGACGCAAAGTGGCTCATGTGTATATCTGTGTGTAATTGAAGTAAAATAATCTTGATAATACTTTGAACTAAAATGCAGCCTCAGAACATGACATTGCATCTTACAAAGAGAGAACAAACCTGCCCTGATGATAAAACATGGCTATTTAATTAGGCCTGGGAGGCAGCGTTAGAGAAAACATGCTTAAGAGTAGATTAGACTAGTAGACTCCTATAAATAATTAGACACGTAATGGCACAAATTATAGACGGTTGGCAATGCATCTATTAACCTTTCCACATTGCATTGTGTCAGAACAATGTTGCGTAGGTCAAGTGCTGTCATATTCTCAATTATTTAAACTGTTTTGCCGGATCTGCTGCTTCAGCTTCAGAAATTGGGGTTGGTGTTTGGAGGTACCACAGTTGTTAATGAAAACCCAAGAATAATTCCTAAACAGAAGAGAGAATGGCTGTTGTTGCTTTGTGAGCTTCAATGCAGGATGTCATGGACTCAGCTGAGGGTCCACTAATGATTTATACAAATGTAAATCCTCAAAACATTTCAGCTTTATGTTCTATGTTCTTCACCAAAAAAAAAAAAAAAAAGATAATAATACAAAGAGGCTGGGCTTCAAAAGAAAGTTAATGAGCCTGTTCCTATTATTAAAAGAACTTTTTAAAATTGTGCAGTTTTAAAAAAAGAAAAGGTTAAATCATGGTCTATGTGTGTCATAGTTTAATATTAAATACCAGAGAAAGAAAAAAGTATGTGTCTTCTTTGAACAGGTTATGTCCTCAAAGCCTCAGATAGACCAACATATGTAAAATATAGTTACCTTGGTAGATTATTATTACAGCATGGAAATTTGTCTGAAATGAAATGTAACATAACATCCGATGTTATAAAGTGTTGATTGCTTAATTTACTTGGGTGTGCACCAGGTTTATTAAGTACATTTTAAGAATTAAGAATGGCGGTGGTCAAATGAACAGCAGATGTACTAAAGAAAAGTAATTCAACAGAGAATTTGAGAACATGCATCACAGCTCCTCCCTCCAAAAACATCCGTTGAGATTAAACACGCTTCCTGTTACTTTATGAGCATTGAACAGATTGGACTGAAAATAGCCTGTTCGCAGATGCTGCTTATTGTGCAGTTTTTCACCCTTTTATGTGAGAAAATCACAAGTCATTCTCAATATTAGCTGTGATTTAGTTTTAAAAAAGGCTGCATATTCAGAGAAGGTTTATAACGTTGATATGTTGGTATTGTTTGGATTAAAGTATAATGATGTATAATGAAGCATGTAGCAGAAGCATCAGACTGAGAAGCCCAGACGCTGGATGTTTTTTTATTAGTAAAGAGGATAAAGTTGGTTTCTTTAACGGGACAAACTGGCAAATGGCCAAAAGTTGCGCAGGCATACGACTCCTGAAAAAACTGAATGACAGAGTGAGCCAGCACAAGATAATGTCATGTAATTCATCGACATGGCATTTGCAACCTGTCAGTTTAACAAAATACTGTCTTGAACTAAAAGATGCCATAAGGAGTACAGTATATAGTGTGGCTATTGGATAAGCTCTGTTGTCTCTCTCATTCAGATCTAATAAAATTGGTTGCTTTCTGTCAATCACAAATCTCTGCTCTTGCCAACTCCATTGTTAACTGTAAACATTATATAATACAATAAGCATTAGCTCAATGGACAAGCACACAGGAGTTACTTATGTGGGAAACAAAGTCAATCATACTATCTTTAGCTGCAGAAGATTTTGAGAAAAGCTGAGTTGAAGATTGGAGTGTAGATGTCTGTGTCTGGCTCTCTAACTCAGGTGTGCAGCTTGAAACGATGAAACTAAAAGGTGAAAATAGATGAGCTGTTCAGGATGATATGATATGATATGAATACAGCCAGGGTCTTACAGGCAGCGCAAGGTTTGAAGCAAGAAGAAAATAAAAAAACGTTTTAGTGATTCAAGTGCTCTGTGTCTGGACTTAGGGTATTCTCAAGCTTTCGGTTCTGTTAAGTAATCATTTTCCTTCCCTTTTTTGTTTGTTTGTTCTCAAGAAGCCCCGGATCACTGGACTTAATGACTACAGGCCTGTAGCGCTGACGTCTGTAGTCATGAAGTCATTTGAACGCCTGTGTTGCCCCACCTCAAGTCCTTCACCTCCTCCCTGCTGGACCCCCTGCAGTTCGCCTACAGAGCCAACAGGTCTGTAGACGACGCCATCAACCTGGCACTCCACTTCATCCTGCAGCATCTGGACTCTCCGGGAACCTACGCCAGGATCCTGTTTGTGGACTTCAGCTCTGCATTCAACACCATCCTCTCTGCTCTGCTCCAGGACAAGCTCTCCCAGCTCAACGTGCCCGACTCCACCTGCAGGTGGATCACTGACTTCCTGACGGAATCGGAGGCAGTGCTGCGGCTGGGAAGAATGTCTCAGACACTCGGACCATCAGCACAGGAGCTCCTCAGGGCTGTGTACTTTCCCTCTGCTCTTCTCCCTGTACACAAACTGCTGCACCTCCAGCCACGACTCCGTAAAACTGATCAAGTTTGCGGACGACACCACCCTCATCGGGCTCATCTTGGACGGGAATGAGTCTGTCTCAGGAGGGAGGTGGACGGCTGTGTCCTGTGCAGCGGTAAACAACCTGGAGTTCAACGGCCAGAAGAAAAGTGGAGATGATCGTGGACTTCAGGAAAGTCATGGCCCCCCAGCCCCCCTTACCATGACAGACCCTATCACCACCGTGGACTCCTTCCGCTTCCTTAGCACCACCATCACCCAGGACCTCAAGTAGGGCCCTCCATCAGCTCCCTCATCAAAAAGGCCTAGTAGAGGATCTACCTCCTGCGCAGCTGTGGAAAGCCAAGCTGCCAGCGCAGATGATGGTGCAGTTCTACACGCCATCATTGAGTCCATCCTCACTCCTCCATCACCGTGTGGTACGCTGGAGCCACAGCCAGGACAAACAGAGACTACAGCGATTATAATAATCAGTGATCATATTAAATAATCCATACATGCTGTAAATGCAATCTCTATACTTGTAGAACAAAAGACCTTTTTGAAAAACATAAACTGCTGAAGCATGTCCCACAGATTGAAGAATGAAGTGTAAATTCAGGAATAGGGTTCACAATCTGAAAATGCATAACTGATTGTAACATGGAGTTAGCCAACCTAAGGTCAACTTACTTGTTAAAGCACTACACAGAAATAATGCTTTTATTTGTATATTTAGGAGTGTTTCATCTGGCCAAAGTTCATTTTTGAGTAAAAACGGCTACAAATGTTCAGGCAGGTCAAGCCAATGTGCATTCTCAACTACCCAAGGACTTCTCTAACTTAATTTCCCTAGTGAACGTGCTCTTTAAAAAAAAAAATTAAAACAAAATTTCTATTTGGGTGGCCAATTAAATTTGTGTCTGGGGTTTCGCTTCAAAAACATCCAGAGCGTATTTCACAGCCAAAAGATCAGATTAATGTAGTCTTTGCTGCAGTTTACACTTCCATCCATGTACGCATCCTTTCCTACGCGGAAATCAGACACGTCCCTGCTTCTTTCACATTTAAGCAAAAAAAGGAAAACCAAGTTAAAAGCTCAGAGTCATGACGTGGTGAGCCTGTTTACATCAACTCTCAATTATAAAGGCTGTTGTTTGTACTACTGCAACTCAAATTAGCATTGGTATATCAGAGTACAGACGCACATGTGATAAACGGAGCAGTAAGGAAGTCATTTGTGATATGTAATTAGGAGGTAGAAGTAATCCAGCCACAGGAGGTCATTTCAATACAATTAATGGAAGCTTTGCGCCTACTAAAAATGTGAAAATGTTATTTGGCTTTCACAGTTTTTTAGACCAGATGCCCTTTCCAACTATTCCTCTCTCAAACTTTTCCTTGGCACAAAGAGTAAAATGGTTTATGATCGCAAGAGCCAGGATTAACTGATACACAAGACATTGTAAAAGTACGTGCAAAAAGCATCCCTCATTAGTAAAGTGGTTTCTTCAATGATCTAGTGATGTACAAAGTTAAATGTACAAAGATACTAGAGCATCTAGTAGAATATCAAACAGCTCAAATGATGTTCCTTACAGCAGAATTCTATTTTATTATATTGATGAGCAATGAACTATAAAAGTTCTTTGGAATAAATCTTTCTGTTAATTTATTGAATATATAATTGATAAGTAACAGGAAATTGACATGAGTTTCGGCCCGGGCCGGCCTGCTCATTACCCAGAGGCAGAGCTAAGCATAGAGGTGACCAGGTGGACAGACAGGGCCAGCATGTCGTCAGCAAAGCACGCTGACCTGGTTTGTGCCCTTTCACGCACTACGGATGGGGATTTCTCCTTTTTCTGTCTCACACTCCAAACACAATACAATGTTTTCATCCTGGACAGCGTGTGGCATAAATAGCACTAGTTTATGATGTTCAAAGTTCACATTTTGTGTTCAGGAGATTTGACAAAAAGACTGAAATAAGAACTGAGAAACGATGTATTTCAGAACATGATTGTTAAGGTCTAAACTACAGGGTTAGAAACGTTTATGCAGAAAAAGACTGGATAGTTTTGTTGATTGTGGAGGAAATGTTTGTACTTAAAAAAACTGCAGCCAGAGCAATTTGCTAATTGCGTCCATTCAAATTGCGATTTGATAAAGATTATTCTTGCAGCCTAACGTTGAACAATCAACGCTTCTCACCTCTGATGCCTCTGTATCTAATGCAGATGCATCAAGTTTTAGGATGGGATCAAGACAAGAATACTGTGGTACCAACATAACACAGGATAAGCGGTGGTTGGCATAAGAGACCACAGGATTTTTGTATTATTATTATTATTATTATTATTATTATTATTATTATTATTATTATTATTATTATATTCTTTTCTTAGAGCCTAGATATTTTTTCTGTTTAGTACCCTTGTTTCCATTAAGAGCTAACTAAAGCATGCTTATTCTGACAAATCACACTTTGCTGTGATCTTAGTTAACCTCTAGAGTCTGACAGATGCAGTAAACAGAGAATTACTGAATAACGATATGACATGACACGATCACCTCACATCATATCACAGCCTTTTGTATAAACAGGGAAGCTTCTAAAAAGGGATGAGGAGCTCATAGAAGTATCAAGAAGCCGGTATCCTCATTTTCCTCATTAGACTGTTATAATTATTTTACCCAATTCCTCGACTTCATCACTTCATAAATAGCCCCCATAACAGCAACATAACAAGATATTCACACATAACAGTTGACAGCCATCTGAGAGCCTGCCTCAACTGAACTTTTGATGCAGTGAGCTACATCAGATGAGGTTATTTTAAAACCAAATCTAAAATTGTAAATGACTCAAAAGCACTTCCTTTTGGAGTTGGCAGCACGCGCCTGTCCCCCACCTGGTGCTGTCATGCTCCGGTGGGTCGTCCCGGCAGGGGGTGGCAGGCCGGGGGCAGAGCTCGTCAGCCACGGTCGCCGTGGCGCACTTGGAGTCACACCATAACTGCTTTAGGTGCGTTTCAAGGGAGGCGCTGACAGACGAGGCATAGGACTCCCGATGGGCTCCAAGGCGAGGTATGCTAAGATGGAGAGATATGTGTATATATATTTAAGCATGCGTATGTGTGTGTGCGTGTGCGTGTGTAGGTGTGTGTGTGAGCAGACTGCGAGTGGGCAGTGTGAGGTCGTCATAGCCAAGAAAAGACCGATAGAGAAAAAAATACAGCGGCACATGGTGGAAGTAAAACAACCCTGACTGCCTCATGCATGTGAAATGTTGCGTGGCAAATGTCTACACAGTTCTACCGTTTGTGATGCAGTCAACCTGACGCAATTAACAGCACATTTTTAAGTAAGATATTGAGCAAAAACTGATAAAACTATTGTTAAAAAAAGATCATATATTACAATAAATAACTTTTTTAAAGAAGAATTGACAGTATTAAGCAACAGTAAAAGTATAGATTAAAACTAGGAATGGGATATATAGCTGTTTTATTTTCAAGGTATATGATACATCTCCTGATATCACAAAAAAATGGGGATAATTTCATACAGTCTTGTAAAATTTCCAAATATATTATTATTATTATTATATGTTTATTTGGTCAGGACAGTGCATGATAATAAAGATACATGATGCACATGCAGTAAACACGCCGGATTGTAGCCATGAGCTAATTTCTATTCACTCTCACAAACACATTCTCATTTCCTTCCCTTCCTCTTTACATCTTTTCCGTGAATTGCATAATGACCATGCACAGGTTTTATGCCAGATGCCCTCCAAAAAACCCTTTCCTTTTTAATAGCAAACTTGTGTATGACATTGTGATCGGATCATTTGTTCTAAGTTACTTATTTCTACTCAATTACCTGTAAACATTAAACTGCTTTTCATTTGAAATTACTGGCAAACCTCACTACAAGACAGCTGTTGCATAGTTTTCTTCCCCCTTTCTCTGCTAATCTTTGACTGGACTGGACAGTGTGCCTGTGTGACTGATCAGTGATCTTACAGACTCAAAATGAACCGTGATTAACATGTGGTTGCGCCCATGCTATATGAATATTGAGGCCACATTTCCTCTATGATTGGTGCTGTAGGAGTGACTTTGGTGGGAGAAGCCATACAGTATGTAGCATAGGCGCTGTGAGAGTGCCACTAAACTGGATTTGTCGGATCACTGCAGGAACGGCACCAGTTGAGCCTTGGTTTTGCCTCCGCCTCCTGCTACATGCACTTATCCCTTAAATACAGTGCAGTTTTGTGTAAGGCTTTAGGGGCTTACATGTGAGTCTGGGGCATTTTATGGAGCTGTGAGGGTGTGATATAAAGCTTTTGGTGCTGTTGTAGAAGACAGACAATTCCCTCTTCTCAAAGACAGAACTGCATGTCCAAACCACCTGCTTCTATTTTGAGAAGGAACAGAATTTGCACAGCAATATCAGTGATGAAATGACTACTTTTAATATGTGAAATAAGATGTGCTAAATTAGCACCTTAGGCGTACAGTAGTAATACTAGAAGTAGTAAAAAATAGCACTGTTACTACTCGTGCATTGTGTTTCAATTCAACTTTATTCTAGACTCATGGATTGAAAAGACAAATCAAAAGATGCAGTACATGTTTATATTATGGGTGGTCCTATGTGCATGCATTTTTTTTTTCAGCTGATACAGAAACCCGATATTTGTCTTGATGTTCCGGATGATGGTCGATATTTGCCAACATCAATATATTAGTCCAGGAGCCAGCACGCCTTCTGGGTAATATTTATTATATCAACATCAACTGTGCCAAGTTTGAAGCAAATCCATTACGGCTGATTTGAAATATTTTCCTGAAATATGTAACTTTTCCATAAAATGGTCCCACAGGCTTTCTGGACAAATGAATGAGAATTCTGTATGTTATTACTATATGTTATTATTGAAAATTAATATGCTATAACAGTTGAACAGTTTGAGATACGGAGCTCATTTTGGGCTTAATTTGAAGCTAATAAACATTTTTATATTTATAGACATTTTTATATTTACATATGGAACAGAAATGTCATGATGTGGTGTCACAATGTAACTGTTTGCAAAGAGGATTTGTCAATGAAAATGCAATTTTTGGTCTTTTTTTTTCTCGTGTTCTAATAAAAAAAAAGAGCCTAATAATTGGAAACCGATATGCATAAACCCCTGTAATGTTATATTGCTGTATTCCTCATTATGTCAATATTGTTTGCTCCAAATTGTATTGCTGTGTGACACTGTTTGTCAAATGTTGTATATATAACATAATTTGCTGTACTTTAGTAGTTCAGTTTACATTGTAATCATCTGGATATTATTGTGTCGGTCCAAACAGTCCATCATAACCTTGACAAACAACAGTCCTGACAGAGTTGCTTCCTATATTAATATACATTCATACATCTGTGGTGTTAAGAGATGTTTTTTGGTCATATAAGTTTTTAACAACTGTTTGAGTGTGGGCATGAAGTGTAACCTCATGGCCATATGGACTGCTTTCTGTGTGAAACTCAAGTGAGTCACAGACGCTGCCAAAACGCATGAATAATTTACAAGCTTGTACAGAGGAAAAGTTGGCACAAAAGTATCAGTGTAACCGATAAAGTTTATTTTGACAAAAAAACAAAACAAAAACGTAGGCCGTTATTTCTAGGTGTATAGTGAAAGTGGACAGTTGTGTTAGTGCCCTGACCTTTTAACAAGAAGGTTGAGGGTTTGATTAGCCGGCGGGCCAAGCAAAATATGTTTAAAAACAGTTGGCATGGGCTCCCAATAGATTCTCTCGCCATCTTCTTCCTGCAATAAAGACTTTTAAAGAACATTTGCAAATCAAAATAGCTCTCTGACATTTGCCTTTGTTTCCTGTGACCACAGTCCACAGTGCTTCCTGTCTAAGGCCAGTAGTGCAACTGTTCCAAACTGTTTCAAATACTTTTGATACTAAGGAAAAAAGCCCAATACTTGTAACCATCAAAAGCACAGTGATGGGTGAGTCTACCACAATCTGTCTCAAATCTTAATGCACAATGATAAATAGTACTTAGCGATTGAAGGCATGTTGCAGAACATCACCATTAAAAATGTTGAAGAGGTTGAGTGGTTCTGGCACAGCGCTCGTATGCTAAGCTCCAAGTGCAGCTGGCCGCAGTGTCGTGAGTTTGAATCCCGACGCCGACATTTTACTGCATGTCCTCCCTTCTGTCTCATTCCCATTTCACACTGTCCTTTCCTGTCAATAAAGCCTTCGGTCAAAAGAAAGAAAATGTTAAAGAGGTAGCAGATACCAGATATTTAACTTCTAGTCAGATACAACATACTCCTCCGCACTAGGACTGTACACTTTACTCCACACACTATAAACAATAACAAAGCCTCTTCAGTCTTTTATACTTTTCCCGTGCATGTTTTCCCTCGGTTTAATGCATGTTACATAACTCCAGCCATGGAAAGGCATCAGGTCTGCCTCTAATCTGCAGGATTTATAAAAAGGTGAATATATTAAATGGCTCCGGTTTCCATTAGCCATGTTGGACCAAATTGTTTATCGAGCCATATCTCCGAAGCTGAAATAGGTTGATGAATGATGTTATTAAGAGGAGGAGCAGCGAGCCAAAGATGACAGGTCACTCCCAGTCTGAAAACACTGACCATTAACTGGTGTGGGAAGTGCTGAGCTTATTAGTGTAGGCAGCAGAGAGAAAAATCCATCCTGCCACATGTTGTACACACAACTACAATATAAGGCTTTTTTTAACTAGCTCATCCGTCTGTATTCATCACAGCAGTCACTTTGCATCATCTGAGGGCTGTTGTTACAATACACAATTTTTATACAAGGAAAATGCTAAATAACACATAGATTTTTATACCACCATGATAAGTGTTGTTTTTTTCTTTCAGTAGAAAAGGTTAATGAGAAATATGTTGATTCATTTTTGTTTTGGGGCCATGCAAAATTACAATATATATTGTATATTGTATAAACAGAGACATAAACGTCTAGTGTAATCATCGAAATAAGTGTATAAAGTGATATTTTTGGCGTTTTGTGGTTAATGTTTCTGTCTATTCACATTTGGTGTGATATTGAACCTCAACCAAGACATTTACAGGTACATTTTACCACATGCCTGATCTTTTGTAATATTGTCTGAATATCCTTATCAAGATGATGCAAAATATATTGAGATTTTTTTTTCAATTTCGTTCACCCCTACAATAGATCCAATAGTACAGATACAATCACAATCTGAGCCAAACACAATTGTCAAGGCACTGCTTCTGCTCCTAGGCTGGTTTTGGAGCTTTATAGATGTAGGAAAAAAAGAGTTTTTGTAGCGGTTGAGTCTGCACTTGGGGACCCTATAACTCCTCCCTGAGGGCAGAAGGTCATACTCTGAGTGGAGGACATGGGAAGGGTCAGACACTATCCTCTGGGGCTGTCTGAGCACCGTCGTCTCGTACAGAGAGCTCACAGATTGGTGTTGTCTCATTCCCATGATTTTCATGTCCGTTTTTATCTGGTGCAAGAGTTTTGTTTTCAGCTGTACAGAAAGGTTCCGGTACCAGGCTGTTATGCAGTGACGTAATGCTTCTGAGCATTCGTTCTTGTTCTTGAACTCAATTATTTCTTATTTACAATCTGGTTTATCAAAATGTAAAGGTAAGACCATAAACTTTTATTTATTTTGGCTTGAAATGGGCTAAATTGGAATAAATTTGTACCTTAAATAAAATATGGGTTACATGTTTGTGTAAAGAATGCTGATATGAGATATATAGCATTGTCTGTCAACTCATTGTCTCTTGTCAATCAATGTTTAAGGTGCTTTTTGAGTTCATTCGTACTTGTAAATCTGACTAACCATGAACATCAATGCACATCACTGCTGTTATGCCATATCTGTCCAAGCTCTCCAGCACTGCCCGGTAAAACTGAAACAGCAGCTTTGGGCTAATTCCACAAAGTCTCACACGACACAAAAAATACAGCTGCTGTTGGAGCCAAGAGCACAGACTGTCCACTTGAACACTCCAGGTGAAGGAGCAATCTACATGTAGTCCTAGATATCTGTATGAGGTCATGGATGACCACTGGGCCATGGTCACTGACAGACTTTGTATCTAAGATAAAAAATGTTGTCCTGATATTTAAGACCAAAGGATGGTTGTCAAACCACTGCACAAAGACTTCTACTTCAGAAAAGTATTCAGATCGGCTTGTGTCTTTGTGCAGTAAGCTCAATATAGCCATATCATCTGAGAATATGAAGACAAAATGTTGTTTGAATATAAAGTAAACGAAACTGTAGAACTGACGCATCCTTGGGGAGCACCAGTTCTGTTCTCTTTTCATTTTGAAGGGTCTGGTTGACTCTGACTTACAGCAACCGATTAGTTGAAAAGGAATAGTTCCATTTGATTAACTGTAGCTTATCTGATATAACTGTATAGTTTTATATTAGTTCAGCTAAAAATCAATATTGTTCTAAAACTACTCAGGAAAGATCCAATTTATTCCCACAATTTTTTTGTGACGACTCTTGTTTAAATTATTATCTAGTTTTGATACTATAACTTTAGTATCGATTACTATCATCCCTAGTATGAAGTAGAGAGCAAGCATAAAAATACTTCATATATGAGTAATAAAGGCAATTTAATGTACAGAGAATGAACATTTGCCCCAGAACTAGAAAGTTACAAGGCCTAGTCAAGGTTTGTGGACTGAATTTATCATGATAAGGCAAGCCAACATCTTCACTAGCAGATTCCTCCTACTCTTCAGTGTTTTATTCCTACGCCTCTGAACTGACTCCACTTAAAGAACCAAAACGCCCTCTAAATGTTGGTAATTGCCCCATTGAATGCTAGAGTATTGTCACACTACTTTTTATTTGATTGCCCTTTGTCTCCTTATTTGGCACATTGTTAAAGTTCTTGTGCTGTGGTGCTGAATTTAAACATGTATAGAGTTGAGTGTGAATGTGCGTGCGCGTGAACGGATGGGCCTGGCAGTAATTGGTTTGGTCCACAGAATCACGGCCGGAACGGAGGACAGGACGAACTGAGAGTGTGAGGAGCTCGGATGCTTTGCTTCAGTTCATTAACCAACGCCTGTTAGCTTCAAAATAAATTGGGTGAGATTCTACCACTGGAGAGACAGATTAGTTCATTTTTCTCCTCCCTCTGACTGACCTGCCGCTGATGAGGCACAGCCGCTCCCTTCTGCTTCTCTTGCCCTCTCACTTACACACACAGACTTACACATACATTTAAGGCTGGGCAATATATATAATATTGTGAATGTGGTTTTAAAGATATGACAACATTTTAATATCGGGTATACCATTTATACTTTTCTGATCTCAATGGGTTTTTACCTGGAAATGTATTTAAAAACTAAAATGTGTACTTTGTGGCTATGGCAATATATGATGCTTTGGAATGACAGCTGATTGGCTGAGCTTTGATAGTCCATTCTGCTTCACTTCCTCATCTGAAATGGCTATGCATGGGCCTAACAATGAATGCAAAACAAAACAAAAAACAAACAAAGTTAAATCCTCTAGCTACAATAGTCCTGACCAAGCCTAGCACAAAGACCTGGATATTGGCTCCAGGGCTCTGCAATGCAGCGGCCACTGATCCTGAAAGGTCCCCCAGAGACATTGAAGGATGTGTCGAATGCAGCAACATTTCCATTTCAAGACAAATTTCCCTACAGGGAAAATAAAGTGTACCTTAACCTTAAACATTTTCTCCTTTCATGGTGTAAAAATCAGGTAAAACAGCTTTAAGTTGCAATCATTAACTCTCACATACAGAGGCAAGGTGAGCGCTCGGCACAGATAGCAGTGGCCCATAGGTGCTGGAGCAGATGTGAAGGAGACAGGTGTCACAGCATAGCCCTCGCAACTCAAAAGTCATGCAGTCCGTCTGTCTCTCTGTGTGAAAGTGTTGGATCAAGTCAGAAAAGCCACTGGCTGCAGGAAAGGTTACAGATGACCTCATCTTAAGCAAAGATGCCTACAAGGGCTGATTTGGTAAGTAGCATTTCCTTTTGACTGGCTGGTGGCTGTTAACTGTGGTATTAGTCTTGAAAATTAAGGAAATGATCAGTATCAACATAATTCAGAATCAGAATCAGAATCAGAAAGGGTGTATTGCCATTGTCAATGAACAAACTTCACACACATAGGAACACAAAACACTGAGCAATAATAAAACAACATATATTCAATCAAACAAAAGTGCATGCATTAAGAAACAACTTAAAATGTCTATAGTATAAGATAAAAATAAAAATAAGCATTACTATGTACACAAATTTACAGTTTTAACTGGATTACTAGAAGTGGGCAATATGAAAAAATAATTTTACTTATGTCCATTATATTATTAGTCCAGTCCTTGATTGTCGATGCATTTTGTGTCATCCATTTTTTGTGAGGGCTGGCAGGAGGATGCCCCAGAGATAACTGCTGGTCTTGTCCATGGCAGGAGTCCTGAGGCCCAAATACATAGTTCTGAAATCCATTGAGATGGGGATGTCATAAATTGTCTGTAAGGCTTTATTGATCTCTATTATATATATATATATATATATATATATATATATATATATATATATATATATATATATATATATATATATATATATATATATATATGTGTGTGAACAACAGGGCAATTCCAAAACACGTGATCTGGGTTGCCTCCTGGCTGCCACATCCTCTTCAACATTCTGCATTTCCCTGTGTGTAATGTGATTTTGTGGTTCTTCAATGAGAGGTACATATACTTTCCCACTCTTCATCATCCTGAACAAAGTGACCCTCTCTTTCCCATTTAACCTTAAAACCTTTTAAACCTTTTAAAGTTCAGATTTATATGCTTTAATACATATTTCAGTCAAAGGGCTATGATGGCCATCATTATTTTTGATTTCTTGACAATAATAACTCCTTATCTGTAAATACCTAAAAAAAAAGTCCTGTTTCTCTAAGTCAAAGGAGTCTCTCAACTCATCAAAGCTCTTCAAATGATTCTCCTTTACAATCTGGTAAAAGACCTCTATACCTTTTGTTGCCTTGACTTTAAATCTTGAGTCCTTGCTGTTAGCTGTGAAATTTTGATTGTCAGCCAACCAATTTAAGATTTTAATATCTTTGTTTAGTTTGTATGTCTTGATCAGCTCCCTCCATGTTGCAAGAACAGTCTTCACCCAAGGGTTCTCCACCTCCCCCAAATGACTCAACTGTCTGTCATCTGCCAATAAAGCCTGTACAGGAACACCCGACACAACACCAATCTCAATATTCTTCCATTGAACTTCATATTCTGGGTTACCCCAGCACAGCAAGGCTCTGATCTGAGCTGAAAATTTATAAATTAGGCCAATGGTTCCAAATAAAAGGATACAAGAGGGGAGACCAGGCGCAGCCCTTCCTGACCCCCCTTTCCAGAGTCAGTGGATCTGTCAGATGACAATGGATTTTAATTCTTGATGTTTGACGATCATAAAGAGCCACAATATTTTTTATAATTAGATAATTGATTTGAAATTTGTTTAGCATTTTAAATAAATATGGCCAGCTAACAAAATCAAAAGCTTTTTCAGCGTCCAGACTTATTACTGCTCTGTTTTGCTGTCTTTGTATTTGGCTCATTATGTGTAAGGATCGTCTAATGTTATCTTCTGTTTGTCGTTTACTAATGAATCCTGTTTGATCATTATAGATCAGGTTTGGGAGTATTTGTTCCATTCTTTTGGACATAATTGAGGTGTAGATACGATAGTCCACATTCAGACTAGTGTATGGGGCGCATTCCAGTCGGTCCTTCCCCTCTTTAGGTATTAAGGATATGATGGCCTCTCTCCAACTCGGAGGGGTCTGAGTTTTTTTAAGTGCCAAGTTTGAAGTTACCACAAGGAAAGTAATTGTGTCTTTTAAAGCTTTATACCACTCTGTGGTGAACACATCGCACATCCCGAGATTTATTATTCTTTAATCTTTTAATTGCGCCTTGTATTTCCAAAACTGTTATTTCAGCTCCTAATTTTTTATTACGTTCTTCTGACATAAGAGGCAAATTGAGGGTATCCAGAAAGGAATTTAAAGATAAGATAAGATCACCTTTATTTGTCCCACAATGGGGAAATTCCATTTATATAAATCATCCTTATCGTCTGGAATTTTTGAAAAAGGTTTTTTATAAAAGGATTCAAATGCTGATTGAATTTGGTCTTGTTTAGTTAAGATTACATAATTTTGCCTGTCACGTATTTTGAAAATTGTTCTTTCAGCTTGTTGTTTTTTAAGTGTCCAAGATAGTAATTTAGAACATTTTGATCCACTCTCATAATATCTTATTTATGTTTGGTAAAGAGCATTTTCTTAACCATTTCCTGTGAAGTCAGATCATTAATTTCCCCTCTTATCTTTTTAATTTCTTGTAGCATTACAGGACACCCCTTTTTGGCATGGTTTTCCTCCAACAATTAAAAATTTTCTTGCATATCATTTAGCTTTTTCCCCCTTTGTTTCTTTTTTTCGGAGGCTATGGCTATAACTTGTCCTCTCAAGACTGCTTTGGAAGCATCCAAGCAGGCTGACATTGAACCTCCAAAGTGTGTTTTTTCGTCTTTCCTCCAATGTCACAGAAATGTAGATAGGCGCATGATCACTTAGGTCTATTGTGCCCATATCTGCTTCAGTGATTTTAGATTTGTCTTTATTGAGAATATAAAAGTAGTCCATTCTGGAGTATAGTGCATGTGGATTTGGAAAATACTGGCGTGCCCTAGCGTTCATTTCCCTCCATATGTCAATCAATCCTATATTCTTCAATAAGAGACGGAACTTCTTGTTACCATACTTTTTGGACTACAAGCTGCTACTTTTTTTCACGCTTTGAACCCTGCGGTCATTAAAACGGTGCGGTTAATTTATAGACTTTTTTCTGGCTAACGGCCACCAGGGGACACACTAGCAAGCGTTTGACACACTGTAGAAGAAGACGTCAGTGGACAGTGAAGGAACTGTCCAGTGAAAGCACTGTCCAGGGGACATGTCGTGTTCTCTGTAATCTATGCTTCAAAACGCTGTGTGTTTTATTACAATATGACTCATATTTACAGGGAAATTAGTCTAAGAGGAAGTAAATCTAGACACGGCAAAACGAAGACACACGCGGAGCGTGGACTTGCCATATACGGCGGTCTGCAGTTTAGAACCCCGCATTGAAATGAGACTTTCTTGGCCCGACCTGGTCAAAAGACGACCTGCATTATTCACGTGGAACAATATTTCTGTGTAAATGTGGCAGCATAGCCTGCAGGCGGGCCCTTGCCACTATTTAGACGCCCCTGATAGGCTGATCGATTTAGATGTAGCTCAATAAATGTGCTTCTCGTGACGTCGTTCGCCCTCTCACCTCACACTCTTCCTGGTTTCTGTGTTGCTCCACATCGCTGCTGTTTCCAGGTATTTCAGCTTTATTGCCGTTCGGATGAGACCATTGTGTATGAAATTAATTGCTGTTAAAATTTTGTGTGCCGCGGTGCTACCATGGGCCAGCGTGGTGCGCAACCTCCGGGATGTGCGGCGTGCTGTTTGCCGGGCGGCTACCTGAGGTGTCGAGCCTCGCTGTCCGAGCCCTAGCTGAACCGTGTGTTACGCCCCGTTTCAGGTTCGTGGCCTGACTTGGATAAGACGTGAAGTTTTACCAGTGTGGTCATACATTTCTTGTTCTGTAGATGCCCCGGAGGAGACCCTGTCTTGCCTTTCTGTGTACTGTACTACGTGTCTCCAAGTGCCTGGACTAAATGGACTGAACTCTTAAAACAACGAACTGTTAAACCATTTTATCATTGTATGAATATATTATCACTACTATAACTTAAACCATGCCTCTGTCGTTCCAACAACGAATGTGCGTGCCTTAAATTGGTCCTGAGCCATAATCTCAGGTGGCGTTGTTGGCGATTTATGTTTGTAAACAGCTACAGAGAAAATTAGTAAAACACGTGAGTCTGCCCGGTTACATACAGATCCCATGTTACAACGTAACACTCACTCACAAGTGCAGGAGCAGATGAACCAGGTGTGAAGACACAGACACAGGTAAATCAGCGCACACAGAGTTATCAAGGACAGACTGGACAGTAGGGACAGCTGTGAGGTGTTTTCTGTTTGTTAAACTTCAAAATGCTGTGTGCTTTATTACATTCCAACTCCTATTCACTTCGAAATTAATCTAATTAGTAACGCAACGCAGCGGACAGCGGGTGCGCTGTGAGACCCCAGTTCAAAAGACATCACTACCGCGTTTAATTATGTGTAAATATCTCGTATTACAACGTGTTGATTGTCAGGTGCGGCCCGTGTATGGACAAGTTCTATTTACTTCGTAAATATCGTCTGCGCGGCTACAGGCCTACACATCTAATGTAGGCCTGTACAGGAACCCCCGGCACAACAACAATCTCAATATTCTTCCATTGATGCGAAGATTCCAATTGCCAGAGTGGTTTAAAATCAGGTCAGCATAGAAAGTGATATCACTCCCTGGTGGAGCATATACATTCAAAAGAGTGAAAACCTTTCCATTAATGTCCTCTTTAACCAGTACATATCTGCCTTCTTTATCGTTACATTCAAAACTCTGTTCAAAAACTGTTCAGTTTGAAATCAATATTGCAACTCCCCTTATATGTTTGCCTCTGTATGATGAATAATAGGATTTTTTTATAACATAATTTAGTTAGTTTTAGATGTTCAGTGTCATTTAAAGTGTGGCTCTTGTAAATAAATGTCCTTTCTTTTTTCATATTTGTTAAAAAAATGTGTTGGTTTGATTGGGTTCAGTATGCCATTCACATTGAAGGATGCGACTTGATACCATTGGGTTGATTGTATTGATCCTACCGTTGATAACTTTAAAATATTTTTAATCTCTCTGGTCAAAAAACAACATACATAAGAACCATGGGAACACAGAACAACTGAAAAGGTAAAGAAAAAAAAAGGGCTCATGCTGAAAACGGGTATCAAACTCAAAACCTGATTAAAAAAGATCATGTTTTGCATCTTCCTTACCTCTGCTTCTCCTGGTGATCTGAGCATGTGTTTTTTACCTTCAAAAGTCACCAGAAGAGTCGGGGGGAAAGAGAATCGATGTCTCAGTTTTCTCTTCCTGAGCTCCTCACAGATGTGGTTGAACTTTTACCATTGGTGGCAAACCTCGTATAGAATATCTGGAGCAAAGAAGACAAGCTTGCCTTTGTACTGGAGGTCTCCTTTAACCCTTGCAGCCTTCAAGACACGTTCCTTCACACGATTGTTAAGAAACCTCATAATCACGCCTTGTGGTTTTTCAGCTGCTGGTCTTGGTTTGCCCATGTGATCTTCTCACAACTTTCTGTGTCTTTTCCTTCCTCTCCTTCTATCCCCACAAGCCTCAGGTTAGGACGACGGGACTGGACTCCAAATCCAAGAACTTATTTTTCACGTTATTGTTCTCCAACTCCAGGGTCGTCACCCTGGCCCGCAGCGCCTCCATCTCGGCCCTTACCGTCTGTAGATCATCCGTATGGTCTGAAAAATGCTGCTCGACTTCCTCAATGCGCGCTCCGGTTATTCCCTCTGCTTTCAATTTAGCGGCCACTGCATCAGACACGGCCGGATAGCTAACTCGGCTCTAAGAGACTCCATGGCACGCTGCACTTCGGACATCTTGAGCCACAACCGATGACCAATTACATTCTCTCCCTCCCGATGCAAAGAAGTTGCAAGAGTCTCAATCTGGGCCGGCGGGACACCACGTCACCGGCGGGGAGGGAGTGCGACTCTCGACACTCTTGCTTGCCATGTTAGCCTTGTTAGCCTTGTTAGCTTGTGTTGCGGGCTGTTTTCCAATAGAGCCGTGGGCGATCAGCTTTTTGTCGGTTTGTTTTGGTCCTGTAGCGCTACCGGACTTGTGTCTTCCTTGTTGACTCATCTCTCGTCCTTCTTTGGGATTAGGTGAGTCAAACAATGATTTTAAAACCCCAGTTTTGCAGCAGTGGTGTGAGGTGCGTCCATTCAGTGCATCACCATGACCGGAAGTCAGCTGAATCTTTTTCTACAAGGGATCACTCTTGGACAGATGAGGGATTACATCGACATGAAAAAGGTTATGTTGTAAACAGACATTTAAATTTCTCAATTGTTTGATAATTAAACCTCAATTGATACATTTAAAGACATGTTTCAACACATTTCTGTTGCGTTGAGATAATATTGTCTGACTATCATTATCAGGATAAAAAAAATAACTGGATGCGTATAAAAAAAACTGCGGTTGTGCAACTGAAAATAATGACCCAATGAAATATATTATGGAAGTTTAGTTGACATTAATATAACATTACTAACATGTTCTATTTCTTATGTTTGCTAGAAGCATCATTGTTACAGTGAGAGCAGTGGTCATTTAGGCCTTTACTAGAGTGAACAAGCTGCTCAGGGTCAACGCTCTATTTGACTTCAGCCTTTGGGACTTTGGAACTAACTTTGCTCTACTGGAATTTATTACCCCAGTCTAATCCACAAGAAACAAACAACCCATGTTATGTATGACCTTAAAATTCACAAAGGAGTGAGCAATAACAGATATAGTCCAACTTGAGTGAGACTTTTAGGGAGAGGGTATAACTTAGAATGTAACAAAATGAATTAATTCACATTGACAAAAGGCCACAGCCCAAACCCCTGTTTAACTGCACTGAACAACTCTATTCTATACCCAGTTGTTCCCTGTCACTCAGTGTACAGAAGACCTTTGACCTTACAATCAATGCCAATGATAATTAAGGCAAATTCCATCAACAAGGTGCCAATACTGTTTAACATGCTACTCAAAATGTGCTCAGAGACTGAATAGTGAACAGCTGAGTTGACCTCAAGTGAAAATGCCAGTGCACGCTTCAAGCAAAAAAAGCTAATTCCTGCAACAACATTTGATACATTATACAGGGGAATTGCAACAAGAAAAAAACAGTTAAGGGATTCGACAATATCTTGCAATAAATATGATATATTAGACAGAACATTTAGAGCAGTGAATCTAAAAACGTTCACACCAAGTACCACCTAAGATAATATTTTCTTTTCCAGGTTAAACATGGCATGAAGACTAAACCATGAATAAAGTAGTTCTAAATAATTAGAACAAACTTGGACAAAAACATGAATAAAAACGTCTTCGAACAAAATAAATACTCAAACTGCAGAGGGCTCCATGTACGACAGTTTGAAACACAGTGATTTAGAGGATAATCAGTTTTATCACCAGACTTGTGGTGTGTCACTTTAACTCTCTTACAGAGAGCTAACGTTCATCAGAGGCGACTGTCTACATAAAAGAAAACGTTAAATATCTATTAGATCAGATAAACATTACTCAACTATCAATCTCAATGCTTCTAAATCAATCAAAATGTTTAAAAGCACCATGTACAGTATGTGCAAAACTTGCACATTTTACTAACTCTTTGCATTTTCTTCACATGTTAAAATTAGTTGTAATATGATAAACAATTACTAGACTAGCAACATGTATGTAACATGTATAAATATAAAAGAAACTTGGTATAAATGAACAAAGGGGTGCATGAGTAATTGTAATTTGCTTTAAATGTTTCATGGTTTGTATGAATATTTGAATGGAAATGGAAAGATTTTTTGTATAAATGAGCTTATAAATGAGTATATTAAAAGTGACGGCACTTTACAGTAAGAAATAAAAGACTTTAGTTCAATTTTACATGTGACAGTAAAAATCCCACAACCAGAGCATAAATAGCACATTGTGTGTGGTGAAATTGATGCGTCAACGCTGATAAATTGTTGATTTCAAAACTCCCAGGAGACTGATTAAATTAGGTTATATGAATATAGGGGGCTATTTTTAAACCAGAATGAAGGGATTGCTGTATGTGGACAGGTGATTATAGATGTATACGCATACATAATTGTATATTAGAGCTCAGGGGTGCCAAATCAAATCTACATCACTTACACTTTTGTTTGTGTTTGAATGAAAGAAAAAGACAACTTAATTTGATAGGGAGCCATCTGCTGTCAGTTTTCAGAAATAAATTATCTTTAGTGTATAAAAAATGGAAAACTATCTACTACTAGCATGCAACATTATTGTCTATTGATGGATTTCAGAGAACATCAAAACGTTTTATCGGCTCTTGATAACAATGTTACAATACAGTACTGTTCATACTTCTGATGTAGACTTGGTTTGGTCCTACTCTGGTTTGGTCTGGGTCAAGTCCAGGTTTAGTCAGTCCCAGTTTTTATGTGTGTGTACATAATGTGTACTTTCACCCCAATAGTGCCAATGTACTAGGGATGTCACAATATCAGATTTTATTGTTACAATTGTGTGAGAAGAAATAGATTTGATTGATTGAATTTCCAATACATTTTTATATACATAACACATTTTTATAAGAAATTATTTTTTTTAAATACTTTTTTTCCAGTATTATTATTCAGTGAACAAGACAGTATAATCACAACCCCATGACAAGCACCTGTAAAATCCTTAATGTTCACAAATTCCCAGTTGCTATGTTTACATCCATGCACACTAAATATCTGATGTCTGGACCTTTAAGATGATTTAACTGACATGCAAACGGGAAAATCAGATGTGAGTAATCAGAGGGATCTGCTCTTTACTTATCATTCTAATAATCTTACAACTCCAAAAATCAAACAATAATTCCATTTTGGGCCTTTGTCTAATAGATCACAATTCTGATGCAAGACCCACTTTATGAAATCACACTGAAAGATACAGGGAGGTTAATGTGACATAAACAGCCAGATACGTAACAAAAAACACTATACATGTAGGCTTCTTGTTTTCGAGATTCAAAGATTGACCCAAAGTGCTTAATTTTTGCTTCTAAATTTATCACGATTATAAATACGTAGTCATTACAAATATATTATGACATGAATCAGGATCAATTAACCAAATAATCTTGACATCCCTATAATGTATAGATTTCACTGTCCACAGTCAGTTGTGTTCTTCAGACCTCGTTCTACCAACAGAATGTATTAATATCCGATTTTCATACAATGGTGGTTTGCAATCTCAACCCAAAGGAATAGTACGTATTGAAAAATGATTCTGAGACAAAGCTAGACCTCTACACAACCATCTTTCTGATCACAGGACAGAGCAATCACGGTCCACCACATCTTAGGTGCCCACTTTAAGAAATATGACGAGCAGCAACTTGGGGGGATGTGAGGAAAACCCTTTCATTACCCAGGTGTCAGTGGAGTAGAAGAAATCAATAGAGGCGTCCGAGCCGGATTCATCTATATTCGCCTGTGTGAACCTAATACTCCGACATAAGCCAAGATGAGTGTGTGGCTGCAGGGAAAAGGTGAGGGACGAGGCAGCGAGGGCCAGCAGATAGAGGGACTTAGGCCAAACAACTATTTATCCAAAACTTTGTATGGTTTGAGGGACTTTTGGGGGTTTGCTATTTAAAAAAATAAGGAATGCAGTCTAGTCAGAGGCCACAGCAATGCTGGCTGTTTATTCCAATTTTGCTTTGAAAGAGTGGCATTATAATTCAGGAAAAACAGCTGGTAACAAAATCAATATCGACCTTGGCACTAGGGGGCGCTTTGGTGTGTAAAACTGCAAATGTGTAATAAAGAACCACTATAGTGGTGTCACAGAAGAAAAATAAACTTGACAATTGAAAGCAGACAAGCACACGCAATTGTTGAGCGAGACATGCTAGTGGACATTTCAAGTGTGATGCTACGCTAACAAGGCCCTTGTTCAACCTCTGTGAAAGTCCAGCACTCATTTACACACACACGATCTAACAACCACATCAGCTGTCACCGGGAGCCTCATTAGGCTGACAGGAGCTGGCCTCTCAGGGCAGGCCAGCGCGTCACAGCCCTCTACCTCCTGTCAGGACGTGATGGATCTCTGCACCCAGGCCTGCCAAGCTGCCACGCTCCTCCACCTGTGGGCATGCATTCACAAGGCCTTTACTCTACATCCTGTTGATCAGCATATTTGTATCCAGTACATGGACAGTTCTGGATGTACAAAGGTTGCTTACATGTGTATTTATGCACTGTATAAAATGTCCTTCAGAGTGACAAGAGTTTCTACATATTCTATTCCACCAAGCAGGAGTGTTTCTTAATCTCACGATCTCAGTAGTTAAACAAATAAAGTAAAATGTTCCCCAAAGGGACAATTCTTTGTTATTGAGGATTATACACATTTGGCTCAGTCAAAATGAAAACGACAGCAGTGGACATGGAAGAAAATGTTGCTGAATGGTCAAAGAGTCCCCTAACACAATGGAATGATGTGAGTGAAAACATTACACTATCAAGAAAATGTATGAGTCTTAATTAAAGTCAGACAATCTTCTGCAAAGAGGGAACAAAGCCTAACAGTAATGTGTCAATAAAAGTCATGCCTCATTAAATGAAGCTCTTACTGCAGTTCATTTTCTCTAAATCGACTAGAAACTGCTTTAGCAGCGATTACGAGCGCTGATTATAGTTATAGAGACGTGCAGAATGTGATCACCAATTTAAATTATAGACCTCCACAGAAGAAAGACAGAACATCCATCGATTAACAATGTAATATGGCCCAAGAAGCAGAAATCAGTTTAGTAGATTAGAAATAGTAGTGATTTTAGTTGCAATATTACAATGTGTCTTTTGGTGGATTATTTTGTCTTCCATCCAAAAGAATGACCAAAAGAATGTTGTGTGAATGTGTGAATGTTTATGCAAGATCTAAATGTGTCTATTATTTAGGATCAACACGTCATAAAATGCAACCATATTACTACACTACACTTAAATGGTTAATAGGGAAGGTAAAATACGCCTGTGGTGCATGTTTTGGGTTGATGGGGGAAACTGGAGAGCCCGGAGGAAACACACTCACACTCAGACCACCCGTGAGGCGAGAGTGCTAACCACTCTCCCACTGAGCCACCTACCATAATTATTTGTTGAAGCTTACTTAAATGAAAAATCTGATGGTGTGGAGCTCACCAGTCCCGCCCACTTCGAAATGTTATGCCCTTTAAACAGATAAATGTAGGCTTGAGTAGGCCTAATACATGATACGTTTGTATGAATTATTTTGGACTTTTTCAATGTCAGCTTTGGCGACAACAATCTACGGGCCCTGATAGTTCCATCGGCAGGGCTCTCCTTCTGTCCCTGTGTCCTGTGTGTGATCAAAGGACGGCTAGAGACAGGGCCTGCCCACTGAGGTGCCTGTCTGTCCTCCAAGCCTTTTGACATCACGCAGTCACAGGCGCATGCACGGGCACATGCATCAATGCAAGTCCCAGAGATGAGCCGGTGACCCGAGCCGTTCAAAGCGTGTCAGCTAATAGCTCCGTAGACATAGGTAATGAGGTTATCAATTAGACTCAAACTGCCGGCCGTTTGGCCCTGTTATAACATCATGTTTTGAAATGGGCTTCGTTGGAGAGAAATTTGTAATTTCCATTTCATTAAGGATCCAAGCAGAGACCAGGACCCTATTAACGGTTATTGTGTTGAGTAGAGGTTTAAATAATATGGAGAAAGTTGTTTTGAAGATATGCATAATTTTACTATTGAGTAATTAAACAATTCTACAAAAAGAGCAGATTGCTGATGTTTTTTCACTTTTATGATTCATTTTACCGACAATTCATTTGTCTGATAATTAAACCTCAACTAATATGTTTAAAGACATTTTTCAACACATTACTGTTACTGATTACTGATAGAATATCGTCTATTGAGACTCAAGAAAATATCGAGATATTCATTTTTGTCAGTATTGCCCACCGATTGTTGGAAATTGTTGGAAGCAATATCTTTAGAATTATAGGCAGATGCATTGTAGATATCAAAGATTTTACATCGCGACCAGGACTGTCTCGATAAATTGACTTCTAGTTGAATAAATGACAGTGGGAAACTTTTATTTAATTTTATTGTTACAAACGATTCAATATATCTCTGACGACAAGCACTGCACAATATGTAACAATTAAATCAAAACTGAATTGGCTCAGATATGAAACAACAATTATTTAGGCAATAGGATGTCCTTTGTAAACAACAAAATATTCTCTCTGAAAAAAGCTAGACATGAATGGGATAGTATTAACTGAGCACTTAATGTATTATTATCTAATTACAGATGGATTAGTGTGTAAAAAAGTGTGTGGTTGGAGAAAATAAAGGTCTTACTGTAATGCACATCCTTGGCCAGCACTGTGGTCCCAAAACTCAGACGTATTCTGATGTTCACACCAAAACCAGGTCTTTGATGTTTTATTTACCTGTTCAAAGACAAAAAGATCCGCCTCAGCATGTGAAACGATTGTGCCCTGATATAAATTTGACATGTGCACGGACGGACACATTTCAGGGTGAGTAGTCAGGCTATGAGAAACAACATTAGAAGAGGAATAGAAATGGCATGTTGGCTGGATGAGTCTGTGATTAACCGGAGCAGGAGCTGATCAGTGAAGTCACCTGCTGATGTGTCTGGTCTGAGCTGCAGGAGCAAGAACTACAGAGATGGGTTTGCTTAAAATTCAGGGAAAATCAAGCAATTGCAACACTTTTTTGTGCTAAATTAGAGCAGCCATAGACTACCCAAAAGTTGGTTCATTCATTATTGGATTTAAATGATCATGTGTGAAAGCAGCAGCAGGACTATTTTTTTTATCAACAATAATTTAGTCAGCAATAAACTAAATAGGCCCTAATTTGCATTCACTAATTGCCATATCTTCTAAGTTACCTTAATTTAGATTTAACATTAAGCACAAATTAAATGTGATCATATTAACAGTTTATCTTACCATTTTGTTCAGGGATTCTATCATATTGTGTAAATCCCATTGATTTAGTCCACTGGCTCCAGGGGTTCAGACCATGGAAAACACAGGGATTTCTCGTTCATCACCATCGTCATTCCATCTCTACTTCACGTCGGTGTAATCCCTCATGCGTCCAGGAGTGTGGATGTGTGGATACCCTGTGGATACCCGACTTGGGCTCTGAACAAAGTGAAGAGAACCAAAAAGCAGGACAAAAGAGACAAAAGAGAAACAGAACCAAGAAGAAAGGGTGTCTCTATTCCTTATGTCTCGGGACTCTCAAAAAAATATTTTTTAGACAACACAAAGTCCCTGTTTATTTCAAACCAGGCAACACGTTAAGACAAAAACTGGTTCACCCTAAGGACAAGATGCCGACACAAAAACAGAGCAATGTAGTGTATTCTATCCAATGCAGTGAAGAAAGTTGTAAAGAGCGGTACATAGGGGAGACTAAACAGCCACTCCACAAGAGGCTTTATCAGCACAGAAGACACGCGAGTTCAGGACCCCAGAGCGCTGTGCATCTTCATCTCAAAGACACAACCACTCTATTGAAGACAGTGAGGTGGAGATTCTGCGCAGGGAGAAAAGATGGTTTGAAAGAGGAGTTAAGGAGGCAATCTTTGTTAAAAAAGAGAATCCTTCCTTAAATCATAATGGAGGTTTAAGATTCAAC
Organism: Chaenogobius annularis; assembly: GCA_015082035.1. NCBI lineage: Eukaryota > Metazoa > Chordata > Actinopteri > Gobiiformes > Gobiidae > Chaenogobius > Chaenogobius annularis. Next base: position 2,312,438 of record BJKM01000081.1, read on the forward strand.
CTTCCAGTTGTTTATGATGGTCTGCTGAAACCCTGGAGACACCCAAGGCTATCGGATGCTAATCAAGATACTCAGGAAAAAGGGTGCCAAGTCAGTGTACAATGGGCCCAACCCATTTGGTTTCGATGGCCCATTATCAGGGTTCCCGTCCCTGTGGGCTGGGCTTTCACAGAGTAGGATATAAACCTGAGTTCTCAGACTTGTTTCACAGATTGAGAATGATTCTTGGATGAGAGTCGAAACATTTTATTTTTCTAAACAGAGTCCAGATGACTACAACTGAATCTTTTCCTACATCTTTACTTCACAATTGACATAGGAGACTAGGATTAGTCATTTACCAGTTACCCCCACTTCAAAAACATTACAATCTTTCATCTTGGTTTTCAAAAAGTTAACATAGTCTGTAGTCATTTGTTGAGCCAAATTAAGAGAACAAAAAGTGTTTTGCTGTTTGGAGAGGTAATTCCCTTACGACCAAGCAGGAACAAAAGCTGAGGGATCAGGGTGTTGTTATTGGAGATCCAGTCAATAAAAGACCCAGCTGGGGTCTGCTCAAAAAGGTGGGTGGATCCAGTCAAAATGGTTCAGGTGCAAATTTGTGAGGTAAAAATCCTATTCCCTGTGCACTATGCACTGAGCCTATAGTTACAGTTCAAATAAAAAAAGCCTCTCAAAGAGGTAAAAAGGAGGCTACTCATTCCACATTGACTTATAGAATTATCTTGCTTCTTACAGGAGATTTTTTATTCTTCAGACATTCACAGTAGTCTTTAATTTAGTCTTGTGTTTTGTTGATAGAAGCTTAGACATGTTGGATATAAAACCAGACCATTTTGAATCTGCACCCACACCTGTTTACACTGGTTCTCTTGAGTCCTTGAGTGAATCAATGGGCTTTTAGAGAAGGAGTGCTTTTTTGATTTTTCACTCTCCAGTTTTGACCTCACATGCATGACTTCACCAAGAGGAATAGGGTATTCAATTCAGGATGAAAAGCATGGACCCCATCTGTAATAGAACGATCTAGGTTTGCAGCTTCCGTGAATATTTTGAGGCCCATTCAAAATATATAATAGGCTATTTAGTTTTGAACTGTTCATTGTTATGGCAACGGTGCTGGATTTTATGAGTCTGAACCCCATAGATATATTATTTATACATAAACCCATATGCCTAAAAACATATCAATCAAGACGACAGTGCATTGAGTCGACTAAAATGTCTGAGTCATGAATAAATTAAACACAAAACAATCAAACATGCAGTATTACCGTAATGCTGAACTCCAACCGATGTAGCTTGAAGGTATGAGATGTGTAAAATATGAATCTTTAATGGGTTTAATTTGCTTTGTTTACGTCTTTGAAGCCAAAAGCCGTATATAATTATTTAGAACAATAACGGTGATAGAAACCTTCACATTACCATATTGAAAGATGTACAATTTTCACATATTTTTAGATTTAAAGTTACAGGAAAAGAATAGTAATAAAACTGAAAACATTGGAAAAGCATGGTTCATATGGGTGTCTTGGTCCCTTTTAATAAGAAATAAGAATCCTCACCTTTGTGAAAGTGTTATGGCTGGTTTATTTGAGAGAATAATAAGACAGGAATAGCATAAAACATTTATTTTACCGGATTAAATACAAACAAATACATATTCACACTGTTAAAGAAAGCAACTCTTCATGGCTCATACACAAATGGCATTCCTTGGTCTTTCAAGTGCTATTAGTATTTCCTATTGTTTTTCTCATTCTTATTGCTTCTGTAACTCTTCAAACACTATGTTGATACTCCCCTCAGACTTCACAAAGAGCCATTTTGTTGGCCATCTTTTCCTTTCCCGACGACTTTGCTCAAGGACAGCTCCGCAATGATGAACTTCCCACGTCTACACACATACGCACACCGGGGCAACACTCCTCTGTCTCTCCTCTTCTTTGGTTAGGCTCCAGTGACCATACAGATGACAATATAGACTCCAGCACCAGTGTATCGGAACCGTGAGCTGAAGAGAGCAATGAGAGAGGACAGTGAGATACGGGACAAAATGAAATGGATAGACTGAGAGAAAGAGTCCATTATAGAACCATGATGGTAGTCCTTTTATCACGGACTGCTGTCTAAAAACTAAAATCTCCAAAAGCCAACAGGGTGCTAACTGTGGGGACCTTAGCGAATGGCAAGTAGTCCTGGGGTTGGTAGTTGGCTATTTTTGGATACATTGCTATCCAGATTCTTAGAAACAAGTCGGTGTAATCCCTCATTTATCCATTGTAGAAAAAGATTCAGTTGTTGTCATCTGGACACTGTTGTTAGAAAACCTAGATGTTTCAACTCTCATCCAAGAGTCATTTTCAATCTGTGTATCTGAGAACTCAGACTACCCTGAGTAGGCATTTCCCGCCGGGCGGAATCTCCTGATAATAGCCTATCTTGTTTAGAGTTTTGCTTGAAACTAATCCGGATCCGAGTGCTCTTCATCTGCTCCAGATGAACGGCTCTTTATCTGCCTCGAAGATCTCCTCCTGAGTGATCCAGCTCCACAGTCCATCTGTAAATTGAAGCACGTCCGCCTGCCTGTCCGAGGGAGTCAGACCTCTCCTTCACTGTGGAACTCCTCAAGGTTTCTACTTTATCCTTGTAGTTTTTCCCTGCCCAGAAGGAGGGTCTAAGGACAGGGGTGCTGGGTCATTGCTAAATTCCTATGAACATTGTTTATAGCCCTGCAATGGGCTTTCAAAAAAATTGGGGGGCCATTTTTGTTTTTTAAAAAAAGAGAGAGAATCCCTCTTTAAAAAGGAATGGAGGTTTAAGGTTCAACTTTCCAGTCGCATACAATAGTGTTTTGAAGCCATGGGGCAAGAAAAGCCCTGGTCATTCAGAGGCTAATCAGGTACCCATCAGGGATGTGGCAGTTACAGCCAGCTAACTGATTTTGATAGCCAATTACAGGCCTGTTAGGGTACAAAGAAGATTAGTTTCAAGCAAAACTGTAAACAGACAGACTATTATCAGGAGGTTCCACCCGGTGGGCAGGTCTTTCTCAGAGTAGGATAAATAGCTGAGTTCTCAGATTAGATCTGCAGGTATGGGGATTGTACAAGGAAAAAATTGGAATTGAATATAAGAATAAAATAAGAGTGAGTGAATGCCTTTCATATGCAGATAAAGTTAAATAAGTAAAGGAAAAAGAAGAAGAATGTGCCCAGCGTGAAGAGAAATTGTATTACTGTTGTTGTTGTTGTTGTGTTTCTGATTGTTGTGCTCAGTTCTGCAAGTGGATCACAATGAGAGAGGACCACAGTGATCATGGATGTGGCAAAAATATAATTATACATGGACATTAAGTCATGGGATGACATGGCACTCGCAATGAGTGGAGAGTCAGGTCAAGAGGACATGTAATTTTGATCAGTGGGACTTTTAGGGGAGCATTTGGGTGGAGTATTAAAAAACCTACAAATTGTTCAAAACAATGGTGATATTCACCCAACAGTGGAACGCAGCATTATGCACACTGGTGTACAGCCTGCCGGAAACTATTAGGTCATTGGTATTGGTAATTTGAATGTATAATGTAAAGTTCGAAGTTAAGTCTCAGCTTGTGTCCTAGGGCAAGACACTTCACCCTCTTATTCTGTGTGAGTGACTGGTGGTGGAGGGAGAGGCAATTTATTTAATGATCAAATCAAGCTTTGGCTACAATTACGCAAGTTTAAGTATATATCTCACATTTGGGAAATAAAAAGAGGTGGGGGTAATGGTAACATGATATTACTCAAGTAGAAGTAAGAAGTAAATAAAAAAAACTTTTTGTATTATATAAACAAAATGTTACATTTCAGGAATAGAGTCTGGTATTTTAAAAGAAGACATACAAAACAAGAACATACAAAACTGTAACTAATAGACTTACAGTGGGAAAAATTATCCAAATGTTAACTCAAGTAAGTGTACAGTTACTTCAAACCAAATATTAAGTACGTAGTAAAAGTATGGGTGCAGAAAACTATTCTGAAAAATACAATTTATTAAAAAAATTACTCAAGTAAATGTAACTGAGTAGTAGATGTATACAGAAGAAATAATAGTCAATTCTACAGCTTTTGTCTCGTCTTCGTACACCTGGCCATATAGAGCTCTTTTAATCCAGCAACAGAGTGACCTCACCAATCCACAAAAGCCTTGAAAGCAGTTCACTTTGTGTCAACCCAGTGTCGTGATGGAGGCGAAGAGCCTGGACTGCTCGTAGAGAGATTTCTTACAGGCAGAAGATAAGAAGACAGAGCTGGCACCTCTTGCACCTCTGGGAACTAAGTACAGGAGCTCACAGTGCAGCAGATGTGTCCTTAATGTCCAAGACAGATCTGAGTAAAAAGAGCTTTGACCGACGCTAGAGAGGGGAGCAAGGACAAGGAAATAATGGTGGATTTTACAAGGCACTTAACAGTAAAAAGCACTTTGCACTGAGTCGAGACCGACAGGTGCAGCATGATAAGAACTTTTTGGTTGAGCTCCTATCAATACTAAATTATATACATTCTTCTTACAATAAAATAAGACATAAGATATTATGCATTTTTCTGAGTATTTAACACTAAACTATTGCATACATATGGAAATCATTATTTTTCATTTTGTTCATTCTAGCCTGCAAACTGTATCTAAAACGGCTTAATAATAGAAACAGGGTTGATTGGCCCCACCCCTTCAGGAGAGTATTTCACCGTAGCAATCAGTGGGTTTTCATCCACGAGTTTTATTGTTGAAATATCTCAGTCTGCTCACACTTCCTGGTTTGATCCCAATTTACTCCCAATTTGCATGCAATGCGTGTTCAAGAGTGAATGCAGGCTAAGTGACAGTTTTGCATCTTACATATATGACCCTGAGTCTGAAATGTTTAAATAATCACAAATAGTACAGAGCAGTGGGAGGAGATAGAGGGTAGGTGAGATGTTCTAAGCACTCAAGCCTTGAATGCAGGACAAAATTATGACTCAAGTGTGCATGAATGATCAATCGAGATACAACTTTGAATAATCTAATTATTATAACTATTATTCATATTTTGTACATGTCTCCTTTCAGTTCTGACTATGTGGACTTACATGCTTGTAATACTGTTACTATGACACAATCATCCATAGTAACATATGCAGACTAAATTGGGAAAGGTTGTAATCCCCTGACCTGAGGATTGAACCCACAACCTCCTTGCTGCGGGGCATTTAAAATAACCTTTTTATTATGTTTTATTTCTTTACCACTCATTTTGTGTCACCTGAGATTCCGGAACAAAAAAACGGTATCCTACTTCAGGTCATGCCCTTAAACTAAATCACGGTATGAAATTGAATGTCCATTTCAATGAGCCTTGTGGATATATAAACGGCCTACAACTGTATGAATTCCTAAACCTGTCCGACCTTCTTTGCTCTCTGTGATTACATTTAGAGCCAGAACCTCAGCCCTCGCCGCATTGAGCCAACTGTAAGTAGGTTTGGGGTTTCATAAAAGGGTGACATGACACACCTCTCGGCCTGATAGAAAGTGGCACTCGGAGTCCGTCTGGGTCGTATCTCCACACACAGCCACTGGAGCCCACAAAAGGCTGCAGTAGATACTATTACGCATCATCCCCACCGCGGCTGCCCGTCTTGTCGTCGTTGCCTATGAATATTTAATTCCTCTTTCCTCCGCTCCAGCCTCATCAAGCCACTGGTATTAATGTGGCACAGAAGGTCCCCCCCGCCCCGCCTCACCCCTCCCTTTGTGCGATGATGACTGCTGTCCCGGCAAATGCATTACGACTGCTGGGGGTGACTCAGGCCGGCCGCCACGCCACTACAGTGTGATGTGACGTGAAGAGAGGAAGGTTATGTTGGGCAAAAATGCATGAGCTACCATTTATGCAATCCAGGCATACCGTGTGCTTGCTTGATAAATATAGGTTTGAATGATTGATAGACAAGAGGACACAAGTCAACTTTTTGTACCACTCCAAAGGCTGTTTTCAAGAAGACCATCTGGAGTCGAAATCAGAAAATGAAAACAATAATCAACGTATTTCTTTTCCCACAGAAAATCTAATTCCTCGCTTGCTTCCTTTTCTGTAACACTTCAACTGTTTTCATTCAGATTCATTAAACTTGTTTTAAAAAAGCTCTTGATTTCAGAATTTTAAACTAAATATTTCACCAACAAAACCCCAAAAAATCTCTCACAGCTCTGCTTTATTTTCCCCACAGATTTGGATGAGATTATATTGTCCTTTTAGAACACTACATGGTTACTCGTAGTTACACTCATATATGTCATAATAATATACTGAACATTAATGGGAAACACTTCCCCAGGGGCTTGTCTGACCCCTTTTCTCCATTATTCAGCTCTGACCCCTTTTCTCCCTTATTCTGACGTGGGAACAGAACAATAGACACTGGTGCCGTGATAAGCTTCAGCCTGCATGATACAGGAATGTAAATACATGTTGCTGACAATCCGTACAGGGTTTGTACATTTCCTAATCCCCTGTGGTTTTCTTTACATTTATGCCGTACTGGTCGGATTTAGCATGAAATCAATGCGTGATAATGACCCCTTTAGGGACGCTTGTTATAGCTGAAATCTCAGGTTTCTTTAAAAGGTGGGAAAATCAGAGCTTTATGACTCACACACATAAAATAAAGGAGGAAAGAAACAAATGTTATGAAACTTCTGACCCTTATGTTCTGTTCTAGTTTTGCAGTCTCAAAGGTTATTCACACTCAAGCACGTTAAATATAGAGAAAAGACAAACGGTTGCATTATTCTGCCTGTTCGGTTTGTGTATTTGTAATTGTCATGTGATGTTTAATAGTGAGCATAAAAATACGTTTTTAGTTGTGTCAAATTACTTGCATTTTTTATGTAGAGTTGTTTTAATATTTCTAAATTGCATTGAAATTTATGCCAGACGCTGCACTGCCCCCTAGAGGCAAACTATTAAAGACAATAGTAATTCCGTCAATGTTTTATTCATCTTAAAAATGAACAGTCTGACCAAATAGCAATCACTTCCCTCCCCAACACAATGCAGCTCAAGTGGGGATTATTTGAGCCAATAACTATAATCTCAGTCGAATAATCTGTGTCGGTCTCATCTCACTTTGAAAATCTGCCACAAATGAGAACACATGAATTTAATACAAAAAGTAATTGGGGTTCATTCATTTCACAGTGCCATTCTATCAGGGATAAAACAATGAAACCAATTATATTTCTGCTTTGTCAATTAGTTACAACAAAGCTAATTCATTCTGCATTAAAACAGCTCAAGACACAATCAAATATACACACATGTACAAATGAGACATTTTCCAAAAAGTTAGCAAAAAAAAGAATTGGAACAATAATAAATTATTAGTTTGTCCTATCTGTACAGTACAACACAAATGTATGAATGAAAAGTCAATGCCAATGTTGACCAATTATCAGGAACAATTACAAAAACAACCCCTTTTAGCTGATTTAAAACCTTTGCACACAATACTGTACATCTACCTTATTTGCCCCATAAATTCAAATATTTCACACAGCAATGTCCCAATCCGCTCTCATTTACTTTCCTGGGTTAAACAGAGAAACTGACACAAAGCCAACCTTTTGTGGCACCCCATAACAGTTCATATGCAACAAGTGGAGTGCAGTACAGTAACAAGGGGCTATTACAGAAAACGGGGGCATAAATTCACCTCGGATAACCGAATATTTCAATCACTTTGGTGACCGAATATGAAATGGTGACTTGCTGATGGGTGTTAAAAGACTAGTGAGGAATCAACAAGCACTTTCATGAATGTATTTGACTTCAACAAAATGGCTCATAACGACTCAAGTATCAACAACAGTCTGAACAGAAAGGTTTGGCTGATTAAAAATGTTGAATGCTTCATAAACGGACCTAAACCAAATGAAAGCAAGAGGCCCTATTTGAGCCCAGCAAGTTCCTGATCACCCATCAACGACAACTGGTTACTCTCTGATAGTGAAATGGATAAGTCTGTTGGCGTGCATCGAGGTTGATTTGGTTATAATCATGTGCGTCTGGCTTTCGGTCTTTTTGCCTGCCGTTTGGCCTCGTCCAGGGCGGCGCTGTCTGCACTGGTCTGGGTCATGCTCCGCACTCCCTGAATGCGGTTCACCAGCTGCAGCAAGAGTGGGATGACCTGAATAAAGAGTAAGGGAAAGTTATTGAATGCTTTTAGAACTGTTTTTCTCACAAATATGATATCATTTATCACAGAGAAATGGTAAGTAAAAAGTACCCTTTCGTGATTATATGCAGCTAAGAGAAGTAGCAGAGTAAGAGGTAGAGCGATGTAGGAGCCTTGGGCAACGTCTTGGTCAGGCACTTTGCGCTGAAAGAAACAAACACATTAAGAACATGCGATTTCATTTTACAAGCTTTGCTTTACTATAATCTTTCACGCATTATTTACAGTGGGGTTGAAGGTGAGGGTGATGTGCTTGTGGTACCCAGTGGAGGTGAAGGACACCTGGGGCAGTGTAAAGTCATACTGGGAGCGTGACAGTGTGGAGTACAGCATCAGCACGTAGTTCTGCAGGCGAAAGAATACAGAGGTGAGAAAAGATTCAAAACAACACTAAAAATACAGTCCCATCTGAAGTGTACCTCTCCATCTCTGTCCAGAGGAGGGAAATGGAAGAAGAGAGACTGTCCCAAAGAGACACTGTTGATTGGATTATCCAAATTGTCGCTCTTGTACAGTTTTACCTTGATAGTAAGTTATACAGAATACATTTTATGAACTGATAACCATCAATGAATATGAATATAAAAACTCAATTTGTCTTACCGAAAGTGTGGGGAGATGTTCAGGAGACGTGATTATATTTCCACTGAGGTCAAACTGATTGATTTGTCTGAAGGCAATGATGTTGACCCCTTCAATGTCACTGATGCCAACCTGAGTGGAAAACAAAGTTTTAAATGCTCCAGGTCACATAATAACAGGGAAATAAGTGGAATTAAGGCATTTTTCAGCCGCACTGAAAAGATTAGGGGACTGCACTTTTCCGACGAGGCAAATTATGAAGTGAGAGGTTAAACCTTGCAACGGGATTATCTGTGCTTTTGTTCTGTGTATGAAAGGAACTCATGTGATAAGGCTGTTGATAAGTCATAATCACAGGGCTCTATAGTCACTATAACAATTCAATTACAAAGCCCCCCATGTCTCTCTGAGGGATTTAACCACTCTGCACAGCCGAGCATTATACAAAGAATAACCTCTACAAATACAAGGACAATGAATGTTTCATTTGAAGCCTATGGTGTTCATTTATGCTCTTTGAAGAGAAAATATTAACCTTGTTTTCAACAAAAGAAACTTTTAATATTGTTTACCTCAATTGCTCTGTGCTGAGGCAGTGCTCTCTCAATGTGGTCGTTGCCTTCTGCTCGTAACTGGATGAGATACTTGCAGCCCGGCTAAGGATGAAGAGGACGGTTTAAGTTCATGCAGGCCAAGAGCTTTTCCCTCAGATTCATAATTAAATATGAACATAACTAATAAACTCTTTATGAAAATATAAAGTGTGTGCTGCCTGGAGATCGATTTGTCAATGCGCAGCACACGTGCTGGGCTTCACGTGCAGCCGGCCGCAGTGTCATGAGTTCGACTCCTGGCTCCGACGATGTACTGCATGTCCTTCTCTCTCATCCCCATTTCATGCTAGCCTGTCCTCTATAATAAAGCCTACAAGCTAAAGTGTAGCTCCTCACCAGCAGCCCCCGGAGTCTGAAACGCCCCTCTTCATCAGTGACGGTGTCTTCACTGTAGAGGCTGCAGTCGCCCTGCCCCACCGCCTCCACTGCCACGTCCCTCTCTGCATCTCCACTCAAAGACAGCACTGCCCCATAACAGCTGTTGACACAACAATATTGTAGGTAAAAAGGGTTGAAAGCCTTTCAATTAAAGTATAAAAGTTATTTGGGTGCATTTTTCAAGCCAATATCCATGCTGCTATTAGCTAAATATATGTAGAGATGTGTTGAGTATTCCCAAAAACAACTGTTTATTTTTGTTCGTTAGTTTCATCAGCTATTTACCTGTAAGCGGTCTTAATGCCGATGATATCAATGCTGAGGTTTTGACCTTCTTCTACCGTGATCATCTGAGAAGCTGGTTCAAATCGAAACTCCTTCATCATGGGTTTGAAGTAGTACTGACCAGGACTCTATTGACAAGAACAAATATATATATATTATACTGTAAATACGCAGCAGCAGCACTGTGTCAAAGCAAAATGAGAACAAAACACAAAATAGATCTGCAGAGGTTACTGGGCCCTACCAGGTTATTGAAGGTTAGGAGGCCGGTGTCCTGAGTCAATAGATTTGACCGAAACTGCCCTCCACTCAGAGACAGGAGGACCCCGGACAAGGGCAGACCGTCTTCTGACTGGATCTAGAGTAAAACATGTATAATATAATAAAGCAACAGTTTTCAATTAACATTGAAAAAGTCGGTAGTTTAAAGTGCAGGAAACAAAGACACAAAAGGTGCTTAGATCAACGTGTAAAAAGGAGAACTAACACTAACATTAGTGGTGTCAAGATGTGGTCGCTTACAAGCTCTTTTAACAAAGAAAGAACAAAGGCAAACTATAAACAGCATGATGAAAAAACCCAAAATGGGCCATTTTTCATTAGAGAGGCACTGTTCTTTTAATTCATGTTTATAAAATGTAAAGAAGGTGCCATCGAGAGCTTTTATTGTGTCAAGTCACATTATTCAATGAAAAAGGGCAGTGCAAACAAAGGATAATAATTATGAGGAACTGAAAGCATCGATTGATTGTAAAAGAAATGTGTGGATGTTAAAAAGATGTGAAGTGCATTGACCTAAAAAGCACATGTACCTTAAAGGTGACTCCAGCCAGAGCAAATGCCTTAAAGTCCCCCTGCTTTCCCTCCACAGCACTCAGGACGAAGCCCTCTTTACTGGCGGTAATGTCATACTGACGGTCACTGTGCAGCGGGCCCACACTGGAACAACACGTCATTTAACTTTAGGAGGGTTAATACCGATACAGCAATATATCGTGTCAAACATTTTGGCAATATGTGCATTGATTAGATGTTTTTATGATTCATATGCTGCTATACTTTTCATTTTGTCCCAGGTCACCCTTGAAAAAGAGGTCTCAATCCCAATTGGCTCTTACCTGTTTATTTAAGAGGTTAATAATAAATACAAATACTTATACACAACATAAATTCATAATAAATGATGGGGTTATAAACGAAACTATTGCATTAAGAATAAAGCAGCTGAACTGTGAGTGAGTACAAGGGAGTTATTTATAAACCAAATACGTCCTGATTATTAGGGCCACTCTGAAAGTTCTTTGAAATTCCAATGTATTTTGTTAATCTACATCATAAAAACATCAATTTAGTAAACTTTTAAGACTTGCATGTAGCGGCGTGTATAATGGGGTATTTGACATTACCCAGCTTAAGTAACATTTCAGAATATACTGGAAAAGTCAACTTATTGAAACTGCTTAAAAGCAGTATGGATAACGTAAAATAGTCCATGACTGCAGGTTTTTTGCAGATACTGTGTAATAGATAAGCTGTGCGGAACTCAGAAAAGACTGCACTACTACTGCATGTAACACAAACCTGTACGCTCCGTTCTCATTGGTCGCTACAGTGATCAAAGGCTGAATGGCTCCTCTTTCAGTGATAGAGATCTCAACTCCCTGTAGTTCAGGTGACACTTTGCCTTCCAGGAAGAGCCCTGCCCGACCCGAGATGTCCACCAAGCGACCAGGACATGACTCTGGACAAACAACAGGTCAAGTGTTGATAACAAAAGGAAAAAGTGTTGTTTATAGTAACTTTGCATGCCCAGAACGTGTTATTCTACTCCACACTTATATCTACTATTAAATTATAATGATCAATTTCTTAATGTACACAAATGGATAAATCCTGTGTAACTTACCTCCAGTTATGGTGGCTTCTACCTCTGGGGGGTAGAAGAGCAGCTCCTTTGATGATGGAGTCACTGTAATTTTCTCTCCAGCCCTTTAATGCAAACGGGACATTTTTACCATTAGGAAGCTGCATTTCTTTATACACTTTCAAGTGAAGCTGGAGGAACCAACCTGGCCCAGTACGAGAACTCATAGTGGAATGGTCCTGTTAGTTCATCTGCCTTCTCCTGTATGGGGGGGCTGTCGTCTTTGGCCCCGCCCTCCTCCTCAGCTGCTCGGCGCTCTCGCTCCTGACGACGCAGCTGAATCTCCTGCAGTTGTTGCTCTTGTCTCTGCTCCTCCAGACTGCGCAGGGGGCCCAGCACAAGGGCGGGCTCACTCTCTATAGATGACCTGCCAAATACAACACAACATTTACAAGAGAGGAAGAATTTATAAAAGCACCGAAGGTATTTCAGTTAAGGCTGGGTGATAGATATACATTTTTGTCTAAATAATTGTTCTCATGGTCTCCATAATAATATTCAGGTTATAATTTAACAATGCATCGGGAATGCGCTAAAATGTGTAAATGCCTTGGTAGAAGTTCATGTCCAGCACAAGACATGAATAGACTATATACTGTAATTAATTAGAAAAGGGCAGATATATAATTTTAAACTCTTGTTTAAAAAAAAAAGTGAAAATTACACTAGAGGTTTCCATCTATTTGAAATCAGCCATTTTGAAGTAATTTTAATAGCATTAATTATAGACGATCTACTTGATAGCTTGATCCAAAACAAGAATTGCAACATAGATTCATGTAAAGTAGATTATGACCCCAGATAGTTGAAGTGAGATCTTTCTAAATGGTTGAATATCAATCTTGGAACCATAGAAATGTAATATGTTAATCATCATGTGAATCAGCTTTTGAAAGTGGGTTGATTGTGATGAGTCCAAACGGTGGTGGTTTGAGTCCTGCTCCCCACGTAAGCATTGTTGGTACGATCCACTGACCCACATGTTGGCGGTTTGATCCCCATAATGTCATTATGTTGTAGGGCCCCCAATGTCTACACTGGTGTATGATTGTGTCAATATTACACATTATAATTATTATTATTATTTTAACACTAGCTGCCCAAAAGGTCTTCACAGGCTAAATAAATGGTTAAATAAGTACAAAAACATACATTAGAATAGTACTTGGGGTGAGTGGTTCTTTGACGACGCTTCAACAAACTAAATCGCAATTACACAAAGCTCTTCAGTCTGACAGAAATGTATAGTTTTTAAAATGAACATTTGAAAAACGCTGTTGTGTATTAATCATTTTCCTTCTTCAGTCTAAATAAACACTGCTTTAGTCTGTGTTTGGACAGTCTTGGTTTTTAGTTTGACTAATACATTAAAGTATGAACTTACTTGTTTTACTATAACTGAAATTGTGTCGAAAAAACTTTAATTTGCATATCAAAATAACAGATATTGCAGCAATATGACATACTACAATAATTGTTGTTTCTTTGCGTGTGCTCTTACTTGATGGTCACAGTGACATCCATGAGCTTGTCTGTCGTAATGAGTCCAGTCATGTGATGGCGTACAGCTGTCAGTGTAAGAATGCTGGGTGCCGAGCTGTAAGAAAAAACATGTTTGGAAATCCTAACACAATTATGTAATGAACTAAATGCCCGCTCACACTTACGTATCATATGTGTAGAAGTCCTGCTCAAACTGGTGGCACGAGCGAGGGGTGACTTTGTAAACACCTGGACAAGCCATTTTTAGTTGATTAATTACTTTGCTCCAGTTTTATATTTAGGTAAGCCTGACACAGACCTTTTGGCTCTAGAGCTGTTCTGTAACTATGCTCAAGGGAACAGCGGGTACACTAGCATTATCCTTTACTCTGTATGCAAATCCCTTCCATGTTCAGCTAATGAGGGGTCAGTGAAATGAACCTCACCAGGCTTAGACAGGCAGAAACGGTTGACTCCTTTAGAGAGGTTGTACACGCCCACGTTCTCGGGTTTAGTTCCATCTTGGAAAAACTCCTGCAATTACAGAAAAACAATGCTGGTCTCTAGAGTCTAATAATTACTTTTTTCTAAGTGAAAGTCGATAATAATTGCAATCAATCATGAAAACAGAAAACAGAAAACAGAAAATACCAATATTATATACTCAAATAATTACAATTCTCTTTTAGTAGTAGGTGTGCCATTTGCTAAACATTTATTTCATAACATAATAATGGGCAGAAGAAAGCCTTTGATACTGACCAGGGTGATGGCGTGTGAGAGAGAGCAGCGCAGGATGTACCCGATCTGTCTGAACTCCACTCCGAGCACGTCGGAGTCCAAAACCTCCACCTCCATGGACTTGTGTTTCCAGCACCACTCCTCATGGGCAATGCCCACTGAATGAGAACAGGGAACATAACGGTATAATTAAAATATCTCAAAAGACTGTGTAAGAGTCTGAAACATCTTGAAAAGCAAACTCGACAGACAGACTGTGTTAATTCGACTGTTTATAAAGCGTATAGCAGCAACAGCAGGCATTGAAACGCTGGCTAAACAATGTGCATTTCCTCCAACTAATTACAGTAAAAATCTGGAAAGCAGTAAAGAACAATATTGGAAATAGTTATGAAACATCTGACAATAGAAAAGTCTGTTATGGACAAATACTTTGCTAGCCCTCTCTTTTAGTGTCTACAATGAAAACCAATAGTTTACAGAAAGAGCTTGGTTACCTTTATATTTTCCAGGTAGGATATTGTCAAAGGAGAAGCTGAGAATTTCACTGCTGCCTGAAAGAGCCACACTCCTTCTCTCTCCCTGACGGCTAACTGGTTGTAGGGTTACCGCAAGGTCATCACAGGAAGCTGGAGGTCAAGTAAAAATAAAAATAGAACATTATTGGCTGTATTGCTAACATCAAGCAGCACTTCTTGTGTTTTCATATTGTACAGCAGCTATTAATTTTACCCAAACAGTAGACCTTTCCAGAGACAGAGGCCATGAATTGTGTGAACAGCAGGTCTGTGAGCGGCCGGTCCACCAGGGAGACCTCCAGGGCCTGAGGCTGCAGAGCAAGCCCGGCTTTCACCTCTGCCTCGGGGAGAGACACCTGAGTGCAGAATGGAGATATTAATTATGTAAAAGTCCCGTTACATGGTGTAGTCTCCTGGATTTGAATCTGAATCAGTCTGGCTCCTACATGAACAATATAGTCTCCAGGTTTGGCCTGAAAGCAGAAGCCCCCCTGAGGATCAGAGTCGATGGTGCGGCTGCCCCGGTCTTGACCTTGTTGCGTCAGAGTGACCTTATAGCGACCTTGTTGCTTCATGCCCTCAGGGAGCCGACTGATGGAAATGTGACCACAAACACTAAATCTGAAGAGAAAAAAGATGTGTTCGAACAAAACAGATACTTGGATGTTGTTAACATTAACAGAAGTGCATACCCTGCAGTGATGATGTCAGGAAGCTGAGGTGTGTTTGGGGCAATCTTCACCGTGATTGGCTCAAAGTACATGAGCTCCTTGTTAACACGAATTGTATAGGTACCAGCTGTCATATTCTCCAGTCGGAAAGAACCATCATCCTTTGATATGACTGAAGGCCAACACAAACTTTATAAACTCCCTGTTAATCCATTTGAATAAAATGTTGATGTATTTAAGAAAAACAGACCTTTAATGTGGTTGTTGAGGGACACCGTAGCATCGGTTACACCTTCCCCAGCGACACTGTTAAGGACTCTCCCGGTCACAGAGAAGCCCATCACACGGAAGATCGGCTTTTCAACACAGAATACATTTCATTTGATTTGTAAAAGTCAAGTGAAAATAAACTGTCAGTAATGCAAATTTACCTCTAGCTTCAAACTGTTATGCTCAACTTTGAAATTCAGTTTTGAAGGAGCAACGTCAAATGTAATCCTTTCTCCTCTGTAGAAAGGCACCTTAAAAACAGGGCCCACACAATGCATTACATCAGAATCAGTAATATTAAACTTTTAAAGCAGCATACCACAGTGTAGTCTCCGCTGGCCAGTGAGGGGAAAGTGAAGGTGCCATCTTCCTTTGACAAAGCACTGCACAGATAAACGAGTGAACTGTCCCCAGACTCTGCCCCGACCACTGGTGACATGTTACAACCACTGATGTCCTGGTCAGAAAAGTTCAAAATAAAGACAAAATATAACAATTGTGACGATACACAATTTAGCAAAAAATACAGATATAACTTTTTCCTACAAAACCAATGATTAAAAAACCCACAAAAAACCTTCGTAATAGGCTAACTACTAGAAGACTATGTGCCTTGTTTTATTATTATTTATTGCCAGTTTATTTACGTAATGTGCACATTGAACAGCATTGTTTGTAACATTTTCATATACGTGTATAAAACCTTTTGGATGGAGCTTTGAGTTGGATTCTGTTGCTAAAAATATAAATTACCTCTTTCTTGACAGTGGCTGAGTAGAGCAGGAAGGTGACCTCTTTCATGGGCTCTCCATCACTGCGGACCTCCCCCGAGACATCGTACCCTCCCACCACCAGAGGGGTGGCGGCTGGAGCGTTGGCATTGGAAACGTGCACTGATGTTGTACTCTGAAAAGCAGCAAAGGCCAGCTCAGGTTTAGCGCCGTTGGCTGTCAGCCCACGTTTGATTACTGCGGGGGGGGGAATTAGTTTTGAAGCTGCCAAGTGACAGGTGGTGTTTTGTCTAAGTTTAATAAGTAAATGATTGACTTTTAAGTAAAAGAAAAAAAAGGGGCCTCAAAGATCTGTCAGTCATTTTCAATAATGTAATTTCCTCACTGGTTACAGACAATGCAGTTAAGAAGGTGAGTTATAAAATTTTTACTTGAGAAAACAAAGCATATAATTTACTTGAACAGCACTGAAGTAGTCTAAAAAAAGCATTATCCACTTCAATTAATACATTAAAATATCCCGCGTCCCGACTTCTCTTCAGTTGTAATTTTGTGGGAAGGTGGATTCTAATGTAAATTGCCTTTTTACTCTTAATGAATGAATGAATTAAGCTCTGTTGATACAGAGAAAAGACCAAAGTCTATGCAGATCCCAGTTATTTCTTTACTTTAATTATTATGGATTTACATGATCACCACAGCATGAAATGTGATAGAAAGGGTAGACTTTCAGCAAATGGTCAAAGGTTAAAATCAAAACACATAATGCCGTGTTGGCAACAACCAGCCATGTGCAACGCCCCTATCCACTGCACCACAGGCAACGTACCAGTTCATTGTTTTGCTGAAACCATTACCGTATTTGCGGGCATAAGCCGCTACTTTTGTCAGATGTTTTGAGCCATCGGCTTATTAGAGGCTGCGGCTTTTCTGTGGTTTTTTCTTTCACCGCTAGGGGCGAACTAACCGGAATTGGAATCAAAACTACAGAAAAGTTAAGCAAAGAAGCAGATGTTGCTTTTTTATTCAGCTAGCAAATAGAACACGACGACAAATTACAACTATAAATTATTTTCAAATTCTTGCCGCATCATTATGGAACCCAAACGAAGAAGTTCGTACGAAGCAAGTTTTAAGCTGAAGGCCATCGATCTTGCTAGGAAGCCGCGCGGCTGCACGCAAGCTTAACATCAATGAATGTACGGTGAGACGTGGAGGGGAGAGCACGCTGGAGGGGGACAGCGGGACGAGCTCATGCGATGCCAAAAGTCAAGGAAAGAGTTCTGCGGCCTATACAAAAGGTGCGGCCTATGTATTGTTTTATTATCGTTTTTTAAAAATAGAGCAAATGCGGCTTATATAGGGGAGCGGCTAAAGTCCGGAAAATACTCTTTAAATACACAAATTAACTAGCAGCAAATGTTATTAAAAAAACCCCACCTGCTCAAGGGTCCATGAGGGGTGTGAAGCTATGATGTCATAGCTTCCAGGTAGTACTTTGAAAAAGGTATATCTGCAAAAACAAAATATTATTAATAAATTATGAGAAAATGGTTTAAAGCATTAGCAGAAAGTGTGACGTGTGAACACTTACTTTCCCCCAGGCTGTGTGACAACACTCTGAAGCTTGTCTCCTGTTGATGTCCTGGACAGAGTGACCTCCACAGCCGCTGGACCGAGCAGATGACCCTTGCTCAAAATCTAATCATATAAAAAGGTAGTAGAATATAGGTATACATTACAGGTTAATAATACTAATGACTTGATTAAAATGTAACACACTAGCTCACCGTTCCTGACACAGAGAAACCTGTAAAAACAAAGTTGATGTCTTCTTCTTTGGTGCAGATGTCATTCACACCATCTATGTGAAGGTCCACAGCGGTGGGCTCTGAAGAAAGAAAAAAAATTTAGTAGAAAAACAGTATTTCATTCGTTAGAAGTTTACTTAAATGTAATAACATGTGGATTTACCAAAGCTCCAGCCAAGAGGAGGTTCAATCTTCAAAACAAAATCCCCCTGTGTTGAATGGAAACACAATATTTATTTATGCAGAATTTGTACTTTGAAAACGATTTTAACTATGAGTGACAACGTTTACCTTGTCATAGAGGGGGATCATGAAGTAACCATTGATCGGGGCACAATCCGTTTGATATTTTAAGGACCCTTGTTTTGTGTATAGTTTTATCTGTGAATGAAAAGTGTTGTATCGTAAGTTGTAAGATGTCCCAACCACAAACAGGTATCACTGCCAGGCAGACTTCTTTAATCAATTTTCGCTAAGTGGCGACCTGGTTAATCTTAAAGCCCCTGTGAACGAGGAGGGATTAGTCGGGCCCACCCGATGGCCTGTATCATGCTGACGCTTCACATTTTAACATGCTGTATAGTCAATGTAATAGTAAATTTTCATTCATTCATTACAAATAAAGTTCCACTTAGCAAATAGTAAAAAACAGGACATATTGAAATATGACAAAGGGCTATAATAAAGGGCAGCTTTCGTTAATAAAAACATATCCTTCTGTTGTTATTTCATTCAAACTATCATCATTAGTCTTTGACAGACTTCAGAGCTAGCACTAAGCTAGCTCCGGGACATTTGCACTCTCACCTCGATCAGGGAATAGTTGATCTCCACGTCGGACTTCACAAACCCTCCACATGCAACCACAATGTCATCAGAGGAAGCGGTTAAAAACTGAGAATATATAATGCCAAATAAGATCCAAAGGGACCCCATATCAGCGCGGATTGTAATTCTGAACATTTTGGCTGAGGTCTAGAGCTCGAGCTGCACCACGCTGCTTCCGGTCCCGCAGCAGCACAGCGCCCTCTACAGGCTTGCAAATGGTGAGGCACGACGTAGGCCAAAAGTATGCGAGCGTAAAGGACAAGCGGTACAAAAGAATAACTCAAGACTAAATGGATGCAAAATCGGAATAGGACACACCACGCTCAACAAAACTTTACATTTATAAACATGCATCCAACAGCGCTTTGTGATCACTGTAATGAAGTCGAATCAGTCAAGCATTCCATCATTCATCATTCATCATTCGGAGAGCAAAGGCAGTGTATTATCGATGAGATGAGAAACCAGGGCCACGTTGAAGTCATTCTACCAAAAACATACGTAAAGATATTAAGCAGAAGACCTTACTTTGGTTCTAAAACGGGTCAGGCCTGATTAAGAGAATTTCGTTTGGATGCAATTTATTTAATTTGAAGAGTACCATAGATGCCCTTGTTATATAAAAACACAAAAAAGAAATCATACTGAACAGAATAATACTTACAGTATAAAATAGACTAAAACCACACAAAATTGAACAGTTAAAATAGTAAAACCACAAAATTAAAAGAATACATAAACAGAAGTTGTATTGTCATTACAGAAAAGTGCACAGGTAGTGTTTATGTCAGTAGTAAATAAGTCAAATCCTTCTCAGAAGGAAGATGTCGTAAATAATAACATTTTTTTGGTTATAAATCTAAAATTAAACATTTTGGATTGCCATCACAGCAGGCCCGTACTTGGTAAGTCTACAATGCGTAGTAAACCTTTAGTGCTTCTCTGTCTTTACACATGTGTGGAGGAGTCAGGGGGAGAATGTGCAAGGAAAATTCCATCATCGAAGTTATTAGAGAAGCTGGTGTGGTAGCTGGGGCTCCTGGTCACGCGAGGCTGAGCGCTGGGTCCAGGTGATTTGATGTGTGGAGACCGCTGAGCCTGGCATAGTTTCTGTATCAAGAAGCGCTTGTCTCGTCCCTCCTGGAAACACAATAAAACATTTTGTTTTGTTTAGGTTGACAGACATACTGCTGTCTTGTACACTGTATGTACTTATGTTTTAACCCACCATTACTAACTGGTCTCTCAATTGATCGATGACTCTCTTGTATGCTCCAGCCAGTGCAATAACATAGAACATCGCCAAACTATATAAAAAAAATAAAAAAGGTTAGTTAATAGTAGATCACATTTATCAATTAACTCTCCATGAAAAAACATACCAAGTAAAAACAAAAAGACACACAGCAAAGGCCTCTGATGAGATTGCATACACAAGAGCTTGAGCTTCATTAGGCAGTTGTGATATTGTATGTGGAAGAACTTCCCAGGAGGTGTTGTAACTGACAAAAGGTCCACATGCTTGTGAACAGTTTATCCTGTGAAAACAAGATCAAAGTCAAGAAAATAATTAATTTCTACTTTAATAGGTGTATCATTATTATATTACTTACTGTGCTACACTAACTATGACTGGTAGGCAGGCCAAAGCAAGGCCTATTAGCAGAACTCCAAGGAAAAAGAAGTTGGAACTTGATGCTCTGAATGGACGTGTGGCCGGGCGGCAGTTGTTCATGAGCGACACCTTAGAAAGAAGTGGAACATCTTATTTCCACACTTGACTGCAGGCTAATGAGCATAATTTAATTTTGTGAAAGTAATCTCTCAACTAATGTGACCTGTGGAGAATTATTTCACCTTCTTGAGGTAGAAAATGAAGAAGTATTTTATGGTGCAGATAGCGGGCAACATCGGGCAGTAGAAGGTGCCGATCCAGCAGATTGTCTGACCATAAACAATTTCCAAAACATTTTGAGGGATCGCAAACTCCTGCTGTCCCACCCACTTAGCGAGCCCACAGTCACAGTGCTGCACTATAAGCCTAGATAAGAACAAGAAAGGAAGTTTTGACCATAAGTTTCCATTAGGATTACATTTCTGTTCATCTGAGCAAAATGTCAACTTACTTTCGAGGAAACTCAACAAAGACGGTAACAGCAAAAATGATGATGAAGTCAAATATGGCGAGTTTGTACATCTCCTGTCCAACACGCGTCTCCCAACACTGAAAAACAAAATAAAACAGATTCAAACGTAATATATTAGTTTCATCCACACCCAAATTTAATTTTTAAATTAAAATTTAAAATTAAAATTTTAATTATGAAAAGCATTTATGACTTACAGAATAAAGGACATGGTTATAGCCACAAATGCAGGGATCCTCGTTACATTTAGTGATCTGAGACCAGAGAGAGAATAGCAAAACTCCAATACTGGTCAAACGCATAAAGACACACCTGTAAGCAAATACAAAGTCAACACGAGACAGGATGCCAATCACAAATTCAGTCATGTATCATTGTGCGTATCAACAATACAAGCACCTCATGAGAGTGAAGCGAATTTCGAAGGCCGGAGAATAGTCCTCAAAGTTTATTATTACAGAGAACAGCAGTGGAGTGATGCAGTTGGCCAGTGTTATGACGATTGACGGTAGATATTCATAGATGAGGTCCACAATGAAATTTTCCTGTTTTCAAGTAAAACAACATTACAAACACGGTCAGATACAAATTTGAAAAATCATGATACCTTTTTATTATCCATTTGGGCTTTCTGGGAGAAAATAGTGGCAATATAAATACTATAGAAGCAGGCTGCGAGTACGGCAATGACAAAAAGGTTCAGTATGATGCGTATGATGTAAATTCGACATTTCTCTTTTTGGGTGCGGGCTGCAATTTTTTGTTTAATCCTCTCCTCCTCCAAGTCTGTCTGTGGAAATAAAACACACACAATTGGTACTTCAGTTACACTCATTAACAATATAGTATACATACCTTAAGCTCATAAAGCAGACTGCTCCTCTTCTGCCGTGCAGCATTCTCATTGGTGATACAGAAATCCCATCCAGCAAAGATCTTGTTACAAAAACTTTGAAACCTATCCACATCTTTCACCAGGTTACGCTTAAACCCTGTGGCAGATCTTATAAACAAAACACACAGACAGTTATTAGGTATATTTTAAGAAAACAATATGGTTTTCCGTTGTGTCATTACCTTTTGACAATCCAGATGAGGCTGAGAACTAGATAAGCGATTGTGACCAATAAATAGGCAAGTGGGACATTATATGTGAAGTTTGGAAAGATGATTTTATCCACTTTATAAAAACCATAGAAGAGGTAAGTGTGTTCCAAAAAGCCCTGTAAATGTAAGAAGACCATAAGCTGAAACAAACATTTCATTGAATAAACATAATGTTAAATGCACTTACTCCTCCAGAGAGCAGATCCGTAATGTGCTCATGAAAAATGACAAGGCCTCGGCGGGAACTGCTGGGATACTGACTACACACGCTACCTGCAAGAAAGTACCAGAGACCCTGTTGTATAAAACTTCATTATTACCAAGTATGTACTAAGACCGTCTGACCGTCATTTTGGTTGTAGGTTTTGTTTCCTGAAGTGTGTGGGACAATGACGATGGGCAGTATGACAAAGCCAAACATGAGCAAAAAAATGATGAAGTTGAGCAGTACCAGAAAACGTAGAAATGAAAAATAGGACAAGATTCCAGTTCCAAACATGCCTAAAATATGAAGTAAACCAGAACGGAGTTAAACATGTAAAAAGAAAACTACAAAGCCTCAGTCTTCTCACCTTCTATAGCATGGATGTCTCCTCTCCAGAGCTGCAGAGAGCTCATCCACTCAAGTGTGTCCTCCCTCAGCCTCCTCAGGTAGCGCCGGGTGCTCTCGCTCCACTGGTTCCAGCTGCTCAACTGTCCAGCATCCACCAGGCGCTGAGCTCTAACGACACGCACAAAGTGAATACTTGGGATCGGTTTGTAGCAGCTGTGAATCAAAATAAGGATTACATTTCTTTGCGTTTCTCCTCCATGCACGTGTGCAGCTCTCGGATTGCCCTCTGCTCGTTCTTCTGGCTGTCCTCAGGTCTGTTCACAGTACTCACAGTCCACTTCCCACTGCCAGAGGAGCCGATCCGCCCTCGAGAGCTGCCTCTACGTTTGGAGCCACTGGACGAGGACTTCCTGCGGTACAGCAGTGACTGGTAACTGGGGAGCTGGTCCAGCAGCGGGTTACTGGTGACTCTCCCACTGCGATCCGTGTAAAAGACTGGAAAATGCAAAATAAGACATGCATAAACAAATACAATAATAACCATTAAAGAGTATTTACCTTAAGACTCTCCAAAGTAAATACATTTGCATTAATAATTTATTCAAACACTAAATTAAACTAAATTAAAACAACCAAGATAGAGTTAAGTAAGATATAAAATTATAATAAAGTGGTGGTGACCACAGATTGCAACATAATCACTGTAAAAACAATAAGAACAAAACAACTATAACTTTGGTGGTCTGTTGTGTCTAATGGGATGCATAAATGCTAGCATTGCTAATTTAGCCAGATCCCAAAAAAGTAAGTCTAACATAGCGAATTCACTTTACATTTCCTCCAAAAAGAATAAACACATGAATAAGTGCAGGTACATTACCCGAGTCGACCTCCATCGCCTCTCTTTTGTGAGTATTTAGACTACAGATCAGTAGTAATGGTCTTCGACAACTGGGAGTTCCCTCTCCAGTGTCAGGAACAAAACAGAGCCACAACTTCCTGAAAAATGGATGAGCCTCAACCGGGACAGTCTGCCCTTTCACCGCGAGGGGGAGCCACAAGATGACAGCTAAAACATGAGAAGGCAAAACATGAGGGTCAGGTGGACTTTACCAAACCAGTGTGCCTTAGGAAGGTATGTGAACGACACTTCCTTCTTGCATTAATGCGTTGAATGCTTGTATAACTTACTAGACCAAAAGGCAAACACATTTATGCCTAAACTACCAAACACAAGTCAGAGGGTTAGGATCAGAAGTGTTATTCTTTTTAGGCTGTCCATTGTCCTGAGTGACTTAGTGCTTGTCTCACATCTCCTTGTGAATGTGTTTTTTGTCTGTTTTAGGGGCTAAATGGAAAGGCTTGTTATTGCTCCTGAGAAGTCCCATATTCAGCAGGTGAGGAGCCCTTTAAAAGTTGAAACTCCCTGTATCATTTTCAGACATTCACTATTTTTCCTTCTTTCTATGTAGAGATGTGTGTAGATCCACGTTTCCTGGACCTGGCAGAAACCTAAGCCCCAGTATAAATTAATCATTAACAGCCAAAGATGAGGCCTCCATATTAAGTTACACAGCCTCTGTCTCACAATGTAGCTCTCAGTCTGGCCACAGCCACTAACCTGAACATGTGATGCTGCTTATGTGGAGGGGGCCAACTCTTTCCTGAATTTTTTTATTTTTTTTTGGTGGTGGTCAATTTATTCTCTTGGATTAACAACAGATTGAAGCGCTCTGAAAGAACCAACTGAAGGTTCTTAAAAAATAACTAACAATTTATAATGTCATCTCACACCAACAGAGGATTTTTCAACTCTGCTTACCATGACAGTGAAACACTGGAAATTGATAAAAGGTTGGTACTTGTTAATTGTCTTAATATTTTAAAACTCTGTAAATGTTCCAAGGGAAAATGTAATGTGTAAAACCTAATATAATTTTTGTTGTTATATTTATCAAATAATGCTGGTGTTTGGGAAATGTGACAGATAGAAAGAAAGAAAGAAAGAAAAAGATAATGCATATTTAAAATGAATGACTTACTTTACATTGATTATGACTTTTATGACCTTTTATGGTCACCTTTCAATAATCGTATTACGGCAAACTTCTCTTCCTTGTACAGGTTCCAATTTCCCACAGTCCCTAAATATATTTTATTATTATCAAAAAGTCAGTTTGTTACAGTTGTTTAATTCCAACTGAAAATATACTGTAATAAACATCCATATTTTATCAACATTTTTGTGTGTATTATTGTGCTAGTTCTCCAAGCAGAAGTCGTCACACTAATCCCTATGCTGGAGACTGGAGTGGAGTCCGACCAGACGTTTATCCCACTTCTGAATCGTCCCGGGACGCAGGGAGAGTCCTTTGGGAAGGGCGCCCTGAGCAGAGCTGGGATGGGGGAACAGGATTCTCCATGGACCTTTTGCCAACTCACCCAGTGAACCCGGCAAGGCGCCCTGAACACTGTAAGCAAATCATCTGCTGATTTACACAACATGACAATATTTAGCCCTTACCACTGTTAAGTGGATGTTAACAGAACAAAATTAGATCCAAACTGAGAATGAATTGTAAGACTAACAGCGCGGCACACAATTGCAACGACAGCAGACAGAACCCTTGCGGAATGTTCTATCTCTATTTACAGTTGTAACAAGGACATCTCCCATTTTGTTTCCATTTCTGTGTGGTTGGCTCTATCGTCATCTAAAGTTACAGAATGTGTCCTTCTCTAACATTATCAGTTTCCTTAGTCAATCTATTTTACAGAAGCTCACTTATCAATATGGCCTGGCCTTCTTAGTTATCAATATGACACCAGTCCAGGTGCTTCCAGACTCCTTGTGTGGAAGCACAGACAATACAAACCACAGTGTTGAGGATTCACGTCTCATTAAACTCCTCCTGCCTCATGTCTGTCTTTACAACTCTAGGACTCGCTAGGACAACCTTTCAATAAAAGACTCCAACAGCCTTTGATAAATTGTACAAAAAGACTAAACCAGAATGATACTATATTCAACCTAAACTACATCAGGTCTAAACCAGAACTAAACAATTGTTAATCGAGGACTCCTGCTGTTCTTGCAACAGTGGAATTTCCCTTTTGTGGGACAAATAAAGATGATCTTCTCTTCAGGCTTTCTTTATTACTTGTCTCTGAATGGATCTGAATGGATCTGAAAGGAGAGATTTGGCCTCGAGCAGGACATCAACATAAACAAGACATGACACAACAAAATACACATAGAACATATTTGATATAAACAACGTACCGGCCACTCAGGCTTATTTTATCTTAAATCCAGCTAAACTATTTGGAGTACCTCAAGCGAAACTCGAGCAAGAACCAGAATTGCCCTATCAAATCAACAGAAAATCACTTTAAAAATATATTTTATGTCATCAATAAAAGACCATCCAAAATGCAATTCAGTTCACGTGCACTGATGGTTTAAACATTCATTAAACAAAATAAAGGTCTATTTACTTAAAGCTCTATATTTCTTTAAACGATAACTATTGTAATAATACTTATCTGTGAGCTTTGGCCCTTTTCTGTGTCGTTGCCAGGAAGTAAAACTGTAAACGTCACCCACATTGTCTAGGCAAGAATATTAACACAATCTTAAATATAATGATGTTAACGGTACGTTTTGGTGAAATGTGCAGTCTAACCCATGGTGCCTGTGATCTGTGCTGTGGACGGAATTAGTTCGACCTCGGGACCTCAGGTAGATAGTAATAATCACGAACATCGTCTGTGTTTCTCGTCCCGTGCGAATCGTCCATGTCTGTGAAACTGTCCGTAAACATGCCCCCGTATTTGACCTACTCAGAGGTCGTGAGGTGAATCCGGTCCCGGGCGGAGGCTCTTGTCTGTGATTCGGGGTCCATTTTACGTCCAAACCTGAACTAGATTAATATGATTAACTCGCCACAGAACCCGCCAATCCAATTACAGGTTTTTCCTTCTACAATCAAAAAGTAAAAGAGACACAAAACAAACTTGACCCCTGGAAGTACTACTCCGTTGTCCTGGCAACTGAGGGCTGCGCCTAATGTTTGGGTCGAGGTGCTGTGTCGGCGTGAGTGGACTAAAAGAGAGGCTTCGGGGCGTCGTTTTGATCGCAACGACGTGGTCTCAGGAAAAAAAGCGTCTCGCACTTCTGCACAAAGCTGAAAACAACCCGAAAATAGTTGAGAATAGAAGAAACACTGGCAACACGGACGAATTCTAAGGCTTGTATCATATCTCAATGTGTGTGCCAGACACGTTATTCTTTCACCAGGATTAAACTGCAACATCAGTCATTCAACCGCAGTTTCCTGATCAAGATTGCCTGTGCATAAACAAGAATAAACATGGATCCAGGTTAAACTAAACATTTAACTACAAAGTCTCTAGGACAAGCATGCGTATCACTCATGTAACCCATCTTTTCATCCAGTTCTTCTTGTTCAGTTTGACTCTTCTCTGTTGTTTAGTGACTTTTCTGTTGATAATGATTACCCTTTGTGTTCTTCTAGATCACAGCTCATTCCAGATCACGACCGAGAGTCACTATGAACAATCACTGTCGATCCAGATGGCTTCTCTGCCTTCAGGTAGGCAGAAGAGGGTTTGCAGGGATTATCATGATTCAGGGTTATTGTGTTCATGCCATAAACCTGGCATGTCGCACTTCAAAATCGGTTATTGTTCCAAGCTTTAATGCTGTCACTATCTGTATTATGAGACAGTCAATCAAGTAACTAAGCCATTTGACCTTCGTTATCAACTGTATTCAATAATTATTAATCTAAAGTGTTTGAAAAATGGAGGACAAGGAAGTGAAAACCTTTGAGTAGACAGAGAGACTTGGTGCGTGTCCTTAAATTCTACTAATTACACATTGAGTCGGTTGATTTAGTCACATTACAATTTAGTTTTAGGCTGATCTAAAAAGAACATTGTTTGCATGTATCGTGTTGTCGAGATTGTTCTGTCAGTTGATAGTCATTTTTATTCAGGTCACAATTTAATGGAAAAAAAAAAGATAATAATCATAATAGTTCTGAGAATTTTAGAAGCATTAAAAAGTCATTTCTTTTCAATGTATTCTCTCAAAATGAAACCCTAAATGTAAAGTGCTTTTGCGACGTACTGCGTAAAATCAGTGGGTTGTGGACAGATAAACCCAGGCTTTTGTGTTTGTGCAGGGAACATGACGATGAGATGGAGAGGACTAACAATGAGGAGGATGTTCCAAAATGCAGAGCCAAATCTTCAGTTTGCAGAGAACGCCATCATGACCCAAGTGGAGAATGGTGAGGATTCTTTAGCTTAGGCTCTGTGCAGTTTAAATTCAAAGTACATATCATTATGAAACTTAACCAAAAACGTTTTGGGAAAGGTTGTTCATTAACTTTTATTTCTTTATATAGTACTTACCTTTTATGTATATATTTTTTCGATTCAAATATGTACGTGTTATATATTTCAGACTAACGACCAAATATTAATATCACTCACAAATAAATGCATAGTAACATTTTTAATTTAATTCTTTGTTGAGACTAAGAACAAACACCATTATAAAAGCTTTAGTATTTTAATAGAAAGAAGAAGATTTTCCCTGGAGATCTGTCATGTTCAGCTCTGATGCAGACACCATATTTTCAATTATTGCTAAAAGAGTCATTTGTGAGATCTTTGCTTTTCAAGTGCTTTTAGATTTGTGTAATTATGTCTAAAAAACAAAACCCCAAAAGCATATTGATTATTTCTGTCAATAACAAGCTTTATTTATCTTTTATGAACTAGAGGAAATGAACCTGGTCCGAGAACTTGTTGCTATGTCCACCCGAGACCGGATCCGGGCCATTCGAGATCTTCCAATGAGTTTTCAAGAGAAGAAACATATCAGGTGGGCTTTGAGCCACGCAGGTAAAAAAGCTCCTCGTCATGGTTATATCTTGACAATGAGTTAAATATTAACCTATGCAAATGAAAAAAGAATCGCCGGTTTGAGCTTGGTCTTTCGGTTTTGCAACATAAGGAAGTGTTGTAAAGTGACATTAAGGCGTGCTGTTTGTTTGCCGACAAGAGTTTTCCCCAAAAAATCTCACATTGTGTTATGACTAGTAAAATGTTAATTGGAATTTAATGTTTGATAATTGGTTTGATAAGGTTGCATTAATCTACTGTAATGTTTGCTCTTACAGGAACCAAGTGCTTGCATTCATATCCTCCAAGAAATCTCACCAGTTTACTTGTTTTGGAGACTGTTCGGAGCAATTTTCCCGAGTAAGTTCAATTGATTGTTAAAAGATGCACTATGTCACTTTTCTTGTGGAAGATCTACCACCTGCTTGACTCCACAAAGACGTTTCTGCTTTGCCTGGAATGCTCCATAGCGTGGCATTTGACTTGTCTCTGTCCTTGGAGACTTGTAGGTGATATAACCTACTACTTAAAGGTCAACTCTGTGGAGAGACGTCCGCTCACAGTAAGAATGCCAGTGTTTCAAGGTATTTTGGGTAATTAAAACACATTCAATGACGTACAAGCAAGAACATCTATGGAGACTCCCCCACCAGAAGTGTAGAATAGGGCAGAAATGTCTATTCTTTTTGCAGGAGCGGCTCAAATGTTGAATTTTGGAATCTTAGGTGCCAAATGATAATAATCTGATTTTAAAAAATCTTTGAAAAGAGCAAGACCTTCTTTATATAAAAGTTACATTTACAACTCTCATAATGAAAGGGAATTAAATATAATAGATTGTTTTTTAAGCGCTGTATTTGTGAAGTTTATTGGTGTTGATTTTCTCAAATGGAACAGAATCGTTTGAACACGCCAGGATATAAAGACTGACAACAAACAAGCCTCACTTTTCTCATCTTTATATTTCTCAGTCTTTTCGCAAATGCGGCTCGAATGTGAGGTCTGCGAGGCAAACCTTTGAGCTGTGGCAGGGCACCATGAAGGAGATCGGCGGGAAGTTCGGAACCAGCGTCCTGTCCTACTTCGTGTTCCTGAAATGGCTGCTCATGTTCAATGTTTTCTCCTTCCTGATCAACTTTGGCTTCATCACCATCCCGCAGCTGGTGTACGACCCGTCACCGCACAAACCCAGCAACCCCGGCTTCAGAGGACTGGAGATTCTCACTGGAGCTGTAAGCATGTTTACATTACACTCATACATTTAACACTGAGCAATAAAAACACATGTCATTAAATCAATGCAAGGTAGATATGTTTAACACCATACTCTGGAACATTCTACGCAAAGCAATAGCAGGCCACCAGAAAAGTTAGTTCGGAACATAGACATTTTATGCCATAGTATTGTGGAATATTATCTGCAATATATAAGTACAATATTTCTATGGAAACAAGCAGGAGGGGGCTCCTCCAGGCCGTACGAGTCAGGTTTGTGTAGATGCATAGCCCGCTCACTGTAAGGACACAGTTTATTTCCCTCTGCCGTTGGACTCATGAACACTGAGTAAGTGTGTTAAACCTGCCACTTACTCAACCAATACTATTCACGCACTGTTCACTTTCAGCACTATTTCCGACCATCTGTCAATCTTTGTGTAAATATCTGTGTACATACCGAGACCAAGTTTAGTTTTTTCCTTATTTTATTAGTAAATTCGGAATTTATGCATGCCATATTTGACCGTATAGACGTTGCTATTATTATTATTTTATTATTTATTCATTGTTTTATGTTGCACCTTAATGCCGAGTTTCTATGTTTGCGAACTGTGTTCAATGACAATGGCAATAAACCTATTCTAATTCTGATTCTGATTTTCTTGGCGATTCAAACATCCAAAGTGAAAAAAACTTTTATTCTTGTATATTTTTTGCTAAAAATGGATGGGCTTTAATATTGTACAAGCAAACATATACAATACAGCATATTGTGGTCAAAGCACTACAAACAATATGTTTGTTATTATTACATAGAAACATTACAGAATCATGTAGTATTATCTTATCCACGCACACACACACACACACACACACACACACACGCACGGCAAGTTTATATTGGACAAGATATTTCTTTTAAATAAGCTGTTGTTGTTCTATCTTTTTCCAGGGATACTTTAACTACACAGTCATGTACTACGGCAGCTACAGTAATCAGACCCTCGTTGGTGCCGTGGACTACGAAATGCAGCTGGGATATTTCTTCACCATCGCTGTCTACATGGTGCTCTGTGGCGTTGCACTTATCTTCAGGTTCGTCCTTTTGAATTAGGAACTCTCTGCTACATTTACATATTTTTGATTATACTCGTTCTTCACTGTTTGTCCTCCAGCATGGCAAACTCTTTCAAGACAAATTACGTTCTGGCCGACTCGACGTCGAGTGGTGCCTGGCAACTTCTGTGCAGCTGGGACTTCAGTATGACCAATGAGAGAGCAGTGAGGCAGCGGAAAAACAATCTACGCATACAGCTCAAGGTAGGCTTACTTTTTTAACAAATATTCACAGTCAGTCAGTCAGTCTGTAAGCGTTTGCCGTTCAATCAGATGCAGAGGGTAGCCATTCAAATCTCACAAGATGCACTTTTTTCCATACTGGCCTGAAATCTTTCGTGGTTGGATCCTCCATGCAACTGGTTTTCTGTGGCTCTCCGTGATGAGATGTAGAGCTGCTGCCTCTGTCCTTACTTAAAAGAAACTTCATTTCTTTAGTTCAAAATTGTACATAATTGTGTACATAGCAATGCCTATTTTTATTTTTATTTTATTTTATACTATAGTAATTTTAAATTGTCCCTTAAATGCATGCCCTTTTGTTTGATGAATATATGTTGTTTTATTATTGCTGCCAGTGTTTTGTGTTGCACCTTCATGCCGAGACAAGTTCCTATGTCTGTGAAGTTTGTTCATTGACAATGGCAATAAACCCTTTCTGATTCTGATTCATAATAGAGTTTTCTCAATACTAAAATTTCAAACTCTGGTCTCAAAACCCTTGCCATGGACACAATAAATGGATACCTTTGGAATATACTTTTGACTGCAGAGAGGAAGCATCTTAAAAATGGATGACACAAACTAACAATCAACAACTAGAGACTTTTAACTGACAGTCGTGAAATGGAAAAAAAATACCTTCGGACTCAATTTGAAAATAGACTTGAAAATAGATTTGACAGATGTTGGACTAAATGGAACATTCAAGCCATAAACCTTTTTGGATGTCTTGTGCTGCTATTGTCTCTCTCTGTGTCATACAGTGTCAACACTTTTGCAAAGCTTCATACTCGATACAGGTTTCGATATTATAATGTTAACTATAAACGCTCTTTATAGACTATAGAAGAATATAATTTTCAACACAAAATAATAGTATTTTCTTGAATATTACTATGTAGCCTTATACTACTTCTGATCATTGCAAAATTATTGTTGAAAGGACACATTTTGTCCTGTTTATGTGATATATTTTTTTCAATATTATTTGCACTTCTTCAAATGAGTATCTAGTTTTGAGACCAACTTTAGTATTAGTTTTACTATTTGACTCAGATACTAGATGGCTAACTCCCAACTCTGTATCATTAGTATCAAAGTATCAATACTTTTGACAACTCAGTAACATTATTCACCGAAAGAGATTTTTACTCTTGCTCTTTCAGTGAATAATGTTATATTGAAGTAGATTCATGCTTTTCATAACTCATTTTATGGTGCTATAGCTCTAAATGTTGTCATAGTCATGATTGTCTGCCTTTAGGAATCCCTGTCAGAGAAAGCCCAGCATGAACAGTTGACCACTTCTGAAAAACTGGAGCACTTTGGGGTCCACTTGGGGTCCTGGCTGCTGTCCACATCTTTGACTGTTGGCTGTGGGGCGAGCATCTACTTCCTCTGCCAATATGAACAACAGGTAAGATAAGACAGTGTAGGGATGTAGTAGTAGTGTTGCACAATATAACAATTCAAAAATGAGTTAAAAGTTGTGATTTATGTTGTCAAGAAGATTAAATGTGTTATGTATTAGAAGACACAAAACAGAGTAAATACCACTATCGTTATATGATGCGTTTCCTCTAGATCGCACACATTGCACACATTTATTACAAGGCTTTATGGTGGGATGATGCATTCCTCGTGTTACTCAATAATAGTTGCTACCAGTAAGTCATGAAACCTCTTCCTGCGTTATCTTTACAGCGCATGACGGACACTGGCAGCTTGTCTCTGCTTCAGGAGGCCGAGACGCTCCTCGTGCCGTTCGTGGTGTCTCTCATGAACATGGTGGTCCCGCTGTTTTACTCGCTGTTTAACAAGTTTGAGCAATACTCCAGTCAGCGCAGGCAGATCTATGCTCTCGTGCTCAGGTTTGAACGCAAGATGTCTCAAAGTTATGAATGAAAGAACAAGGGAGTGGACGTCTAACGTATTTTTCCTCACTCTGCAGAAATGTTCTTCTCAGAATGTGCATACTGGGCGTCTTGTGTTACTACTGGATGAATGTGGTGGCGATAAAGTTTTCGGTATGTCACAGTAATCATTTCTATTTCAAACTTTAAAAGAAAGTATAATAGACATGTGCCGTATTCTGGACATTTAATAGTGTGAATGGAGTGAATGGAACCTAACCCACAATATACTATAACATTTGCTTAAAACAATGAGAATACAATGATTTTTTGTTTATGAGTGAAAAATGTAAAAAGCAATTATAACAGTTATAACAAGTAAAACATTATTTAGACTCAATAAAGTAATTTTGCATGTAATGTTTTTCACAGTGTTGGGAGTCTGTAGTGGGACAGGCTTTGTATCGCTTAGTCATTGTCGACTTTATCTTCCTGATGTTGGGATCCTTCTTCGGAGAGTTTCT
The DNA here is from genome assembly GCA_015082035.1 of Chaenogobius annularis. Classification (NCBI taxonomy): domain Eukaryota; kingdom Metazoa; phylum Chordata; class Actinopteri; order Gobiiformes; family Gobiidae; genus Chaenogobius; species Chaenogobius annularis. The sequence goes on from BJKM01000081.1 coordinate 2,346,220, forward strand.
CAGCAAGTCAGTGAAACCGTTACACCAATTGTTCCATTTAATTGCAGAACGTAAAGTAATATTCATTTCCACAGTGTGGTTGGGACTCGGTTCTTTCCTCGTCTGGGAGTTCCAGAGTTTGATGTCGCTCGAAATGTTCTGGAAATAATCTATGCACAAACTTTGGCGTGGTGAGAAACACAATATTTAAAAATCAAGTGCTAAATCGTTTGTTTTAGATTCATAGATGTTCATTTTCTCTACAGGATTGGCATCTACTTCTCTCCTCTGCTGCCAGCCATCCAGATCCTGAAGTTTTTCATCCTGTTCTATATAAAGAAGGTAAAAGATGTATCAAGATGTATTTAATAAAATTACATAAAAATAATTCTAACTTCATAATACTTTATAATAACTGCACATTAATAAAGCACAAACAAAGACTTAATTCATAATGAACAAATAAATGGTTGATTAAGGGGTTTGGCGTTGAGTGGTTACTAAGCTTGAATCATTCTTGATAAACTGTTTGTTCATCATGAATTAAGTCTTTGTGCTTTATTAAGGCTATTAAAAGTGTAGTTATTAAATGTTCGGCCCGAGTAAAAGAGCCTGACAATGGTAAACAGAACTGCCATAGTGACACAATGCACTTAATGCCCTGGCTCCTCAAGGCTCATGTTACTCCATTTGTGCACCTGAGTCAATAATTAATTCAAACCTATTATAAATGGTGATCGCTTCCTTCATCTTGTGTTATGGAAAATGCAGTGTGATCATGGATGTTTGGCTGATAATTAATTCCACAATACACAAATTAACAATGCCATTCAAAACTATGACGGCTACATTCATCAATTTAATAATCATGTTTGTGATTATTTTCTTTAGGTTAGCCTGATGCAGAACTGTCAGCCTCCACGTCGGACAGGAAGAGCCGCGCAAATGAAAACCATCTTTACTGCTTTGTTATTCTTCCCTTTCTTTGTGGGGGCTTTGGGTATTGTGGGCTACACAGCTTGGGGGTAGGAACAACTCACAACTCTATGTACAGTTTGGCAAAGTCCCACCTCTAACAGCTTTAATTGTGAACTCTTTTTTTTTTCCTCCCCTGTGCCGTAGCCTGACCCCGTCTGACCACTGCGGCCCGTTCCGGGGTCTCAACAGCACCTTCAGCGTGGTGGACGTGTGGATCGACGAGCTGGAGGCGATCCCTGGCTCCGAGTGGGTTGTTTTCATCTACCAAAAGGTCATCAGGAGCGAAATCTTTTACTTCCTCATCACAATTATCATTCTGTAAGTACATCTCATCATATAACAAGCTGGGTTGATTAACCTGGAAGAGATTATTTGATCATTCAGAGTTTAAATGCTATTAATACTTCATACAGACTCATTTAGAAATTGTCAGAGACCCAAAAAAAATCCTTGAATTTCCTTGTAATTGCCAGTGCCCACAGTGACCTGTTTTTTTCCTTACAGAATTATTGTATACATTTTCTGGCAAGTGAGTCAAGGACGAAAGCAACTCATTCTTCTTTTACGTCGGCAGATTGTCAATGTAAGTTTGTTCAAATTGTAAAATATATATATATATTTTTTCTTGCTACGAACATATACTATTTATTCTTTCCAGGAAGGTAAAGACAAATCATTTTTGCTAGAAAAGTTGCAGAACCTCCAGAAATCTAAGCCTAACCAAAGACCCAAACAGAAGAATAAGAAAAAGGTCAGTAGTTTCCTCCTCTCTGGACTAAATACTATTCAATTAAAAAGAAATAAACACTCTTTATTTCCTCTCTAGAGCAAAACCATGCCCCACCCAGAAGTCTTTTCATCAAATGGTTCTTCTAATTCCAACGCAATGGTCCAGGTCTTGCTCGCCCGTCAGCGTGCAGAAGAGGAAGAGGAGAGGGAGCGGGCCAGAGGACTTCCAGTTCCTGTTGAGTCCACCAATTTAACACAGGCCATATTCACCCATTCCCTCTCCGACCAGGATGACCTCTACGACACAAATGACAGGCAGCAGTCCTCTTCCAGTGCTCTGTCTCAAGCGATGCAAGCCCGGCAGAGAGCTGAAAGTAGAGAGGAGTACTACAGCAGGGCGGGGTTTACCGAGAACCACGTGAACTACAGACACACGGCCGAGGAGCAGCAGGAGAACAGTCCAACATCCGTGAACAGTGTCATGATGCAGGTGATGCAGGCCAGACAGCGAGCAGAGGAGGAGGAGGAGGATGAGCTGAAGAGGATGCAGTGGGCCCCCGCAGCGCCACAAAACCCTGCCCCGTCCAGCGCTCTAATCCAGGCCATGTTGGCACGACAACAGGCACAGAATGAGTACGATGACGGGTACTGAGCTAAAGATGAACAAGGAAAAATATCTCAAGATGTGATTTTATTTTTACTGTGTAAATATAAGAAAATATGGTTAGTGATGCAGACAAGAGAGTGCGGGCCCACCTCTGTGTGCACTTTTATGTATTATAATGTAAATATGACATATTTTAATGAGATTATATGCGAACCCACTATACAAATAAACTCCTCATTGCGCTAATCTAGCCTTATAACTGCCAATGCAACACTGCCCTCTGGTGAAAGTTAATATACATTTCATAACTTCTAGTCTTCAACTACCCTTTTTTGGCCTGTAAAATGGGCGTGTGAGGAGGGAGCGCATTCAGTGAATTGTCTGAACTGGGACTGGATCTCACAACACTGAAATCGGCACAGATCATGGCATATGTGCTGTTGCTTAGACTGTCAGGCAGCACCAACTGAACACAAGATTTATTGACATCCAGTCATTCAGAAACAACAAACAAACTCAGAATTTATAGTATACATGCATGTGTGAACTCTGGACATATTGTGTGCGTGTGTGTGATTGTGTGTATTTTAAATGCACAGTTACGGCATGAGACACATTTAAACACACGGGGACATATATAGTGAAGGTACACTCCACACATACACTTCACATTCACTTCAAAACTTTACAGATTTACAATGAGCTAAACTTTGTATGTAGGCACATATTTTACTTTAAGCTATTATAAGATATCAGTTAAACTGCATGTCCTTTGTTTTGTTGGTGGTTTCATAAGGCTAGAAGCACCTCATAAATTTGCACGTAAATGTTTGTCTTAAAATGTATTCTCCAAAATTCAACTCCATACCAGTATCAACAGCAGCCTGTCAAGTCCTTTGTTAAATAAGGCAGGATTCAGTCAAACTTTGCAAAAAAATTGAAGAGAGTGAATGGTTGTTCTGTGGGTTCAAGTGTCAGAAACTGGTCGCTGTCTCTCGTCTGAACCCGATCCAAGGGCCATAGGTGCTAGAATAGTCTTGAGCCATCAACATGCCAAGTGTGACTGATATCCAACAGCACTGCTAACATAGTTCAACATTGTTCCTCTCCTAAGGACGCCCGGTCGCTCAGGTCCAGTGAGTCTGCGGGTATGGGGGTCCTTCTGCCGCTCTTTATGCTCTGAGTTGGGTAAACCTCCACAGATTTGGAGATGGAGTGCACGGAATGTTCTCTGAAATAGCCAAACGCCTCTCGGGCGTCCTCCTCACGAATGTTCTGCTCAAACGTCTTGCGCTTGTGCCTGAACTCGATGACTGTTTTGGTGTAGGAGTTGAGGGTAGTGACTGACGCTCCCATACAGAAGGTGAAGGAAGCCCATGCCATACTGTAACAGAGAGCACAGATTTAAACCACAAAGGTTCAAGCATAACATTAGAAGAACAATGAAACTTGATGGTGGGAAGCTACTTCTGAAACCACAGTCATGCTGGGGCACTGACAGAATGACTGCCAATCGAGACAAAAGCCCCTCGGACCACCAAGACCAACCTGAACGGCTGCTTCCCCGCATGTTTTTAATGTCTCTAACATATTTACCCGGTGATAGATTTGAGCACGTTGGACAAGGCAACATTTATTTGTAGAGCACAATTTCAAGTAATTCAAAGTGCTTTACAGAACAAGAAGGAAGGTGAAATTCACAAGGGCCATACTCTGGAATCTAGAGTCTAGATTACAAGATGGAGTTAGAGTATGGCCAAAATTCAGTTTCCAGCTGTGGCGGTATCAAAATTCCCATAAAGAACAGTGGTGAACCAATTGAATAGTCAAACTATTGTAGCTTGAAGAGCTGCATAGTTTCCACTAAGAAAGCACAAAAGTAGATTTTAGGGAACACACTGGTCATGATGTTATGCCTGAACGTTTGCATTTTGACACTGTTTTGACTGTTTGCACAGATTAGTGTCAGTCTCTCAGCGCCTGGCCACTGATTATGCAGCCAATTCATCTTGTCATGTTTCACACGCAGGAAACACAAAAGGTCAAGAATTGTTAGTCCTGAAAACAAGATTTGTAGCATTGTGAGCATATTGTAAAAAAATGAAATATTATCCCCTTATGCAATTCCAATCATACTCCATATTGGGCTTTAGACACCAAAGCCTAATCCGCGCATAACATGAGAGCTTTGGCTTTTTTTCATTAGCATCAGTGATGCTGGGAAGAGGTGAAAGTGAAGATGACCCACTGTTTTGGGATAAATAAAACCCAGGATGATTTCCCTGAGTGTGGACAGGATTACTTTGAATCTACAACTTTCAGAAAATAAATAAAATAAAGAATAAAGATACATCGATATTGACAGAGGTATTGAAAAGTATTGATACTCGTACAAACATATCAATACTTAAAATTGTTCATAGTTGAGGAGTTTCAATGCATTTTAGTACAAAATGTATTGCGATCGGTATCAAGTAATACTATCGATATCGGATTGGTATCAAATCTAATTAAAACCCGTGGTATCGCCCATCACTATTTCATACCAGAATGACCAGCCGTAGTCCCAGTTGTAGGGCCTCCAGTCGGGCGGGCCCAGGCTCACCGTCACCTGAAACACTTGTGTGTACATCACATGTGCCACCATGCCCAGGAGACCTGCAACAAAACACAACCTCTAACAGATGTTCTACTCCCGACTGATGTGCTGACTACACATCACAATTACTCAAAATTCTGAAAGCAATCCATAGGAAAGGTAATAAAAAGAAGTGAATAACTTCTTAACACAACTTAAGTAAGTATAAATTAACTCTCTTAAGAACGTGACGATTTTTTAAATGGCAAAATATGTGTCATACTTGACTTGGTAGAACTTTAGAGTATACCCCTTTTTCATGGTATATATACTGTATATATATATATCTGTGGCCATACTTCCCAATCCTATGTACTAGGATAGAATCCTATATACAGTGCGCTGGTTGAGTGGTTAAGGCACAGCACACATATGCCAGGCTCCAAGTGCAGCCGGCCGCAGTGTGTGAGTGACTCCGACATTTACTGCATGTCCTCCCTCTCTCTCATCCCCCTTTCACACTTTTCTCTCCTAAAGCCTACGGGCAATATGATATAATATATAATATAATAATACTAATAATACTAATCCTATATTCTAAGTGCCACAGTGTGGCGGTTAGAGGAAATCTGTGTCCTTTGGCAAGACACTTCACCCACATTACTGCCTGGGATGACTCTGGTGTGTGAGTGAATGGTTGGTAGTGGTGGGAGAGGCCGATGGCGCAGATTGGCAGCCTCGCTTGCATCAGTCTGCCCAGGGCAGCCTTGGCAACAATTGTACCTTACTACCACCAAGTCTGGAATGAATGAATAATGCAATGTGAAGCATATTTGAGTGTCCAAAAAAGCACTAAGTTGTAGTATTATTATAATTTTTTCAAGTTTCAAGTATGTAAGTTCTTCTTGAGTAGTAACGTATATTTGATATTTCCTCATAAAGTACTGTATATAACAAACTTTTATCTTTCATTTGTGCAAACTATGCAGTACCTGAGAGCACAGTGAAAACCGCCGCAAAAGCGTTGAGTTTGAGTCCGTCGATGATGTTGTTGGAGTGGACCAGCTCCAGACACATGAGGCTGAAGCCCACCACCAGCAGCACAATGTAGAGCATCTCTGAGACCAGCGAGAGCCACAACATCCCTGCACAAGCACACAGGCCAGTTTGAAAGCCACTTCTACAAACATGGTTGGCAGTAAAATACCAACCTTACAGAACAAGCACAAATTCACAAATAGCTGTAATTGGCATGTAAATTAGCATGCATATTTTAGTATTTTAATGCCATTCTGATCATGCTTTTACCTTTTTCTGAGGCAGGAGCCAAATCAATGAAGCTTCGGCACATCTCACCTGGAAATAAACACAAAAAATGCATTCCTTTTGGTTAGCATTTTGGGAAAAAACATCACTAAATACAGAAAGGTCGAAAGTGAACTATAAATACTTGGCCGAGGTTATGTTTAGAAGTCATGACTGTTTTTGGACTGAACAGATGTGACTACAGCAGTGACATTGGTGAGAGTCAGAGTCCTCCCATTCAAATCTAATCTCCTAATTCATCCAGGTGTGTTTCTGCACTTCAGATTACATCGTGGCCAAAAAAAAAAGAAAAATAGTGGATTAAGTCAATGTTGGATATCAGGCATATGTCAGGCAGCGATGCAGCTTTTTGGGAGGATTTGGTGATGGCAGATGGTGATCTGGCACTGACACTCAGCAGCTGTTTGTTGTCCTGGAGAATTACAGGTATTTACACAGAATTACAATCATGTGTTCTATGATAATATTGTAGTTTTATTACAACCATCTCAGGGACTATAGCCTGTGTCTACTGTGCTGAGATCAGATGATGAGCTCTTGACATTGTATATTCATCTTGATGGCATGTTTTCATCTGCTGAGCTGAGCGTGTGGCTGGATTTGTCGTAAATGGAACATTAATCAGGTAGAAGAAGGGTGGCAACAGCTGTTTTGAGGAAAAACTCATCAAGGGCCGTGTTACATAATCCTTATTAACTCAAGCTGTCTCACTTGCCCTCCACTGCGCAGACACTTGATGAGAGAGAGACGTGTCAGTTGAGACCTAAATAATCTCAATTCAGGACCAGGTCTGTCCACTACAGTTCACTACAATGCAAATACCTTTGAAGCACATATTTTTGTAAGTACCTCTTTATTCTGTGACATGGGCCTAATAAGGGCCTGGCACTGAGTAATAATACAGCGTGATGCTGCTTACACCTTTGACCTGCACTATGCAGGAAAATCCTGTCACTCTAAAACTCTCTATGTGTGCATGCGCTTCTCTTTTGTCCCCTGCAACACTGTCAGTATGAATCCCAATACGTCTGACCAAACCAGTCTTCAGCCATGGACAAATAGCCATCACACTGGGCAAGGCTCAAGACTGACACAGAGGTTCTGCTTCACACTGGGACTGTGGGACTGTGGTGATTTTTTTCTTTTTTTTCTTCATGAGTTATTATTATTATTATTACTATTGCTAAACCTTTTAAATATTTTATTTGGTGATTCTACTCTTTAAAAAGCCCCCCTAGGACATGGTGTTGCAAATTAGTAAAGGAGGCTATAAACCCTGTGAAACCAGCATCAGATAACACATGATGATCTATGTTTGCTGTTACCTGTCCCTAAATAAATAAATAAACAAATCAATAAATGTACAGAATGGCAGTCAAGCCTCAGTCTGCCATAAGTCAACTATGGTTCAAAGAGTGTGCTAGAGAAACTTTGAGAAAGGTGTCAAACGTAAAAGACAATAAATCTGATATGTTATTATTGAGTTAATGATCAATTATCTCATTTAAAAAAAACACACACACAGAAAGCCTCAACGTGTGACTAGTCTATATTTGAGTACGCCCAGTTTCCTAGAAGGCTTTAATAATATCGATGTTGTTTCACTATTCACCTTCAGTGACATTAGACTATTTCATCTCCATAAGATGATGTCTAACTTTCTGCTGCAGACAGACTTTACACAGGTCTCGGGCTCTTACTTTCATCGTGGATGTTTTCCTCGCAGGAGAACCAGATGCCGGTGTGGAACTGGCGGAACAGAAAACGGTCATCCCCGGTCTCCCAGCTGTACACCACTTTGTTGGGGTCGGTCTCGTTCACTCCGTAGTCTATGCACTGATGTGTCCTGAGTTTGCTGCACTTTGGTTTGGGGACCCTTTGCGTCCCCACGCACCAGTACGTAGTGATGAACGCCGTTATGGAGAAGAACAGTGCGAAGAAGTTGAGTCCGACCGACAAGAGGGTCCTGCATCTACGAGTGGTCTTCATGGTCCGAGCTTTAGGGCTGCATTTTGGAAACAGGTGCGCGTTACTTTCGGCAGATGAGGTCCCATTTGGCAGCTTACAGCAAATTTAGACAAATAGCCGAAACATCCTCAGTGCTCTGCTCCGTGACAAGTGCCACAACCTCCACGCGCGCAGAGCGTCCCTCCACACGCGCACAGCCTATAGGAAGTCACGTGGGCAAAGGATTTGACGCGCGCCTTTAGATGAATTTTCCTCTCTCTCTCTCTCCTTGTTTCAGTAGTAAGCGCTCCTCAAGTGAGTTTTTGTACCCATTTGAATAAAAAAGGGCCCGACAACAACAACAACAACAACAACAACAACAACAACAACAACAACAACACAGCTCAACATTTGTTCTTCTGAGGTCAGTGGTAGTTGCTGTCTAACGCTCAACCACAGCTCCTTACGGTCTGTGGAATAAGATGCTGCACGCAGTGTCACCTATAGGTGCTATGAAGGTGAACTGGGGTCAAGAGCTACATCCTCAATCACATAGGATTATTTACTCCTCTGTGTGGCTTACACAGGCACAAACTAAGATCGTAATGAGTTTGATTAACTCTGACATTAGTCTGATCATTAGTCAGAGTTAATCCAAAAAGAGGCATCTATATAAGATAACAACCACAGCCTGTGTAAATATATGCCCCCATTTTACCCCTTGACCTTTAGCAAGAGTCACTCAAGAAAGAATGGTAAATACGGACCATATTGTAAGTCAGCACCAGCACACTTGGTTCTGAGCTGGGTAGTTGCGCTTATGACCTCTGTGCAGATGGTGAGAGGCTGTCTTCTCTGAGTTTACTCATCTAAGGACCAGTTAATCTCCACAATCCAGTGGAGGCACAGGAAGTTCTCTGGTCCGGCTGGAGTGTGGGAAAATCAAAGTTAAGTCAAAAAGAGGGGAAAGTTACCAGATATCTTCTTAAAAGCTTATTTTGTTTGAACTATTTTTGTTGTGATAATATAAAAAAAGACTATAATAGAAGCCTGCAATACAAAGGATTGTGTTAAATATGTTGGAGTGTTGAAACAGAAAATACAAATAAGCACTTACAATATGCCTCTTTATATCCTGCCTCACAATCTTGCTTCAAGATTTAGTTTTCTGACAGACTTTTGCAACTAAAAAGTCTGCTTTGTGTCCTCTTCAAGCAAAGAGTGTTGCACTATAAAAACAGTGTGTTCTTAATCAAAATGCAGAACACAGGACACAATAGCGGAACATCCATAAAGTACTTTTTGACTTTGTACCTGGTTGCATGATGCCTTTTTAGCCCACATTGTATGCCATCTATGCCAATTACTGGCATGTTCAGTTTGACCTTGTTCACCAACATATTTAACCTCTATAAAAAAGACAGTAGGTGACCACTGTTATATAAACACTATGGCATATATGTTTATATAACATATCTGGGACAAAAGCCAGAATGGATTTCTTCAGCCTTTGCTCTGTGTAGCCTGGATCAGTTAGGATTTGATGAGAGATAATAAGACAACACATTTCTTTGCAGCTTTGGCTAAGCCTGAATCACATGGGCGTGAGCATCATGAATGACAGCTCTGACGTACGAGGAGAGAACTTTTACGCTTGCTCCTATATATGCAACTAGGAAGAGTTAAAAAGTAAAAATCATACATGTTTTTAGCCAACTGTACATCTAAACAACAGTGTTCTGAGAAAGGCAGGTTTTTTTTTTATAGATCGTGCTTAATTACTACCGCTTTGACTGGAGATTTGACCAAGAAAGACTTTCAATCACTTATGTTAATTTCTTTCTATTTCTAGCCTAATTTAGTCTAGTAAATACAATTTGGTAAGTACATAGTTACTTAGGCCAAAGGTCAAAAGACTGAAGTGTATCTTGAACTAAACTAATACCAAAAAAAGTCTTCATCAGGACTAAAATCAAACCTATTGAGTACCATTGATGGACAGTTGCATATTTTGGTGGCAATTCCTCTTGAAGAAGAATTTTCCTCTAAACAGATAGCCCCAAAGGATTAGTCCACATAATCCTCGTTCACTGATCCTCGAAATCATACTGTCTGGGTGCTCCGGGATCAGCTTACAGCCACAGTCGATGGTGTGTGAGGGGCCTTGTGATTGCGTGCCGGAAGGCTTTATGTTCAGTAGCAATCGGTTGAGAAAAAGACAATTGTGTTGAGTGTCATTTCCAATCTGCAGAAATGACCCGACACCTCGTCCACTGATGGTGGTAAATCCTGCTCATCACTTTGCAGAGCAGAGATAGAATACAAGATTACGGTCAGCAGTGTAGCAAAATGTACAGCCATTGAGAAGCAGCAGGGCACGTCAAGTGTGAACAATGTTGATTATTAATTATGGGCCTCTTTGCATGTGAATGGGATTGCTTTATTATGTACAAAACATTGGCCTACTGTACATTGACATAGTGTCCACATTTTATCAAAAACATCAAGGATATAAATGAGACAACTGCTGCCTGCAGTCTCATAATCCATTAAAATTAGATTATAGAGACACTTCAAGTTGCCAGATGGTGCCCAATAAATCACTATCAAATTGTTTTTTCTCAGAACTTTTGTATCCTTTTTTGTGGTGCTATACAGCATATATTAAGTAAATATTGCACTTTAGATGTAGTATTATAATTTATTTATGAGAAAATTCAAGACATATTTATATAGACAAAGCAGAGTAATTTGCTTTACAGTTTCTTTAACTACAGTTAGAACAAACCAACACAGACCATGATAAAATTAAATTGATATCATTCAACATGTCATACTTATTGTTATCTCATATTAGACACAATTATTGCGCAGTTTCTTTCTTTATAAACAGAGCCATATTTTATAGAAAGGTCCAAAAGTAAATAAAATGTTAACATTACTTGCTCGCCCCAATTAATACAGGAATGTGGAATTGTCCTTTATTTGGACATTTTAAATAAACAAAACTGCATTATCAAGCTTCTCTGGGTGTGACTCATTCACAGAATCAGGGAAATGTTATGGATCCAAACATCACAACAGGAATAATCTTCTGCCTTTTCCTTATGCCGAGCTTGAAACAGCCAGTTTTTTCAAGTGGTCCATGAACACCTGCAGGCTCACGTCGTCTGTGAGGATGGGCGCGCCTGTCTCCTGCAGAAAGAGACAAAGCTATTGAACTCTAAAAATGGCATTTGCTGATGACATAATCACTTCATTGACCAGGCATGTTTATTGTGGTCGCTGGTTTATGCAAAACCCTGCACTCTTGATAATCTCAGTGCTGAATGAACAGATGCATTCTAAGCATGTTTGCTTGTTAGCTTGTTTACAGGTCAAAACGAAACTACGTTATTGGGCCAAATTCTTCTATCTTGAACCAGACCCAACGCGTCCCAGTGTAGTGTTTGGAGCACTGTACCTGTCCCCAGGTGTAGAGGTTGTTGTGGGTTTGAGAGGGGTTGACTTTGGACAGCAAGAAGCGAGCTTGTGAACCTCCGTGTTCTGTGTCAACGACGTAGCGTGGCATTGGGAAACGTGTTTGTAGAATCTCCTGAGCGTCATCCAGAGGAGCCTGCAGCAGCTGCTTGAAGTTCTCGTACTCTGCCATTTCCTGATAGCCAGCTTTTCTCCACTGAGCAATAGTCTGAAAACGGACACAGTTTAGTCATGTAATGTACAAATATTACATTACAATAGTTAAAGATCAGGACAATCTGTGCGGTCTCACCTCTCCATGGTAGATGACCAGCTGGAAGAAAGTGTCCATGAGCAGGATTCTGTCTGGGAGGATACTGCTGCTGTCGAGGAGCACCGGCTGCAACACACGAGAGTCCCATTACAACACAGATCAGAGGCTCAGATTATACTGTGAGCATCGGGATTGTAAAGGGATCATTGAGGTGTATTTGGATGTGAAACTGACCTCTGGAGGGCCGTAGAAGGAGTAAGAATAGAGAATGGGCTGGATCATGATGAGCGACTGGGTCAGGTCTTGTCTGACAAAGTGGTGTCTGTAATAAGACGACTCATCGGGACTGTTGTTAAAGACCTGCAGGAAGGGCGACCGCCGCAAGTGGAACATGAACTGTAAATGAGGACAAACCTGGCATTATTGACAAATACTTAGAGTAACAAGTCTAATGACTAAAATAGCACAAATTGAACACGTGCAACATATATTTTACCAGTAGGGGGAACCATTACCTGCGGGTAGAGGGACAGTGATTCGGAGAGTCTGAAGGATGTTGGATCATCTTTGTTGAATTGGCCAAATTTCTGACACTGCAAAGACATGCAAGTTTAAACACAATGCAAAACAAACTAATGTAGCTGAGATTACTGAGGAAAGACCTCACCAGACGGATGAGCTGTCTGTCGAGCCAGCGCAGGACATCTGGTCCCTCCTCAGACTCTGCTCTGAACACTCCCAGTCGGGCCATGAGCACAGCGGCCGCCTCCTGGTCAAATGAAGACTCGATGTGCTGAATCTGGGACTGTGCGTCGGCCCAACTGCAGAATGGCCACAGTGGAGGAGAGAGAGAGAGAGAGGGAGGGAGGGAAAGAGGAAGAGAGGGAGCAAGAGGGAGAGATATGGGAGGGAGAGGCAGGTACAGGTGAGAGAAGGGTGTGGAGGAGTGACGCACAAACACAGGGCGAATACATTATTGGAATGTAAACATCCTGGACTGAAGAGCTAATATTAGTTTATGTTGAAAACTTGCCAGGCCAATTATAAGACTGACTCTACCGGTACTGAATAGTTTGTGTGTTGACACACAGTAACCTTTTTCAAACACAAGAGCTTAGAACTACTTACTTTCTGGCGATGGTAGTGACACGTATCCTCCTCTGTGTGTTTGAATGCTGATATTGAGTTACAAACTGGATTGCTCCTCGTCCCCCCTGAGGGATGGGTGCATTGTGCTGCACAAACAAAGAAACACAGCATTAAACATAATATTCTTAAAACCATTTAAATCCAAGCATTTAAAAATAAGTTTAATTTACCTGATTTACCACTTCAAAATAAAGCCCCAAAGTGGTAGACGGGTTAAGGCTGCATACTTTCCACTGGGTTGTGCCTCCAATGCCCATTTCCTAGATGCACACAAACAATGTAAACAATGCTGAAGGACAACATTTCTCACATTACACGTGGATTTAATTTGATCTTCATCAGCAGCATTGACCTACATTCTCTGAGACACAAGAGCCTTTGGCGTGGAGGGAAACACAAGGTCCAATTGCCCCACAAACCTTCAGCTCCCTGGAGGTCTGAAAAGTAGGTTAGCATCAAGTGTTAGCCCCTTATCACAACACTTACGGTATGAAACACAAAATAGTTTATTTTTCCTGTAAATGTCATCTTACCTTGCATTCCAGGACACCTCCGAAAGCCATACGGAAATCTCCATTAAAGTCTTTACTAAAAACTCTCTGAAAGGTTTGTTTGAAAAGTGACGTGTTGAAAGAGTCTCCCATCACAATGTGGCCCCTGATCACAGAATACGAATAGTTGTTAGAAACAGAATTATTACGAGTGCATATGTTATAAACTAGGAGAAGTGGTGGTGTACCCTGTGAGATTAGACAGGCATTTCATCTCCAACAACCCAGATTGGTCCAGTGCACAAGCGTAGATATCAATACTGTGGCCATTTACTGCGGAACGATTGGCCAAGGCTTCATAATACTGTGTACATTTAAAGTATACCGTAAATACTTCATTGGAAAATGACAGTAACACAGGCAACATTAAGCGCACCAAATCATTGTTGAGGGTCACATTGGGTTGATATTTGATATATGAAAGATCTTTGGAAGGTAATTTTACCTTAGTTGCTTTTTTTTAGATGTCGAGCATTGTCTTTCTGGATGTCGTGCCATGAGCGGATTGGCGTTTTAAGTTCATCTCCCACAACCATACCAGGACCTTGAGTGGGTGGTCCTCCAATAAACAGCATCACACGAGCTCCTGTGTTGGGAAATGCACCCTGTGGGACACATCAGGAGGAGTTACAACAAGTAACACCCAGCCTTTACTGTAATGTAACAACAGTGTTTTTTTCATTTATTTAAAAGGGACACTGGACATTACTGGTAATCAACATTAAACAATGTAATTGTGCTAGACGAATTTACCTGACTTTAATTTAAAATAACAATAACCCAGCGGATTATAACAATTAACATTCAAGATAAAATTGAAATACAAATCAACAGGGTTGTGTTACCGTTTAGGAATCCTGAACACTAAATGACTCATGACCTCCTTCTCATGTTTGAATTTTACAAGACGTTGAAGAAGGAAATGAAATCTGGTTCATTTACAACCGCTTCACATGTTATCAGTAAAGCTGTATCTTATAAAAAGGGACAAATAAGAAAACCCCATTCTTCTGGGATTTTTGTAACTCGTGGTTAGCATTTAAAAGATAAAAAAAACCCAGATAGAAAAGTGTTTTACGAAACAAAGTATCCACAGCGACTTCAACATTCTTCTATTGTAATGTGTATTATCTGAATGTTCCATTAGGATGAATGTGGTCTCTCTGACAGAGCAAAGTGCACAAACTCTGATCAGCCTGGACATTCAAATTGTTAAAATTACACAGATGCAGAGTGTGATCTGTCCCTTATCAGTTTTATAACCAGTCAGTGATAATATTTGTGCAAGGAAGCAGAAGACAAGACAACTTAAGCGTACTAAGTAATTACTCATATTTTGTGTTGCAGCTTAAACTACGTCCATATTTACGGTATATTTGTACAAACGATGGCCTCAGGAATTTTAAGTGCCAATAGCAGTTAGAAATTAAAATAAAATATATTATTTGATTTTAAACGTGGTTTAAAGTGGTTACCTCAAGCAAACCCACAGCCACAGACAGGGCGACCCCAGTGGAGCGCAGTGGTCGTTTGCCCTGTGGAACTGGCCATGGGTCTCTCTGCAGCTCTCCCAGCAGGTCAGTCAGGTTCATATCAACACGATGTACTGGCTGCAAGAACCTATGCACAACATAACTCTTGGTTAGGCCACATAATCAAGGCTACACAATAGAAGACTAATATTACATTTCTATGTTGGATATTGAGATAATATCACTGGTATTTTAATATGTGGTTTAAAATGTAGTTTTTTTTTTTTTTTACAATTGGGAAGGACTTGACATCTGAACTATTGTGAGTGAAACATATTTTCTCTAGCTCTACTACATTAGCTCATTATGCAACAACTTGTTGAGCCTCACACATAATGCTTGGAAAACGAAGTAAAACAAATAAAAAGCTAGTTTGTCCATACCTGCAGGCAGAAGCAGCATCCGGAGGAGCCATAGGACGCCCCTGCTGTCCTTGGGCGGCTGGCTTACTTAAACCCAGCATCTCCTAAATAAAAAAATAACAGACATTTAAGATAAAGCATAAATATATAGATTGGAGTTTCTAATAATGGTTTGCACTTTTAAAACATAGTCTGGATAATCCGAAAAGCTGCTACCAACCTGAATCTGTTTGGCGGTGAGGTCCTTGGTGCCTCTGAAAACATAACTTTTAGCAATTCCCTCACAGCTGAGCTCATGAACCTGGACCATGCGACCAAACGTGATGAGGCCAACCAGAGCATTGGGGGGCAACAGGCTGAGGGACATCTGAAGGGACTCTTTGAGAGCTTGGAGATCCTCTTCTTCCAAACATGTGTCCACAACATACAGGAAAATCAAAGGAGCTGGGGCCCCACGCTGAAACAAAATGTTATAGGGTTATTAATCTTGAGCTAATAAAAAAATGACATATATTTGTACAAAATCTATATTAGGGAAATTGTCAAAGTTTACCCTTGTACAGAACATTTGCAGAACACATAATCGACAAAGGTCAGAGTGCTGGTATATTTACCTGTACTATGTACTCAATGGTAGAGAACTGTGGCATGAGTTCAGCCGGCTGGTTCACCTCCGAAATTCCAGCATAAGACGGAGGAAACTGCAGACAGACAGCTCAAACTTAATTCCTTCTCGTGATCGTGAAAAGTGTCTAAATAATATGCACATAAATATAAAAAATACACAACTTACAGGGTTTCTTTGAAAACAGAAGTTGCAGGCCCATATTTTTGCTCTGAAGTCAACCTGACTGTAAAATAAGAAATTAAAGTTTGATAATTAACAAAAAGATTTCTAAATGTTATTCATTATTTTATTTTATTTTGCAATTGTCCTGGTTTATAAAAATGGGTGCACTTTTTTTTAGAAATAAAAGCACACCAAAAAAAGCTGATTTCAATAACAACAATATAATATTGTTATTGTTATAATCGTTTTTAAAATGCACGTACCATAAAGGATTGAGCACAGCTTTGCAGTTTTGCCCGGCTGCAGAGCACTGGTTCATACTGGACTGGAGGCAGGTCTGGTCGCTCTTTGAGTGGAGTGAAGAGGCAGGAGACTGGGACCACGAGCCGAGTGGCTTCAAGGCGACTGGACGGCCACAGATTCCAGCTGAATCTCACTCCATCCCTATCCTCGTTCTGTTGGATAAACTCCTGGTAGGTGGTCATAGTGAATCTGAGGAATTAAAAAAGTCAAAAGTCCAACAGTAAGGTTGCTTGTCTTCAGAAAGGACAAGTCTTCCCTCGTCACTTCTCTCAATCTGTTTGCTCCAGTGGTTTAAGTAAGGTGTGCTTTATACAAAATGTCTTTTTGTCTCCCATTCTTAAAATCTACGTAACTACTTTGACTATATGACGCACAGGTGTGTCCCTGGAAACCTGATCAGCTTGTTTGGATGTGCTGAACAATGCTGAAAATAGAATCAATTGGCTGAACCTTTCACTCAAATTCACACGACACAAGAATCTTGTGTTCCCTGGCAACACAATAGATATAAAGATAAATTCCGGTAACCAATCAGAAAAGTTCTTTGGTAAGATACTATAAAGAGTTGAAAATTAAGATGAAAATTAAGATGAAAAAGCAAGTAAAAGGCAAAAATGAAAAGCACCATAATGCATACATAGTAAATCAGACAACAAACAAAGCAAGGCACTCAAATGATTTCCAACATAGTTCTGAGATTTTATACTTCAGACAAGTATTTTCAAGTTGACATGAAAAATAAGATGAGCAATAAACTGGTATTACAAATTATACTTCTTGCTTGTTGCAATACATATATATAGAAGTAATTGTCTAAACTTTGAACTTTACATGTGTCTAGGGATGTCACAATATCAATACGATTATTGTGAGTAAAAATGACTATTGATGATTAGTGAGACTGTTACTGAATATCAGTGAAATCTTTAATTTTCTTTCAGTAATGTTACAGTTCCTCCAGTTTGTAACCAGCTTTACAAAACTGAACTTTCTGAAAGACTAAATAAAGTTAAATGTGACAAAAACAGCCAGATAAAAAAATTATATATATTTTTTATTCTATTTCTTATGATGTAGGGCTATATAATTAATGCAAAATACTTAATCTTGCTTCTAAATTGTTGGGATTATTAATTATTTTTTGGTTTTTACGATTATATTGTGACCTGAATAATCACAATTATCGATTAACCTAATAATCTTGACATTCCTACATGTGCTTATGCATTTTCTTTTGGCATATAGTTGTACCAATGTACTATGACATATGTAGTACGTCAGAACAGAGATAACTTTAGCTAATGTATTCAAGAATCACTTTTATCAAGTATCACTATCACAGTGACTGAAATCAAGGGTCAAGTAGATAATCAACAAACAGCATGAACTCCCTGTTCTTACAGCTTGGCAACCCCAGAGGGCTGTCATACTTTTGATTTGCATCCAGGTAACAACAAACCAAAATAAAATGAAACCATACAATTTTGTTGCCTGATAACCGTTAACGCCAGCTGTTATAACCATAGGGTAAAAAACATGTTATTTTGGCTTCATCAACAGAACAGTAGCGTTAATGTTTCTTAAACGGCAAAACAGCCACGTTTTACATCACATCAAACAAACACCATCATCTGGATCCATGTGTTGGACTGGCGCCTTAAAATCATCGTCTTTCTGGGTTAATTTAGGATGATCAGTGTTAAAAATGAATTAAAGCTAAAGACTTAGCCTTGTAGCTAACGGGGTGTAGCATTAACCCATTCCCTCTCCTGTCATAAAAGAACGAGATAAACACAAACAACAGGTCTCTGTGTATAAACCGAAAATTTACCTCTTTATATATTTCCACTCAAAGATCGTGTTCTGCTGCCAGAGATTAAAACCTTTGCGGGCCAACAAAACACAGAAGGGACGGAGGAGCCCAGCCCGACACCGGCTACTGCACTTTACTACAGTGACGTGTTACTCCAAACTGCGCGCTTCCTCATTGGTTGTTTTCCACACAACGTCAATGCGTTGATACGTTTCGTCATCACGTCAGACAAGTCATGGAGGCCTCTGGGAAAATGGAGGCAAATGCAAGGTTACGCGGCATTTTATTGCTGCCATTCCCAACGACTTGCGGCGTCGTGGCCCCTTTTCAAGCCCCAAAGATCCCACTTATCAAACACGAAGATCGCCCTTATCAAGCCCCAAGATGCCCCTTATCAAGCCCGAAGATCCCACTTATCAAGCCCGAAGATCCCCCTAATCAAGCCCCAAAGATCTCTGGGGCCCTCGATAATGAGTTTAATAATATTTTTTTCTTTAGATTTACACGAACATTTTGAAATTGGCTTTGTACTAATTTACAGTATAGAATTATTAGTACTATATTATGTTCGGTGGCTTTCAAACTCAATAGTATAATTTTGTTTCATCGTAGAAAAATATTCAGTTGTCTCATCTGGACGCTGTTTTTTTAAAAAAAAAAAGACATTTCGACTTTCATCCAAGTCAGTGGTTGAGATTTGAGCACTACTGTTGCTTCCCTTCTCCTCTGCACAAGCCCAGTTAGGCAAAACCTGCAAACGTCCAAGATTCCCACACAGGTTTATTTAGTTAAGTTTGAGTCTTTGTTGTCCATCAGGGTGCATGCACAGACCTCTAAAACAAGCTGCTCTCCGCTCAGGTTCTAAAAGCTCATTTTGGAGCATGAACCGGCCTCTGAACACAGTCACAGAATGAAAAGGGGTGGGAGAAGAAGAACCAAGCTTCCCTCGCAGTACTGGTCAGTGGCCTGTAGAGGCCATTAAAAGGCACAGTGATTTCCAGCCAAGCTTCAGCAGCAGAAGTGAGGGGAAAACAGGCTTATTTTGATATATTTCTGACCAATTTAAATATAGTTGTTGTGATACACGGCCATTTTAGATTTTATTAGCAGTGCTTGCTTTGATTGCGCTGACCGCACATCACAGAGCCCAAGAAGTGCCCACTAGTTCAGAGGGCAAGAGGAAGGGAAAAAAAACTTGTGGTTACCCCTCGTGGGCTCTCAGCAAGGTTAAAAGTGCCCAAAAAAAATCCCTTATGTGTCTGGACTGTCTGAAAAACTACAAAGGATTTTTTGACAGCACAAAATTACTGTTTGTTTTAAACCGGGCAACACTTTAGGACAAAACTGGTTCCCCCTAAGGACAAGATGCCCCCACAAAAACATTACAAACTATCTTTTAGAGACAAGTCTTTGTTTAAGATAAAATAAGATAAAAGAGAATGAGGGGATTACACAGACACAAGATAAGAGAACCTTTATTGGCCCAACAATGGGGAAATTCCAATGTTTGCAATGTGCAGATTAGGCACAGAAACACAGATTAGGAACAGAAGTGTAATAATAAAATAGATAACTTCCTTAAAAATATACTTAAGAGCAAAAATATAAATAAAAATGATAGAAAAATTACACACTCTTATTTACAGTAAGTGACTGTTAATGTAGCTAAGGCTCTGTTCACGTTTCTAATGATTAGATGTTATTTAGTAATACAGGCAGTATTTTAATAACATAGAGCTAGTTCGTGTAATGAATTAATCGGTGAAGTGAACCTATTTACCCCATTCAGCATCTTATCACATATGGGCGTTTAGATCAGTAGAGTTGGCGTCCGCTATTCGTGTGGGAGACCGGGTTTGACACTCACTCTAGCATGTTAGTTTTTTTGTTTTTGTTTTTTTTTCCTTCACTTTTGTGCGCAAATGTTATCCACTAAATACTGATGAACACCCCAAGTCTGCTTGCCCATCCATAAAAGTCACTGCACGCTACCGGCTCTGGTCCTCACCCCCAGCTTGTGCTGTAGTGTTTGGTTAGAGTCAAAGAGCTGGTACTGATACATGTGTGTTGGTTTCCTATGTACATTTTTGCGCAGAATTAAGATATCAATTAATTTACAGTGACGTTTTGTTCATGTATAGGCCTACAGGCCTTTTTTAATACAAATTGTTCAATTGTTTTTAACAGTTGTATTGCCAAATCTGTGTTGACATATAGTAAATCTGCGGCAAATATGCCCTCCTCCCATTTGTAAAATTTACAGATTGGCCTACTTCAAATAGGTCTACTGTAGCGTGTCTAATTGTTAGAACGGAAGATGGCCGCTAGGTGGCGCTTGGATCCTTATGTTAATGTGGCGTAACCACGAGAGCCTTGGATGGAGCCAAAGAGAGAGAGCTCACCTCACGCAGTCTCCTCTCTCACACTGAACACAGCCCATCTGTTGGCAGGTGTGCACTGTGCACACACTCTCCTCTACATTCTGCATTGGATTTGGATATTTCAACAGGAACAATCACCTCTCTTTTGTTTTTGCATCTTTTCTAAAGCTACCTATGATCTGAGGATGTTGCAGCGATAGACAAGAGCTTCCTCTTTTATTGTCACACTCAGCCGGCATCCTCAGCTGTTGCTCCGGAGAGTAATAAGTCGGAAGCAGCAGGAAAGGCCAAACTATGCAACCGGGTACCAGGCGGTAGCCGGGTCCACGTAAAATCCGACTCCGGGGCGAATGCGAGCAGAGGTTGCTCGCGAGCAGAGGAGTATTTTCGCTTTGTTGGAGTCGGAGCCGTGCCCATGGAGAAGGCGACTCCACCGCCTCAGCCACAGCCCCAGGTCCAGCTGTCAATAGCAAAGACTGAAAGTCCAGCGGAAGACATCTCAGGTCTCACCGACGATGACCTGCAGAAGTGGAGCAAAGATGAGCTGGTGCGACGACTCCGACGCTCCGAGGCCGACAAGATGAGCGTGATCCTGGACCACGGCAATCTTATCCGAGAGGTCAACCGCAGCCTACAGCTTCACTTGAACGAGATCAGGGGGCTGAAGGTGAGGGGGCACGTTGGAAGGATGAGATCATAGTTTTAAGGCGCACCTGGGCGCACAGGATGTTCACACCATCCATAGCCTGAACATTAAGTTTGCACTGCTGATTTGCTACTTAACTTTTCCGTAGCCCTTACAAAAATCATGCAGTCTCTACATCACACCATTTGTTTGAAGGAAATACTGGGAGAGCCCATATAAAAGGAGTGCCCTCCTCTCCACCTTTAAAAATCTGCTGTCCAGATTTCCCTTTGTCTCTATTCTTAGACTAGCTGCCGCAGCTTACATTCCTAAAGTCCTGCATATTATAAGCAAGGCAGTTTGTGTTAAAACAACATAGCACTTCAGAGTTTGTAGAATAAATGTTTGGTGTCAGAGAGGTGACATTGTTTGCAGTTTATATAAATAACAGCCTGTCCACACATCCAAGCTGCTCATTACAGTGAAAAGATTCAGGGTTAAGAGCAGAATAAATCTGGAGTATAGGGTTGCTTCATCATCAGTTTACTCTTCTTCGACTGATACTTCTATTAGTATTAATACAATTACAGGCCAGCAACTGCTGTATAGTTAAATTCTATGAAATTACATTTTTTTTACAATTTCCTAATAATA